>CM037854.1:209640081-209664878 GCA_021234595.1 Delia radicum
TCTAAGGCCATTACAGCGTATGAGTTATATTATTTTCTAAAAACTTAATTAATAACACTCATTCGCTTCATAGTCCATATTGAAAAGTTGTGCAATTAAAATTTCTATTAAAAGTACCACAAAAAAAAAAAAAATACAAAAATGCACTAAAAAAAAATTTTTTTTATATAGTAGAACTTAAAAAGAAAACCGGGATTATTTTGGGAAAAAAATCATGTTTAGCTAGTTTTATAATATTTAATTGGTTTTATGGTTACTTATTTCCAGGAAATCATATAAAATAGCTTTTAAATTCGCAAAATTAAAAATTTTATACAAGGAAGCTATTTGAGATTATAAGTTTGCTTCATTAAATGTAAAGTATTTTAACGTATCTGATGCGTGAGATGTATACGTTTTCTCAAAACTCTAATTCTTTTTGCGTAAGACATCCGTGGACGGCTGTGTGTTTTTATTCGACACAACAATGAATGTTTTTATTTTTTGTTTTACTATGCAGTTAAGTGTTAAACATGTTGAAGCCTTTTCGATTCTGATATTAAGCTCATTTGTCACAAAGCGAAATATGTTTTTAAAAAACTACCGGTGTACCAGCTAGGAATGAAAAAAACTAAATTTGTTTCCACTTTGGCACTGGATGTAATTGGGAATGTATATGATGAATTTGATAATGCAGAATAACACAATTATTTATATATTTTTTTATTATTTTTTCCTTCCAATTTTTTTTTTCTAAATTCTGTATTTTATGATTTTTTTTTAAATTTGTTACATTTATGTGATTTAGCTGAAAAAACAAAATAGGATTTCTAGTTAAATTTACAATAAATATATAACAATAAATAATAAAAGATATAAATTCACAGGTTAGGATTAAACCTTTATTTCTTTATTTTCTTGTTTTCGCAAATGCTGTAACTTTTATGTATTTATGATTATTCATCAATAAAAAATTATATTATTTTTTTTAGAAACATGTTGAGGTTAAGAAGAAGAATAAACGTTTTTGTCTAAAAATTATAAACACTATTAATTTTTAAATTAGACTAGACTAGTTTCTGCCTTTTTATGGACAGGCTCATCAGTGATTTTCCATTCAAATTGTATTATTATTTGTGTCTTAGATTTGTAAGATTGTCTTTATATGATAAATTTTTCAACAACCTGACGCTGTAAGAATCAACCTGCGTTCATCTTACATTACAAACGTAACAATACCAAGTCATGACCGTTTAGCGATCACACCCAAGTATGGCCTCGAATATAATGCAGCTAAATTGCAGTTTTCTTTCCTTTTAAGCTTTTTCTGTTATTGTACATTATACTCAGAAGTTACAACAATAACAACACCAATATTCTATTTTAGATTTTTTGTTTTTTTTCTAATCTCCTCCGTTTCTATTATTATTTCATTAGTGACTTTTTTGAGCTAAATTTGTATATTTATGGGTTTTAGTAAAAAACAAAAGTTCGATTATCAATTAAATTTATTCTAATATAAATACATATTATATAGTTAATCTTCCAATTTTGTAATAACTAATTAAGTATGCTCTAACTTCCAATTCTATTTATTAGTTGTCGCTTTTCGTTCCAAAGTTACATCCAAAATTGGCAACTAAGATCTTTTTTGTTGGTTTTCCAAACAATCAAGCTCGAGGTCTTAATTGTTTTTAAAGTATTTTATTTATATAAAAATTCCTTAATCAAGACAATATTCGAATAGCTTCGCTATTCATCTTCTGGGCGGATATTGAATGTTTTAAAAGCACTAATAATACAGACGAGAAGTAAACAAGCATAGCTTAAGTTTATTTTAGTGTTTTTGTGTGTAAACATTAATATTCGCCTAGAAGATGAATAGCGAAGCTATTCGAAATATTGGCTTGATTAAGAGTTTTTATATAAATAAAATACTTTAAAAACAATTAAGACTTGATTATTTAGAAAACCAACATTTTGAGAAAAAGGTCGAAATAAATCCAAGATTTATCTAAATCTTTTTTCTGAAAAACAAAAAAAAGCGCCTAGCTCGTTAAAAGTTTCTCTCCCCAAATTTTTTTTATCTAAAATGCAGTGTTTTTATGCATTTATGATAATCATCAATAAAAATAAAAAAAGGCTACGCAGTGAATCAATCGCCATAATGTATATCACGAACACACTGTGTATCGTTTAAAAAAATCGTTATATATAGTGTAATTTTTCGTACTTTTGTAAGCGGTAAGAATTTTATGCACTATTTTAATAAAACTAATTGATTACATAACAAATATAATAAATACGAAAAACAAAAAATGTGAAAAATTACAATCATGAATAGTGTTCCCTAACGTAGAGCTATGTTATATATTAAATGTCTTACTCACCAATTTAACCCTTTCCCTGTCCTGTGCATCACATATGATGCACAGCACGTTAATTTTAGGTTGGGTTAATCCGGGGTGGACAGGATAGGGTTAAATGTTTTTGTATATGTAGTACAAAAAAAACATTTAATTTATTTACCTCAATTCAAAAACGTAGCACTACTTAGCAACCCCTTAAGCAGTTTTTAAACGATACATAAAAAATTTAAGAAACCAAAATTTAAATAAATTTTAGTGTAACTACAAATTTCTACTTCATTTTCTAACAATTTTATATGGTTTTAGAGAGGTTCTTAATTTAGATCCACTTTAGTGTTCATTCTCGCTAATGTGCACCTTTTCAGTTATTTTGAAAATTGCTTTATAACTTTTTAGACAAGTAATTGCCATTAAAAACTATCTATTGTCAAAAAACTACCAGGGAGTTGACCGATAAGCTAATGTATTTGCATTTTAAATATTCCATTTAGTTCCTTTTTATAAAGACCAAATAACAGGGGTTCGTAACATTAGTGAACACTCCCTTAATGTTATTGCACTTTATCTAAAAAAATTTATAACTTTCAAATTTAAATTCAATACAACGACAAAAATTTGAGTAAAATTTTATATTATCTACCTTAGGGCCACTATAGCGTATGAGTTATATTAATTTCCTTAGAATTAAAATATAACACTCATACGCCACATAATCCATATCAAAAGTTAGTAAAGTAAATTTCAATTAAGGTACCCATACACTTTGCAATATTATTGCAAATATTATTACCAATATTATTCTCATTTTGCCATACACAGTGCAAAAAGATATTGTACATCTTTTGCACAAAATATCCCAGCAAAAAATTACCAGGATTTGGTAAGCAGTAACTACATTTGTATGCTTCCCAAATAGCGCTTCCACCGCCTTGCATACTATAAAACAATTAGGGAAGGCATTTCTGTAGTGCTTCCCAGAATGCCTTCTTTGAAGCAGTGAATAATGCTTAAAATGAACGAAATAAAGTATGCATACCATGAAGCACTAATGTTGTCAACATACAAAAAGCGCTTCTTAGTGCCTAAGAAGGCATGAATTTATTGCTTCTAAGAGCACATGAAAGAAGCGCTTTAAAAGAGGAATACCAAGTGGAACATCGCGAACAAAAATTACGCCTTCTTTATTTGTTTTGGAAGCGCTTCTGGTAAGCTCTATTTTTTGCTGGGATGGCACCAATCTTTCTTTCTGTTGGGAAGGATATGAAAATTGCACAATGTGGCCAACGCACTATAAAATATTTTACACATTTCTCGGTTGCGCAATAAATATCAAAACCTTTTTGAGTTATTCTAGTATATTGCACAACCTTCCAATATGGCATACACACTGGTAATATTTTGCACAATAGAAAAAGTTGCACAAGAATATTGCGTACTGTATGCGCACCTTTAGAAGTAATCCACATTTTAATTGTATGTATATGAGTAATTCCATGTCCACCAGAACGATTTTTGTTTGCCTTGAAGTCAAGGTGACGTATTCTTGTTTCAAAAATATTTGACACATATTTTGGTAAAAGCCAGGAGTATATATCGTTTCTATCTTTCTTTATATCTATCTTTTAATCTATCTTGCTGTCTATTTCTATTCTTTCTTACTGTTTTTCACTGAAGAGATTCACAATGGACCGTATTGGTCTCCGAGTGGAGATGTGCCCTTGCGCACATAACCCTTCCTAACCTAACCTAACCTTTGGGAAAAACCAACAAGCAAAATTTTAATTAAAAAAACGTGAAAAATATTCCAACATGTCGATGTGTGAATTGATGTATTTTAAAACTAGTAGACTGGTTTCACTGGTTGAGGGATTATTTTAAAAACTTGTATGGAATGACTTATATACTCTTATCAACATGAATATCTTAATTGTTTACTACAAAAACTATTTATGACTTTGTGGTCTTGTCGAAGAACAAATGTGTAAAATCATTACATGTTAAAGTTCATGCCCATTTATTACTTCCACATACTTTACTACTTAATCTTCAAGAATTTCTTTTTGTATTTTTTTTTTTTATAAAATTCTATTTCATTGGTGTTCATTTAAAGCAAAAAAATCTTCTTATTCGTCTTAAACAAGAATTTTTTGTTTTACAATAAAAATTTAAATATTTGTACTTTCTCTATATTCCTTTAAACTTCAAAAAATTGAACAAGAACAAATATTTTCTCTTGAAAACTAGTTTTATAAACCTTTTACACACACATTGTTGAAAAAGCTTAAACTATTGAACATGTTCAAGCTACTGAACATTCAGAAGTGTGTGAAGTAAAAAAAGAAAATATTTTCCTTACAATACAAAAAAAAACCTTTTTAAATACCTAGATACATAAACAAAATTTATATAAATTTAAATTTTAGACAAATTTACAAAAGATTACTAACAACTTGAGACAAATAAAATATCCTTACATGTACACAACCCAATTTGACAAAATAATTCTTTAGAAGAAAAAAAAATGAACACTTAAGTAAAGAGTTTGTAGTAGGTACCTAAAAAAGATTTGAAACTCCATTCAAATCGCACAATTGAAGTACTAAGAAAGTAAGTTGGACAATTAGTACTAAAACAACAACGTAATATGCTCTTAAACATGAAAGACCAATTTCAAAAATATTTTAGTACAATCATTCACCATCGTGTACAAATTGTTTTGTTTGTTGTTAGCATATGATGGGGGGTAGTAAAACGTATTATAGTCCACTTTCAGTTGTTGTACTCATTTTAAGTAGAATTACCATGATTTTACTAGTGCAGCATAAAACAAAATAATATAAAATATATTACAAATTTAAAAAATATGATGCAATAACCAAAAAAGTAAATTAGTTACAATATTGTTCTATCTCAAGTCCAAAATCAAATATAATATTATCATATTAGATTTTATTTTTTGCTTTTTAAAAGGTTTCATAATGTTCATGATAGATGCTACAATTGTAGCATCCTATTTATCAGTTGTCCTCAGTAAGACAAAATCAGTTGTCCTCAATAAGATAATGACTTAACTCAAAAGTATCCACTACATACAGCCGACAAAATTAGCTCAAGGAGAATTTTGTCTGATTTCTGGCTGATTTGGTAAAATTGAAATATTTTTGAACAATCAGCATAGCACTGCTCGCTTTATACAAAGATTATTTGTTGGGATATATGTTGGTTTAAGAAATGGTAATAAACAAAGACACATACATATAATTATATACAAACTATATTGATATGTAAAAATTTTTGCTTTTCGGCTTACCAAATCAGCCAGTTTATACACTAAAGCACCCGATCAAAAAACTATATATCGCAAATATTAAATCTTTTAAAACTATGTATCGCCAATATTAAATCATATCCCATTTTATATAGATCATATCTTAACCTAGATAATCTTAAAAATAGGGTATCAAATAAAGGCTAACATGAATGTTTTGAATAATATTCTCTTAAGTACTGTGATGCCAGTTTTGACGATTTTTATGCTTAAAATAGCAAAAAACAGATTAATTCACTTAAAAAAGTGGGATACTTCAATTTTGTCTATGTTTTTATAATATTCAAGATTTAATATTATTAGAGCACAAAAAAGATGTCTTTCGAATGTATTGAAAGACATTCGTGCTACCCTTTAGTATCCAATCATATCCATTTATATCTCTTAAACATATTAGTGGATTCAATTAAATCAAAATTAATCTCAAAATTGGATGTTCAAATAATATGTAATTTAAGATCCTGGTACATTCTAAAATATCCAATGGGATCTATTTATATTTAGTTTGGTAAAGTTAGATCCAAAAACATACGTAATTTTTTTGTGGATATAATAAGATATTTTGAGATTTAATGGGAAATCAAAAACTTAGTCATTAGGCGCATATATTATTATGTATTGGGTTATATATAACAACTTAAAATTATATCTTATTCACATGTAAAATGTTCATGATGTTGGACCATATATAATCATACCTTAAACTATGTTGATAATAATGTGTCATATATGGTATCTTATTATATTATATATTATATTTTTTATATCATATATAATTATGTCTTAGGTTGTGTTATACATATGGCACCATACATAAGCATATTTATAGCTTGTTATACATATGGCACCATATATAAGCGAGCTGATTTTTAGCAAAAAAATTAGTAGATTCAGCAAAAGTTTTGCTAACACTTAGTAGATTAGAAATAAAAAAAGCCTTGCTAAAAATTAATAAATTATTTGCTGAATTTTAGTAGACTGAAAAAAACGCAAAAATTTGTAGAAAAATTGTAATTTAGTTAATTTATTTGCTGAAAATCATAAAACATATTTTTGCGATTCTTATAAAAATAACTTAAAATAATTACGAAATATAAAAAATTTTCATTTTCCCACATTGACGACATGAATTAATTTAATATCTGAAAATATATAGAAATAAAATAAAATAACATAACAAAAATTTTCTTTCAATTACTTACATTAATGGTTGTCTAAATGATGCTATCTTTTAAAGGACGCAACTGCCGAAGATAATTATAGAAACGAAACGAAAAAATAAACAAAAGCAAACGAAACGAAAGAAACAACCCTTTTTTGCAATAAGAAAAAGGAACCACAAAAATCTACCTAAGATGTGTGTCTTGTCTTTCGCTTTACTCTGTCTACATGTACGTTTGTTTGCAATTTACCTAGATTATTAATCTATAAACATTTATTTTAAATAAATAAATATTTTATTTTGTCTTTTATTTAATTAATAGACAATTATTTTCACAAGCCGGTGACAACGTAAAATTTAAGTTGTTTTAATCCTCAATTTTGTTTTATGTATAAAAAACAGATACAAAAACTTCCATGGTTGATTTTTTTATATGTCTTATTAGAGTTGTACTTTCTAGTATCATATTCCTCTTCTCTACTACATCTTGACATGCCGCGACATCTACTTCATTCTGCGTATAGCTTTCAATCTGGTTGTCGTCCACACTATTAATGTGCTTATCAGCACAATTTTTTTTAGCAAAATTAATTAGTAAAACATTAGTATATTAGTAAAGCATTAGTATAAAACAGTTAAGTGCTGAATAAGTATAACAAAAATTTAGCTGAAAACACGATTTTAGCAAAAAAATTTGCTAAAAAATAGTATACCTGATTTACAAGACGGTTTACTAACTTTTCTACTAACTTATTTTTTTGAGTGTAGATTATGATGAGTGTATACATGACGAAAGGATATATAATATCATATTATAATATATTTCAAGATGAAGAAACATAATAATTATAATTTTTTTACTCGATCAGACAAAATTGCTCGTAGAGTTAATTCTGTGGTTGTAAGGTGTGAGATCAGTCAAACTAGTGCACGAATTTTACCTTGTAAGTTCTTTTGCTACTTCAAACCAAATATTTTTTATCAAGTGATCTTTGAATATATATCTAAGTTGTGTGTAAAAAGTATCAATCAAAACGATAAGTTAATTAGTCAAAAAATGGATAATCAAGATTAAAAATAATTTAATTTTCCAAAAAAAAAACAATATTGTACTTTTACAGCAATTGCTAAAAAAAGGTTTTATGGAACATGAATTCTAGCGTATTTAATAGTGAAATTTGGACGCTAAAAAAATACGTATCTCTTATTTTGCTTTATCCAATTGCATTAAGATCGGAGGTAACCCATCGTCACACTCCCCTTAGTATCAAAGGGCTTTTACATAACAAGAATTAATCAGTATATAAGGATTTTCCATATGAAAAAGTACTCAGAATATGTATTTTTCTAAAAAAAAAAAAAAAAGCAGTACCAATGATCTGATGGGTTTTTTGTGTCAAAGTCCTTAGGATTTAAATATTTTTATATAAAAATTTAATAAAAATCTGAGTGCTTTCTTTAGATTGCGAAATTGTTTAGATAATCTTTCAAATTCGGAAAAGAAAAGCAAATTGCCTAAGACTTCAGAGGTGTTGATTTATTTAAACTCCCTCATATAAACCTTATCAGATTTTGTGAACTTTCTCTTCAAAAAAATTCGTAGATTCTATTAGAATTTTTTCTACAAAAAAGTTGTCTGGTACTGAAATTTTTTTGCCAGCGGTAAAACTTTCCAATTCTAAAAAGTTTTTTCTATGGAAGACTTTCTTTCTAAATCTAAGCATTTTGGGCTTTATAAACAAAATCAAAAATACGTTAAAAAAATTAAGTTAAATGACTATAAAAATAAATTTATTTCTTAAAAAACATTACTTTTGCAGACTTTTAGTTTGAGTGTATTATTTACCAGGGAGTATCAAGCAGTAATGTAAGCTAGCCGATTTCAAACGCCAAAATTTCCTCAGACGGCTTGGCACCGGTCATCATTCTTGCCAAACGGCTGACCGTATTGAGCCGACAGCAATATTTTTTAAATATTTATATATAATAATATTTTTTTTTTTTTTAAATAATTAATTTGTAAAAACAAATTTATTTACATACAAAAAAATATTCTTAGTTGTTTATTACTATTTTATAGGAGAAATACCTCTACAAAAAGGTATAGTTCAATTGAAGGGCTTAATGTAAAAACTTGATAAGCCACATTTATTGTTTTATAGATTTTCGCTGTTTTCTAGACATCCGTTGATTAATATATAATAAAAGTCTTGCTTAAACACTTATTACAAGTACTTTGAGTATACACGTGCTACAAAAGTCATATTTTTTGCATCGTCTTAACTTTTAAAAGGCAAAAACAAACTAAAAATAAGATGTGGCTTATCAAGTTTTTACAATGCGCCCTTCAATTGGTTCAGTTGAAGGTAGCTAAGTTGCTTGATAAATAAAAAGATAAACAATTTGTTCAGATAAATTCAATTCGAATTACAAATCTGTGGAGCTGTCACGAATATTCGGTTACTTTTTGGTATATTCGGCATGTTTTTACTATTCAGCCGAATACCGAATAGTAGCAATATGCTGCAGAATTATTCGTTTAAAAGAAAATAGCTTAAAATCCTGTATTTTTATTTATCTAAAAATTGAGAAAATCTCTCAAGAATTCTGTCTTCAAAATAAAGTTTTGCAGGTGGTGGATATTATTAGAGACAAATTAATAAACATAAGCTTTGTTGCATTGATATTTTTTATTATATTTTGAAATTATGAACAAAAACTTAAGTACCTCTGAAAGTTATGGCGTCTAAATAGTGATATCAGTTAAAGTTAAATTTACTTCCACTCTTTCTCATCAAAAACGTCAGACTTTCCTGTTGGCGCTTATAATCAATTGATGCTTGAAATATATTTAATAAATTTAATTATTATTATGATAAATGGTAAATGTATATTAGCAAAAAGATTTAAAATCAGTTCTAATATATATTATTAAATAAATCATAAATTTGAAAGAATTACAAAATTTGATTAGGGCGAATATTATTAGTTTATATGAGCGGCAAAACTTTTAAACTTCATCATTTATCCACTCACACTTATAAATATATTCACCTACACATACATATACTTTTTAAAATAAAATCACCCACACATATTCACTCACTTAACTTTATCATCTTACTTTAGACTCTTAAACAAATATAATTTTCCAAGAAAACATGTCTGCAAAATAATAAAATGAAAATATCCTTTGGTATATTTTTCTTTATAAATGAAATTAATTTAAAAAAAAAATGTTTTTACTTGTTTTTTAATAACACACAAGTGCAACAACAATATCATATTTTCAGTCTGGTTTATATTGTGGAAGAAACAATATTCCACAAAAATATTTTGTTCAGAAATTATGACGAATATGAAGCAAATTGTGGCAACATTTTTTCTTTAAAGAAATTTAATTATTTTGGAAGATAGAGACTAGTATATAAAGAAAACTATGAAAACTTGAAGATTGATGATTTAATAAAAATTAATTTAAGATTTTTGATTTGGTACGTATGAGTAATATTAAATTAATTAATTTATTACTCATACGTACAGTGGGATATATAACAAAATATTTGAAAAAAATTCTGTGTGTCTTACTTAGATGTCCGACTGCAATGCAATTTGGAACATGCATAAGTGATATCGAGATTAAGATTTCAACGTTAAACCTCACAGGCGATAGGATGAAGACTATGACCCACCAAAGTAGTGCACTTTTTATACAAAAATTTGAGTGCTCACCATTTTTTGTTTTTTATGCACTAAACATTATTGTAATATAGCAGAGGTCTACAAAAATCATGCTTACATATCGCACACCTAGTACAAAAGTGACTCAACTCAAAATTTTTCTTTTTTCAGAAATCGAAAAAAAATATTTGCAACTTTATACCAATTGAAACATAAAGAAAGACATAACTGTTTTTAACAACAACAAAATACACTGATATTTTTTTTATAGATAAACAAGTATATTGTGCATAGTTTAAGCATATAAAACCGAAAAATTAAAATTTTGAGTTGAGTCACTTTTGAACTGCATGTGCGATAGGTGTGGCTATCGCGTATAGTTCCCGAGATATTTCCATTTGAAAATGTGAAATTTAAAATTTGATCCGATGCAGGTCCAGTTTATTGTGCATAAGCCACATTTTCACAATGTCTCGTTAGCTACTAACTGAGACTTTAACTGACACATTTTTAGTTGTTTTCCATAAAAATTTTAAATTTAACTGTTTGTTAAATTTTTACTGGACATTCAGAAATCAGGCATAAAACATTTCTCTTATATTTTTGTGAAAGGCGCGGTAGAGAAGAATGAGTGTATTTTCTAAAAATCATAACTACATTGTAAATTTTCAATTTTCTGAATCAGACTGCACAGTTTTTGCTATTGAACCTTCGTCAGTGACCCTGTTTTTTTTTTTTGAATAATGTAATATTTGTTATGTTTTTATTTGTTCGATTGCGTCTATATGAAATTTTCTGTGCAATCACTGACCGTGGTATAGATAAACTGATTTATAATGCCACATGCACTCGCACTACACGTTAGACAGAGCGCTTTAGCCCACTGATCTATCGTCAGGTCGAGTTTTGTTGTGATTAAAACTAGTTTTATTCAATACACGGTGTTTTTGTTCTTGCATACTAATCTCAGAAGTACAACTCCAACAACACAACAGTTCGTATTTTTAGAAACTTACCTCACTCTAATGTCCACTGTTTTCCCATATGTTGATTGTAATTTGGTTGTTATTGGTTTTATATTATAAATAAAACATGCCATCATTTTTACCGAAACTTGCAAGGGCAACTTGTTTATTTTTTATAAAAATATGACAACCTCCAAAAAAAAACTTTTAACAAAATTTTACAGAAAATTTTACTACTGGACCCAGTTTAAAGAAATATATTGGTTCTTGAGTTGAGCGGAACTCGAATTTTTTCGAGAGGTATTTGAGACGTATTATATTTCTTTAAAATAGTTACTCTATGGTTTGAGGTACATATACCAAGTTTATGTCAGCGCACCAACACCGTGATACGATTAACAGAAATGTATAAGGAATTGGCTTATATTGTTTCAAAGTGATTGTTTCGTCTGACTTTCACAATTATATTTTAAATTTTGTTGAGTTTCTTTGTAACGGCACCTTCGAAAAAGCATTTTAAAAATTGATTACAAACATTTATTTTTTTTTTTTGCTTTTTTAAAATTTTTGCGAAATTTTATTTTCTTACAAAAAACCTGGCTTAAAAACATAGTTAGGTATTTAGAGTGAATCTTCATGAAAACTCAAAATTTAAGTTGTTCCAATCAACAATTTTGTTTTATGTATGCAAAACAGATACAAAAATCTTCCATGGTTGATTTTTTTATGTGTCTTACTAGAGTTGTACTTTTTAGTATAATTTTCCTCGTCATTCATTCTTCGTATAACTTTTAATCTGGTTGTCGTTCACACTATTGATGTGCTAATCAGCACAATTTTTTTAGCAAAATAAATTAGTAAAACATTAGTTAAATATTAGTAAAACATTAGTTCAAAACAGTTAAGTGCTGACTAAATATAACTAAAATTTTAGTTTAAAACATAATTTTAGCAAAAACATTGCTGAAAAATAGTAAACCTGATTCACAAGATGTTTTACTAACTATTCTACTAACTTATTTTTTTGAGTGCATGAGTACTAATAACGAAATTAATTTATTGCTCATACATACTACGAAATTGCTAGTAATTATAAATCAAGGCTTTTTTGAATTTGGAATTCAAGTTTTAGCAAAAATAATCTCAGTAAATTTAATTAAAATAAACAAGTTCTTACATCAATTTCTTGATTTTAACAAAGCGTTATTATTTTTTTTTTTATCAAAAATCTTTCAATATGAAAGTTCTTTTTATAAATTTTATCATTTCCATCATATGGTTGTTAATCATTTTTATTGCTCAGATTTTATTTATTTTTTTGTATCACAACATTATGTGGCTTGTCATGTTTAATAAACCACAAAAAATTATTTCTATAAATCTTTAAACCAAAAAAAAAATAAAAGCACAACAACACAACTGAACAGTAGCGTAAATCAAGCGTTACCAATCTAATAATCACAACCCAAAACCAAAAATAGCATAGTAAAATTGTAATAGAAATAAATATGAAACAAAGTACATAGAAATCATATAAAATACCAAAAAAACACCAAATAACGAACTCAAAAAAAAAAAAAAAGTATAAATAATTCAATCAGAAACAATTTATGCGCGGAATGAAAAACGACTTCCTAAATATTAAGATAACCTAAATACAATACGATACCATGCTAGTGAAAGCAAAAGGAGTTCTCGCTATAGAAAGCCTTCGTATGCTGATGATGATAATGGCGGCGTTGGTGCTGGTAGAGGAGTTACACAAAATGTGAAAGTGTTTTGTAATAGAAAACAAATCGAAATAAACATTAAATCATAAAAATTGAACTCATTTGTAACATAAAAAGCACATTAACACATTACGACTACCAAAAGACAGTGCAAATGGATTTTTTTGTTTCTTTTTTTTTGGGAAGCACGGGAATACAATAACAATTTATTGTAACATTACAATACTTGGAATTGAAAGTTAAGAATACAATTTTAGGAAAGTAAAACATGGCAATTGAAAATAAAAAGACTGTAAAAAATTAAACTTGAATAGGGAGCAACATTTTTAGAATATTTCTTGAAATTTTAAAGGGAAAGAACGCTACAAAAATCTTTTTAATAAAAAGTAGTAGAGAAAATATGTTAACTCAATCACCATTCAGGTCGTACTGGTAGTGTCGTACTCGGCATGAAATCGACAAAACATAAATTTCAGATTCCAGACCCTTTGGTTTAATAAATATCACGTCATCAAATTTACAAAAAAAAAAAAAAAAAAAAATTTGGCTAACGCATTGCAACAAAATTTAATACTGATTTTTTCATGGAAGGGTCCAAGGTAATTTTTGGGGGGGTCTTGAACTCACATGCCCAGATCTTAAAGTGAGCATTTTTTAAATTCTTACAAATTTGTGTGCATACATTTGGGGGCGAATTCTCAATTGATCTCTGCATTATAGCCAAAGCAGTTGTGAAAGTATGGTGTTTTAATAGGAAAAAGATACTTTAAACCACGATTTTGTCTATAACTCAAAGACCATTAAAGAAGCCACCCTGAATTTTACCACAAATGTAGAGGAGGGTACAATAATATGCATATATATGCATATATAAGTCAAGTCAGCAAAAAATGTTGGTGAGTCAGCAAAATTTTTGTCAGGAAAGTGCTTGCAAAAAAATTGCTAAAGTCCGCAAAATCTTTTGCTGAAAATAGGCAAGCTGATTTTTAACAATAAAATTAGTATATTCAGCAAAAGTTTTGCTAACATTTAGTGAATTAGAAATTAAAAAAATCCTTGCTAAATTATAATATAATTTTTGCTGAATATTAGTAGACTGAAAAAAAACCTCAAAAAATGTGTAGAAAAATTATACTTCAGTCAATTTATTTGCTGAAAATCATAAAACATATTTTTGTGATTCCTTTAAAAATAATTTGCAATACGTTACAAAATATAAAAATGTTGATACTCCCAAAGTGTATGACGTCACTTTGGGAGTATCAACATTTTATATTAATGTAATATCTAAATAAAAAAATAGAAATAATTATATATAACATAAACAAAATTGTTTTTAAACTACTTACATCAATGGTTGTCTAAATGATGATATCTTTTAAAGAACGCAAATGCCGCAAATAATTATAGAAACGAAACGAAAAAATAATACAATACAACATATACAACCTTTTTTTGCAATAAGAAAGAGGAAACAAAAAAATATAACTAAGATGTGTGTCTTTGTCATTCGCTTTAGTCTGTCTACCTGTCTGTATATTTGTTGGCAATTTGATCACACTACATTATTAATCTCTATAAACATTTAGTTTTTAAATACACATTTAATCTTTACTAAATTTAAATATTTTATTTTGTATTTGATTTAGTTAATAGACAATTACTTTCACAAGCCGGTGACAAAGCAAAATATAAGTTGTTTCAATCCACAATGAAAAACAGTTACAAAAATCGTCCTTGTTTGATTTTTTATATGTCTTACTAGAGTTGTGCTTTTTAGTATCATATTCCTAGTCACCTACTACTACATCTAATTCTCTAATTATTGATTCTGCGTATATCTTTCAATCTGGTTGTCGTCAACACTATTAATATGCTAATCAGCACATTTTTTTTTAGCAAAATAAATTAGTAAAACATTAGTAAAATATTAGTAAAACATTAGTTCAAAACAGTTAAGAGCTGAAAAAGTATAACTGACATTTTAACTGAAAACATAGTTTCAGCAAAAAATTTGCTGAAAAATAGTATACCTGATTTACAAGACGTTTTACTAACTTTTCTAGTAATTTATTTTTTGAGTGTACACACAAAATAGTACTGGCAAGCCACTGCTATTTTAGTAAAACCCAACGTGGTAAAAACTAACAAAAGTACAACTATTATTGTATTAGATAAAGACTATTTTGTTGGCAAAGCATGTGTTTTTGATAGTACCACCCGAAAAATTATTTGCCAATATTGTTTTTGCCACTATTACAACCAATTAGAAGCATTTTTTTTTTAATATTTGGTTATATTTTACACATTTAAATATAATAATAAGACCGAACTGTATTACTGCTTTTTAAATGTGATTTATTATAAATATTTATGAAAATGAATTAAATTTTAAATCACCAATTTTTTCTGAATATCCAATATTATACCAACGGTAGCAAGTTTACTCAAACCAAGAACGATCTACAGTAGATCGTTCTTGCTCAAACCAACGGTTGGCCACTGTTATCAATGGGGTAACAAGACAATGCTGCCAAGATTGTTAATCCCACATTCTGTCAACGCATAACCAACCATCGCCGACAACAATGTGCCGATTGTATTTTTTTTTTTGTCCTGGATAATTCGCATTTTGTGATATGATCATTTGAATTCTTTATATTTATCAAGGAATTGTAGTTTGATTGAGTAAAAAATTATGCAATGTAATGCCTACTTAATTTATTCGAGGGGGTGTCTGAGCCTTTTTCGATATTCGTAATGGTCGGGTTTATATGCGACTTTTTCCGAAGAATTTTTTTCCACTATATTTTTTATTTATAATTGGCCCACGATATAGGACATTAGGGCATTACAATTTTTGTTTTCTTGAGTACTTTAAGCTTGACATATTCTCATACAAAATTACATCCCCTTTGTTTTCTTAAACCTTAAACGCTTGGGCAGTTAAAAAATAAATGTTATTTTTTTTTTTACTCACAGCCCACCATATATTTAATTTGAAAAAATTTTACCACTTAAAAATCTCTTAATATCTGCGATTTTTTCTATAAAAAATCTTTTAGCTTTTATTCGGAGATCTTCTCTTGTACACATTTAGAACATACTTCCAAAGAAAAACATGTATCCTTTATTTAAAAGAAATTGTATACTAATATTGTTATAATATCGACTGGTAGTAAGTAAGTCGTACTAAACTTTTACAATATTTTTGTATCGTATTTGCTGTATTGATTTGGTTTTTTTTTTTTGAAGTTCATTCAAGTATGTTTGAGAAAATGATAAGATGTGAAAACGGCATAAACACTTGATATTGGAATTTGGTCAAGTGTTTAAAAGATAAAATTGGAGAAACAAGAAAGAAAGTAAAAGAAAGTGTTTGAGATCTATTTATTTTTTTTTTTTCTTTCTTTAGTAAAAGTTAGAAGTAACTTTAACAAAGTTTTCTGGTAATATAAGAGAGATAGAGTTTAAATGTGTTTAACACAATTATTGCATTAAGCGAAAGTGTCTAAAGAAAACTGCTGTTAAGTGCTAATTTAAGGATACAGTTCAATAATTTTTAAGTTTTATTGGTTAAGTGTTTTGTTTTATAGTTATGTTTACTGAAAAAAGCTAACTTTATTTAGTTTTTTAAAGAGTTTGCAAAATTTTGTAAGAAACTATAATTTTTATATAAGAAATTTCATCTTTTAGTACTGCTAACGTTTTAACTTTTTTTTCCTGAACTTTTTTTATTCATAGTTTATTTACATATGACTTTTAAAGATGATTTAAACAATCAATAAACTAAATTCCTCATAATATCTTGTCAACCCTTCTCATCGACTGTATCCTGAAAATTTTCTTTTTTTAAATAAAACCCTTTTTTATGAAAATCTCTTTCATATTCTTCTCATATGTAAATTAAAGGACAAAAAAGGATATTTTTCATATAAAGCAAACAAAAATCGTTTGTCGATATCGTTTTTCATAACTAAATAATATTTCGTAAATATTAATGTTTAAGAAAAAAGTTTTCTTCTTTGTCTAGAAGTATTAAGTCCTTTTGTTTTGGAAATTTTTTTTTTTTTTAAATATATTAAAAAACATTCGAAGTTCATCAACAGTCTTAGAAAAAACGTTATTGTTAAACGTAAGAAAATATTTTCTTTTGTATAAATCAAGGCAAACAAATACATTAAAGAGTGAGTTTAACAAAATATAGCAAAGAAAATTTTAACATTTTAATAATACTACATTGATATATATATGTACATTAGGGCGGGTCGATTTAAAAATCGCTCAACGTTCAAGGAAAATCGTATTATACGGATCAAAATTTAACCCTACGGGTCAAAAGTCGGGACATCAGAATTCGTTTTAGAGGTATGGTTCCTTCGGCAAAGTTTCTTATTTTGATCACTAGAATACGATTTTCCTTGAACGTTGAGCTATTTTTTTGCCTCCATACAAATCGACCCGGCCTTAATATACATATATATAGATATACAGTGGCGGACAAAAGTATTGACACAACAGCAAACTTTATTTTTAATCTTTTATATTTTTAAAATGAAACCCACTAGCCGGATATGGTATTCAACAATTTTGTTTATTAACTTATAAATTATTAAAATACAACAAAAAACTTATTCTTAGTATGTTATATTATAAGAAAAAACTAAATATGTAATTCAAAGTATTATTTTAGGTGGTACAAAAAATAAAATTTCACATGGTTTAATACTTTGTGGAGTAGCCTTTCTTTGCTATGACTTCTTTTAATCTTCTTGGCATAGAATGGACCAATTTCTTCGTACCATCAGCTCCAATATTTTTTAATTTTTTTTAAATACAACATGCTTAGTGTTAGTTTTTTGTTGTATTTAAATTATTAATAAGTTAATGAACAATTTTGTTGAATACCTTATACGGCTAATAGCTTTCATTTTAAAATATAAAGATTAAATAAGTTTGCTGATGTGTGAATACTTTTGTCCGCCACTGTATATACATATGATATATATACATATGATATAAGATACAGTGCACATAGTGTCGTTTTGACAAAGAGAAGATTAAAAAACAAAATTGGAACCGATTTTTTCTAAGATTCCATATCTTAACTATTACACACGCGACTAGAGCACCCGCTACCGATGCGCCGGCTACCGAAGCACCCGCTGCCGAAGCATCCGCTGCCGACTCACCCACTGCCGACGGCACTACTATCTCCGCCTCACACATTGCAGTGGGCCGGTTTTTGTAATATTGTGAAAGTTCTGAAAGCAAAAAAATATATAAGTCAATTTATTTAAAATTTAGCAAAATCTGATGAAAATAAAATTTGTTAAGGGAATATCGAAACTTGACTATAAATTTTATAAATTGTCAAATTTAAGCGACATCTGTGGAGGAGTAACAGTTTATATTTCGAAAATGCGTATTGAACCATGCATTTATAAATTTAAAACAGTTGGCCTTTAAATTGGCGCTTTTGATGATAAGTATTTGGTGACCTCGCCCAAGGTGTAAAAATTATTAGTGCTAAATTTTAACGAAATTCATAAGAAAATCAAAATTTGACTGGATATCATTTGTGGAGTATCATTTATACCAATTTTGAGCACGTTCCAGTGAGAAAAAAATGTGTCATCTAAAGTGAAAAACACAATAAGAAATTGTAAAAAAGTGGGCGCAAAAGTAGGCGTGGTCGATGAAAAGTATGTGGCGATCTTGCATGGGGTTTGAGTATCACGTGTGTCAGTTTCAGAGCAAGTTCCGCTAAGAAAAACTTGTTATATCTAAAAAACAAAAATTGGGATACCGCGGGATGTTGACTGCGCAAACATACCTAATAATTGATGTTACGAATTTCCGTTTCCATTGAAATTTATAAAAATTAAATTTTTAAAAAAATGTTTTCATTAAAAGTACAACAATTGCTTTTTCGGACTTTTTATATTTTCATATATATAATTGTTCATTTGGCATATTGTTTCATTGGCACCACCCAAATCTTCAGTTTTCTGCAATAGATAAAATAATTGGCTTAACTCAAACCGAGACATTACATACAATTATTGCAGATAACTGAAGATTTGGGCGATGCCAATGAAAAATTGTATTGTCTATCGTGAAACTTATCAAACTTTTTTAAAAGCTACAACTTGAAATCTAATATAACAATATCATATTAGATTTTTGGACTTGAGGTGAACCAATATTCTTACTAAATATATGAAAATATAGAAAGTCCGAAAAAACAATTTTGTATTTTTAATAAAAAATCAACACATTTTTAACAATTAGCATACCACCACGGTTCTTCTCAACAAACAGAGTTTGTTGTTATATATGTTGCTTTGACAAATTGTAATACAACATATTTATATCGACATGAGAAATTTTTGTTTTTGAAATAGTTTGATTTTATAATTAGGGTTAATAGATCAGGCAGACAAAAAGATTCTCATAGAGTTTATTTTGTCTGTTGTATGTAATGTCTCGGTGTGAGTCAATTTAATTATCATTTTCTATTGCAGATAACTGAAGATTTGGGTGATGCCAATGAAACAATTGTATTGTGTATCACGAAAAATATCAAACTTTTTGAAAAGCAACAAATCTAATATGACAATATCGTATTAGATTTTTAAACTTGAGGTAGAACTATATTCTAACTAAATATATGAAAATATAGAGAGTCCGAAAAAACAATTTATGTATTTTTAATAAAAAAATCAACACATTTTTGAACAATTAGCATACCACCACGGTTCTTCTCAACAAACAAAGTTTGTTGGGATATCTGTTGTTTTTACAAATTGTAATACAACATTTTTTTATCGACATGAATATCGACATGAAAAATTTTTGTTTTTCAAATAGTTTGATTTTATAATTAGAGTTACGAAATCAGGCAGTTTGTTACCCTAAGGCAGACAAAAAGATTCTCATAGAGTTTGTTTTGTCTGTTGTATGTAATGTCACGGTGTAAGTTAATTTAATTATTCTTTTCTATTGCAGACAACTGAAGATTTGGGTGATGCCAATGAAACAATTGTATTGTGTATCACGAAAAAGATCAAACTTTTTAAAAAGTAACAAATAAAATCTAATATGACAATATTATATTAGATTTATGGATTTGGGGTAGAACATTGTTCTAACCAAATATGAATTAAATTTATAATTACAAAATTTAGCTCACATTAACGAATTTTAATAAAAAATCTAAATTACAAATTACAGTTTTTTAATTTCAAATTAAAATTCTGAATTTCGATTGATAGGAAAACTAGAAAAATTGATAAAAAAAAAAAAACTTTGTGTTCGACACATTTGTCATAAATTTATATGAAACTCTTCATCATAACTATGAAAACTTTATAAATAAAGTGAACAATTGATGGCAAATGAATTATGATGAAACTGTTTTCCCTGAGTGTACTAATTTCAATAAGTTTTTCTCATTAGTCATACAATGTTCGTTAACAAACCTGAAGCTATATTTAAGACATGAGTATAATTTTAATATTTTACAACACATGTTACCACCATAAAATCATATTGTAATGACTAGGGCAAGCTTTTTGGCTTATGCCATTGAATGCCATTTTTTCAATTATTTTGTATAAATTACATTTTTTAATTTTAAAAAATGCTATATAATGTAATCAAAATCAAACTTTGTACATAACTTTAGAAACAAAGTTTAAAAGTACATATTATGTTAAGGTTTTTAAATTTCCGAAAATTTTTAACTTTTGAAATCATACTAAACTACTAAGATAATACTTAAACAGTTAAGCTTATATCACTTGAAATTTTTTTTAAGTTTATTTTTTCAACTTTTTTTGTGCAATTTTAAACTTGCCCTGTTAATGACCCTTAATTCATTTGTGTTTGCTTTTTTTTCACAAAAAACTTAGTCATAAACATTCCAAATTTAATGTTGGTGTATTTCTTAATTAATTTAATTTTAAATGAAATAAACCCTTAAAAATTATTATGTATTCCCTACTTAAAATTTTTTATTATTTAACCCCTTGATAGGATAAACGAGAAAGGAAAAATAAAACAACATTAAAATTATATTAATGAAACGTAACAAAATTTGTTAAAATATCAGCAACAACAAAATGTCATTAAAAATTTAAATTCTACAATAAAATGAGTTAAAGGAATTTACTGTCAGTATGATAACAGGAAGTACAATTTAACAAAAACGTATAGAGAGAAAAAACAACAACAAAAGGATATACTAACCAAAAGATAACACAAAAAATATTAAAGTATACTTTTAGGCAGCCCTTTCATAAAATAAAAAAACATACAAAAAACCCAGCCTTAAGGGATTTTTGCAAAATCCAAGTGACTTTAACTTTAAACATGTCATTTTCATATACAAATAATTGTATGTAACTTTGTGTAACCTACTAACTTATATACAAATACATAATACAAACTCACGTACACATATTCATATTTTTATAAATATATGTACTATATGTGTATGGGATCTACATTCCCACACACACATACTCTAAATAAATTTATGCCACGTTTGTTGTTGCTGTTTCTGTTATTTTAAATTTAATCCGCTTTACGTTTATTTAAAAAAAAAAAAAAAGTAACAAAAGAATTGTTTTTTTCCCTATGTTTTTTGTATATTTAGTATGTTTGTGTTTAAGTTTTATATAAATGTAAGTACACTATGCTCGAAAATTATACGAAATTTAGTGACTTCAATTTAAAGTTTTTTTTTCGTAACCAGACTTAAACCAAATCTATAGAATGCTTTGATATTAATGTTGGCACGCCATAATATGACATTTTATTGCCGAGTTTAGAATACTTTTTGTTTTTACAAGAGTTAGTTCTTGAGTTCTTTGAGCTTTTTATTTTTTGTATATACATATGGGCTAATTCAACAATTTCAGACCCCTGCTGAAACTGATAACAGGCTTCTAACTCTTATTTATCAAGGTTTTTTGAATTGAGAGAAACGATAGACATGATTAGGTGAACTATAGTTAACCCTATACTTAAATTGGCCATAAGTGCGCCAAATGAGTGATTTGTGTAATAAGAATTTAATCAATAATGATAGAAAACAAAATTTAGAAAATATTTTGAGCAGCAGTTTTTTGTGTGCATGCTACTGTCCGAAAGCAAGAAAACGTTAAAGTTATAATTTCAAAAAATTAATATTTTAAAATGAATACAATTTTCAAAAATCTTGAAAACATATTTATGTTAACGGAAAACAGTTGATGTTAAACACAGAGTAAGCTAAACTTTATAAAAAAAAGCTGTAATTTTGGTATAAGGACATACAGGATTCCAAAAGGCTACCTGTAGTGGACATCGTCTTAACTTGAAAACGTATGGATGGATTTTTATGAAATTTGGCAGAAAGATTATATTAAAAATGTTATTTTTAACATGTATTTACAGGATTTGTTAAAAATACTACGTTATGCCAGCTATAATTGGCATTTTACTATATGTGCTGGGTTTTTTTAGCAATATATGTCAAAGTTAAGCTGTTCAATTTTGCTCAATTCCACGTTTTTCGAAAAACGAAAATTGCCATATCTTTTTTACTAAAAGCACAAAAAGTTTAATTTTTGGACTGTAGTAATATTTTGGCAAGCGGAAAATTTATGTCTAAAGTTTTTTATTTGTATGGATTAGTTTTTGAGATTCGCTCTTACCCTTTTTTGGCCCATATCGATTAAAAAGAAAAACTCGATGTAAAATGTCCATATCTCGAACCAATTTATAATTTTTGTCATTTTTTTATTATCTCAGCAATTTTGTAAGTTTCGGCGATTTTCCTTAAGTCCGACGATTTTTGTAATCTTGGTGATTTTTTAGTTTTAGGCGTTTTTACAATTTTGGCGATTTATTTAAATTTTTATCTTTTTTATTAGTTTTCGATTTTTTTTTTAATTCTGCCATATTTTTTTTCATTTTATTGTTTTTTTTTTTTTTAATTTTGGTGAATATTTTTTTTTTCAATAATAACGATTTTTTCAACTAAATCGATTTTTTTTTTTTAATTTTTTAGATTTTTGTAAAATTTTGGGGAAAATTCATTTGTTTACATTTTGGGTCATAAAAACTGTGTTCACCAAATTCATTTTCAACTAATAATTTAATAGGATATTATTAAAATTTCATTAAAACTGAGTTTGAAATCAAACAAATGATCAATTCAAATTTTATTGTTAATTATTTTATCTGGTTAAAACCTACAAAAAATGCGTGTTTTTTTTCAAAATAATCGCGATTTTCTTTTTAAATTCTAATATATGACAAAAATTTTTTTTTGAGTTTTTTTTAAAGTTGTTGGTGGTACAATATATATATATTAAAATTTATTAAATACAATGAGATCTATAAACTGAAGTAACTTTAATTAAATCCCAAGCAAAAACTGCAATTTTAATTTTTTTAATTAGCTTGAAACAGCCATAATGTTTGAGCCTTTAAAGATAAAAGTCTAAAGTAAATGGATTTAGCATCTCTAAGCATCCGCTAACTCATACATAAAAGGTTATTCATGCCATCCTAAACAAATTTGTAAAAATATTTTTCTTCTAAGTGTCAAAAATGTTTGAAATTCTGCATATATATTTATTTTATTCTTTATTCTAACTGTTGCTCTATTTACTGTAACTTTACTTTTATGTTATAGTATTTATTTTATTATATTTTTAGTCTTTTTCTATCTAACATACAAAAAAAAAAAGGAAACGAATTATGAGTGTAAATTTGTTTAAAAAATTATTTTTTTTTTCTTCTTTTGTATGATTAGAGTAAGTTCGGGTAATGTGTATGAGGCGGTTAATGTGGAACACCCCTTTATTTGTGAAACTAAGAACTATTTGAGAATTGGTTTTTGGTGAATTAGTTGCATATTCATATAAATAAATGTCAAGCTTACAGTTTTGAGACTACCCATAACAGTTAGTTTCTAATTATTTGAAAAGTAAAACTTGGTATGTTTGACATTTTTTTTTTAAATGTATTCAAAGATATATTTGTTAGAAAAAAGTTTAAATATGTTAATATTTTGCGTTTGTGTCTGAAAGAATATTAATTATGGCATTTTTTAAGCCATTATAATGATAATAATATCACGTTCAACAATGTTTAATAATTTTTTCAAAAATTTATTTGCCGGTCGGCTAATGTGGAATACCTTAAGGTGGGTAATGTGAAATACTATTCCCCATTACCCGTTCAAAATTTTTTTAAAATCTAATATAAAAATTTTAAATTTTATTTTCTATTACTACCTACTTTTAGTTATTTGTCATTAATATATCGTATTCTTAAGGTATTTGTAGTTTTTGTGCCATTTAATCCGTTTCGTACACATATTATTCGCTAATTTTTATTCACTTGGGAAATATTATTAAGTTTTACAAGAATGTAGATTTCTTTTCTTGACTACACTCAGGGAACTGCTGCTTTAAAAATATGTAGTTGTTTGGGTTGTAATACAGTTCTTTATTTTTAATGTAAATGTCGGTCATTTGTAGAACAAATTAATTTTTTTACTAACCTTGCAGTTCATTTTAAAAA
>CM037854.1:209664978-209704149 GCA_021234595.1 Delia radicum
CTATCGAATACTGAATTATAAACTACCATATTTTATATTTTAGACACAAACCATATGTGATAGTTATGCTATATGTTGTCCAAATCGACTTATTAACTTTTATTCTCTATGTATATTAAGCTAAAACAAACAGAAATATTTCCTTAAAAATTGTATACTGCTGATTTTAGAAATACAAATTTGTATATGCAAAAAAATATAAATATAAAAAATTTAAAAATTTTCACAATTTGTATGAGTTTTTTGTGTTTTTCAACGTTATTTAGAACTAATTTTTAGTAATAATAATGATAGATAAAAACCAATACAAGCCGTATAATTGCCTGATAAGCCATCTTCATTTTAATAGTATTCAACTTTTATATCGTTGCACTAGTCTCGACCTTAAAAAACAACTTTTATTTATGTCTAGTAGTTTACACTTCATCTTTTACAATTTTTAAAATATTCATATGTCGAAAGATCTTTAACAGCAAAGTACATTTAGTACAATGTTTTTCCAAATGACAGCATACATCAAAAAAAAATACAAATCTTTTTTTTTTTTGTTAACTTTGCACGATGCCCATGTTTACATCGCATTCGATGCAATGCATTACAAGAAAATATAAACATTTATGACTGATTATAAGCAAGTGTTTCTAGGAAAATTAAATAAGCTGATGAAACCAGCAGCAGTAGTAACAATATTAAGTAGAAATACAAACATAACAATGCCTACGTACATATGACAAACTCAATGAGTTGTAACGATTTTTTTCTTTGTATCTTTTGCTGCTTAAATATTGAAATGTTTATCTTTTTCTATATGAAAAACAAGTGAAAAACCTGAGTTAATGTACTCTGTGCATTAGGATGTCCCTTAAAAAAACTATTTGTAGATTTTCGTGCATAACACGCGCCAGTTTTATTGCAAATAGTTTCCAAGTAAAATAAATCGATTTTTTTTGGATTAATCCTGCTGAATTTCGGCTGAAATGTGAAATTTTTAAAAAAAAGCGTATTTTTATTTAAAACTAAACAAATTTCGAAATTTTCGAAAATTAAACTTTTATTATTTAGTCCTTAAATATAATCAGAATTATTTAGTTCATGTTTAGCTTAAAAATTATTATTTCTTTATAAATTATGAAATGCTCTTCAAACCTTTGAAATGAGTTACTTTATTAATTAATTGAGCTCTAAGTCACGTTTGTATTATAAAATATCCTTTATTATTTTAGATATTTCCAATATTTTCATTGTTCTTTGAATGACATCTTCAGGGAGTATTAACAACAACAAACGATATTAAAAACAAAATTTCCTGCCGCCTGCCCTCCACTGTGTTCAAGTCAACATTTAAAACTCAAACAGTTTTAAATGTTGTTTTTTTTAATATTGTTTGTTGTTTTTCATACTCCCTGAGAATTTCATTAAAAGAAGGACGAAATATTGGAGATATTTAAATAATAAAGGATATTTTATAAATACAAACGTGACCTAAAGCTCAATTATTTAATAAAGTCAATTATGATTTCTACTTAAATTATTCAGATATAGAAAACTGACTTTATTGAATATCATTGACTGACTTCACCTGGAAACAGAAATAACACACCAATTTCATAAACACACAAAAACTTGTGTTTTTTCAATTTAATTTCAAAATTTTTTTTTTAAATGTCTAATTGGAGATGTCGTTTGCTATTTTATAATATAATAACTGCAATTAAAGAACAAAATAATGATTGAAAAAAAAATTATAATTGCTGTTTGGTTACCTAAATGGTTACCGGCTTTAGAAAAGTAATAGATTTTCATAAAAAAAATTAAAATAAACTAAAGTAATTACAAATATTTTTTTTTTTTAATTAAATAAATAACATGAGATTCGAACCAGGGGTCTATGGTTGCAAGGGGAGAACTCTACCAACTAGGCTATCGTCACTTATAATAGTTGGCTGTCTAAATATAAATGAATTGTTGTACTTCGAGTTTTTTGTTTGTGATGTTGAAAATATATACATTACATCATATAAATCATGCTTACAAAAAAATCACAAAGTAATGTGCTTAAATATAGATTTTAAAAAATTTGATTTTGCCGATTTATTCAGGATATAAAATAAATGACTTTTAAAAAATCAACCATGATGAATCGATTAGAAATTTATTCTATTATTTTTAAAATTCGATTCTTTGCAAATTCATTTAAAACTGTGGGCTATACGCAAATTTGCTCAAAAAACGTTAAATTTGTCTTCTTTGCTTAAAAGTGAAAGCATTAACTTTATATGTATCAAATTGCATTAAATTAAATTAAAGTGGGAAAATAAATTAAAGTGGGTTAATAATATCCGATGAAGTCAGAATTCCATATCAGAATTATTTTGGGTTATACTTAAGCAATAAATAAAATAAAATTTAATTTTTTCAAAATTTTAATTTTTGTACTGTTTAATAAAAATTCGCATTTTTTACCAATAGCAAATTTCCGGAGAAATGGGAAACTTTTTGCCAGAAATTCGGAAAAGGGTTAAAGTTTTCCAAAAAAAATAGATTTCTTCCATTAGGAACCCTTTGCAATAAAACTAGAGGTTTGTATGGACAAATCTATATTTAAGGGATTACCGTAATATACATACACTCAAAAAAAAAGTCCGCAAAGTTATCAAAAAAGTTAGTTGAGTCAGCAAAATTTTATCTGGGAGGATCCTTGCACAAAAATTGCTAATATCTGAAAAAAGCTCAATGCGTTTCATCAAAAAATAAAAAAATAGTAAATTCAGCAAAATGTTTTGCTGACACTTAGTTCAATGCAAATTTAATTGTTAATATAATGCATTAAAAAAAATATGGAAATAAACAAAATATTTTTTTTTTTTTTAAGACAAGCAACACTCAGGAAATTCTTCATATTAATTAATGTGTTGTTTTCTTTGGAAATGGGATAGTAGAGAGTTGAAAGGTGGGGAAAGCTGAAGGGCTTCAAACATAGAAAATTGTCAAAATTGAGTCTACATGTATGTATGTATGACGCAATTTTACATTTTTCAAATGAAGACAATTCTAAAATACAGAAAGGAAATATTAAAAATATCCTTAAATCTCATACAAACTCTTTATATTTTAAAAGCAACTACCAGAGACTGGCTTTTATTGTTGTGTACAGTAGCACCAAAGCGTATCATCTTCAAATTTATCAAAATATCATTCATTAAGTAAAGTGGCATTAGAAATCAGTTTATCTATACCACGGTCAATGGTTGCACAGAAAATTTCATATAGACGCAATCGAACAAATAAAACCATAACAAAAATTAGATTATTCAAAAAAACAGGGTCACTGACGAAGGTTCAATACCAAAAACTTGCGCAGTCTGATTCAGAAAATTGAAAATTTACAATGTATTATGATTTTTAGAAAATACACTCATTCTTCTCTACCACGCCTTTCACAATTAAAATTAAATAAAATTGCATATTAATTATAGTATTAATTGCAATTGTCTGAAAAAGACGTTAAAATTCAAACTTAAATTTTTTTAGATTTATATATTTAATTTAATTATTGTTTTATTTATATTTTTTTATTATTCAAAATTTGTGGGTTCACGTGCCCTTTGTTTGATGTGTTGGATACAAAATAAAAAAGTAAATGAAACGCGGTTGCATTTTGTGTAAGTCTTATAATGGTTGTGTTTGTATTTTTTTTTTCTTTTTCTCTACTCCGTCCATACAAGCTGCGACATCTGCATCTAGTCTTCTAACTTATTCTCCATGCTATCAATGTGTTTATCAGCACAATTTGTTAGCAACGCAAATTAGTTAAACATTAGTTTTGGTAAAAGCGTTTAACTAAAATTTTAACTGAAAATGCTATGTCAGCAAAAAAATTGCTGAAAGTTAGATATATATTTTAAGTTAAATACATTTTCAACTATCTTTTTTTTTAGTGTAGTATCAGAGGTGTGTTTTGTACTTTTTTTTAGGCTGCTGCTGTTAATGTTTATCTTACAATTATATAAACAAATATTGGTTGGTAGGTAGTTCACATTGATGATCAGTTTCTTTTTTTTTTTTTTTGTACTTTTGTATGTAGTAGAGTTGTGCTAAAGGTTTATGATGATATTTACATATTTGATGAGTGAATTGACTAACTGACTTGACTGACTGTTTGACTTGTGTATAAGTTTGTATTTTTATGTGAAATAATGTTGTTGCACGTTTGTCATTTTGTTGGATTGATAATGTTTTTGTGATGGCTAAGCATGCGCATCTTGACAATTTACTGCTTCGTAACACTTGACATCATATTTATGTATGGAATTTTTATTTTTAATGTTGATTTAGTAAATAAAAACATATTTACGGGAAAAGTTAGAGGTTATGGTGTAAATATGGTATTTAAATATTAGCACATTTTAACTACTGTATTTAACTTAAAAATTAGGGAGTGGATATTAGTTTTAGAGTTTCAAAGTGAATACCTATAGTCATCTATATTGGAAATGGGAGCAACTACATAAAAATTGCGAATTGATTATGGAGTTTCTTCCAAAAAGGCCTATTGTAGAAAATATGATTTTTCAACTTCGCCCCTTCCGATTTAAAGAACATGTTGTTTCTCCACTCTGAAATTAAAAATATGTTTTAGAGGGCATACTGATCAATCTGCAAACACAAATTTATGAAAAAAATGAGTTACATATTGAGATATTCGCTAATCAAGAACATTTTTAGGTTTTGAGATACTCGCTAATCAAGAACATTTTTTGGTTTTTTTTATAAGTTTTCAAAAGAGTTATATCAAATCTTCACATATCTCAAATAGCTATAAAATTCATTTCTTAAATCGGACTACACGTTCAATAATTACGACCATTTGAACAGCATGCATTTTTATAAATTTTTCTTTCAAATAACAACTTTAAGCAGCGGCAAAACGCTACCCAGCAAAAAATAATCTGGATTTGGTAAGCAGTAACTCCATTTTATGCTCCCAAAATTGCGCTTAACCGCATTGCATACTATAAAGCAATTACGGATGGCATTCTGCAGAACTTCCCAAAATGCCTTCTTTCAAGCAGTGAAGAGTGCATACAATGAAGCAATAAAGAATGCATACTTTGAAGGCATTAATGTTGTCAACATACAAAAAAGCACTTCTTATTGCCTAAGAAGGCCTGAATTTATTGCTTCTAAGAGCACATGAAAGAAGCGCTTTTCACCTGCTTAAAGAGACATACCCAGTGGAACATCGCGAACAAAAATCATGACTACTTTATATGCTTTGGAAGCGCTTCGTAATTAAATAATGCCTTCCGAAAGCGCTTCTGGGTAAGCACCATTTTGTTGCTGGGTAACGACAACGAATTTTAAAAATATAAAAACTACTGTTTTGTCATACTATTTACGATTTTACATAAGATTCATGCAAATCGGAAGGTTAATATCAACGTTGCTTCTGAAACGACCCTATACAGCATTTTCGAATTAAACCTCACAAAGTGGAAAAATTAAGCAATTCCCAAAATGTTATTAAATAAAAGAGGTAAATTAAATCTAAAGAAAATAAAATGAAAAATAAATAAAAATTAAATTTAAAATGTTTTATAAAAAATAAATAAAAATCTCATATTAATCAGTCCGGGGTACTGTTATTTCAATATAATTGACACCGCTCAGCTCACAACAATTACAAATTATACTAGTTCTGCGGCAAGTCCTGTTTTAACCACTTGAATCTTTATTGCCATTATAGTATATGAAACTTAGACTGAAAAGTTAGTCTTGTAAAAAGTGAATTAACTGCCTGTTTTCATTGAGAACATATGAAGTTAATTCACCCTTTACTAGATTAACTCTTCAGTCTACACCACCTATTAATCTCAAGTAAATTGTTTTTGTTTTTAGAGATCTCTAAAATACAATACCTCTGATATATATATCTTTGTGGTACTTAACTAAACGCGTATTCAAGAAATATAATTAAATATTTTGTATGAAAAAAATATTTTTATTGCTGATTTTTTTAATTAAAGCATTATTATATTTTATTTGCAATTTTATAAATAAGGTGTTTACCTACTCAGCCACCGCTAAAACTATGCAATATTTAACTAAATTAAATTACTCCCGAAAATATGCTCTAGTTTTTTAATATAATAAAAATGTATACTAAATGTTTTGTATACGTTTTGCTTATATTTGACTTAATATTTATTTCTAAAAAATGAATTTCTATGAAAATTTTATAATCTCCCACTATTTTCTTTTAAAAATAACGCCAAGACCTGCTTAATATAAACAGTGGTAGTATAAAATGTTCGTTATATATTTAAAAAAATAAATTAAAGATAGTAGGGCGGGCAAAAAAAAGTTGGGTTAATATTCTACAGTTGTGAAAATTGCATACCAAACTACTATTTAAATGTTAAACCAATAAGTTTTATAACTTTTAAGTTCTAGTTGAAACAAATTTCACAAAATTATAAGGAATATTTTGGTTACCTTAATTTATTTATATTAAAAATATGTTATAGTGTCTTGTTATATTCAAAGCATTCACTATTATATGGTTCTTAGTTTTAGAAAAAAATTTATATGCATATTTGAAACTATAACATTTTACTTTTCTTAGTTTAAATATTGTAGAAAATGTAGCATGTTTTGAGGAGTATCATAGAGAAGCAAATAAAAATATAAATATTTTTAAATAAAAAAAACACTACTAACCTAATTTAAAAATATACAATATTAAATCTATAGATAGATTTCGTTTAGTTTATTAAGATAATTTAACAAATTTTAAAAGTTTTTTGAGATTTAAGAAGTTAAAATTAAATATTTATGAAAATTTTCCTAAAATTATGCTTTGTATGCAGTTTTATTTTAGCAATATAAAATATATAATAATCTTTTAATAAATGGGTAACTTTTAATTTTTTTTAGTTTTTAAAGACTGTTTCATAATATGAAATTTTCTTCAGATATTTAAGAATGTGAACAATTTTGAAAACTTCTTTAACAATTAAGTAATTACACTTGTAGGATTATCTGCATGGTATTATTAAATGTTCGAATAAAATCAATGAAATGTACTTAAAAACGTCCCACTAAATATTTTCATTGAGTTAATGCAAGTTATCATAACGGTTTATGAAAAACATAATTGAAGAAGTTTCGTATAAAACTGGTTTCAAAAAAAGTATGAAGGTTATCATTAAGTTTAAGAAAACTTTAAGAACCGGTCTTGATTTACTGAAAAATTTCATTATTTTTTGTAGAAAAATTTCTCTCTGTTTATGCATTGTAATATTTAAAAACTTAAAAAAAATATTTATGAAACAAAAAAAAAATTAAATCATTATTATTAAATCATTTTTTAAACAGTTTTTACTTTAATTTTCAAATAATAATCATCCTATAATTATGCTTTAATATTTAACCTGATTTCAACATTAAAATTATGCAAAACTATTTTTCCTTATCAAGTATTTGTAGCATACTTTGAGGTGCTAAAAACATAAAAACACCTTATATAAATTTCTGCTACAACTCCGACTACTGTTTACTCGACTTTATAAATACTAGTAAGCATTTTACCTTTAAGCTTTTCTTGCTACATACTTGATTTAGAAATACATATCGGTCATTCCACGTTCGATCGGTCAAAATATTACCTTGGGTCTTCTGATTTAAATTATATTTTACATGCACAAACGCTATTAGTTAAGCCACTTAGAGATTGCCGTGTTTATTTTCTTGAAATTCTAAAAACCCTTGGTTTCATTCGCAATTTTCTTTTTCTGAAAAATACAAAACGTTCTAGAAGTGTGTAAGTTTAAATATTTGTAGTTTTTTTTAATGTAAGCCGATATTATTATCATTTAAAATGCATTGGAATGGTACACTCCTCTACTTGTTAAAATTATTTTCCAGCGTTAAAAATAAATGCCGGTTTTGCATTTTATTTTTAAAATTAATTTTTCTCAAACTTGACAGCAATCGATTTTAAAAAACAATGTATATTTCCAAAAAATGAAATGTTTGTTAAGAAGAAATCAACTAACTAGAAAGTACTAACTATTTTGAATGATAATTTGAAAAAAGGTTATAGCATTTTTACAAAGAAAAAACTCCAATTTTTTATATTTTTTCAGATTTGTTGAGATTCAATATGAAAATGTTGTGTTAGGGCGACCCTTTAAACGTATCTGTCTTAAAAACTATAAATTAAATTTTAAAGTTTTTTTTGTACGTAAACATAAAAGAACTTAGTAAAATATTCGGTTACAAATAAATTAAATTTTTAACCCTTTCAAGCCCACGTTTGTTATCGAATATCAAATTTTTTTTTTTTTTAGTTAGTCTCTTTATTATTTTTTATTCAAAGAAACATGAGGTTGAAGGCGTTAAACATTTAATTTTTAAAGCACAATATTTTAGTAAATTCATTTATCTTTCAAGTACAGAATATATCTTAAAAATAAAATAGTTTTTAAAAGAGAGACATTTATTATTTTTTAATATTAAAAATGTTAAGTTTTCTTTGATATTCTTTTATTTGATTCTTCTTTTTTAAAACGAGCTTAAGATCATTTATTTATTAATTACAATTATTTATTTCCAATATTTCGTCTCCATATTGGGTGACTTCTGCAGGGCACAATTATTACAATTTGATTGAAAAATTTGTTTTAATTATTAAAAACTTATATAATATAACAATTTTTTTTTAAATGAAATATTAAAACAAGTTTTTCAATCAAATTGTAATAATTGTTCCTGAAGAAGTCACCCAATGTGGAGACGAAATATTGGGAAAAAATAATTATAATTAATAAATAAATGATCGTAAGCTCGTTTAAAATAAGGAAAATTAATTATTTTTAATTTGGAAAAATAAAAAAAAGCAAGTTGTTAGTTTTCTCTGGAAACATGATGCAAGATTTAATTGATTATTAGTATTATCGAACTTTTTAATGAATATTTGTTAAGATTTTTAAAAATATCTAAAGTGGCTTTCTAAGGTCATTTGTTTTCAAAATTAATAAAAGACTATTTATTAATTTTTCATTATTATTTCAAATAATTCATTAATAATTGATACGACAAAAAAAAAGTAAAATGTTTTTTATAGTAAAAATTACCATATTTTGCAAATATGCATCTTTTTTATATCGAGGGTGGCCAAATTTGTGTGGCATTCAAAAAACAAATTGCCTAAAAAATGCATAAATTTTTGGCGCCAAAAAAAAAAAAAAAAATCATTCTGCAGAAAAAAGTTGGTGATTGTACCATTCTAAAGAAATTTTAATGGTGATGACCCGATGAATATTAAAGAAAATTCGAATATTCAAACATACCCACTTTTTGCATATTTCACATTTTTCAATAAACCAAAATCGTGCATATAACCGCGGATTTTTCAAAACTTTGAAAAACTAAAAACGCCAATCTTTAAGTAGTTCCATAGAGATTCCAAATGCAAAGTTTCTTTCAAATCGTTTAAACAAAGGTCAAAAAATGCCATTTTTTGTTCAAAATTTTGAAAAACTTAAAACGCCAGTCTTTAAATGTTTCCATGGACATTCTGAATGCAAAGTTTAATTGAAATCGGATAAACCATGTTAAAAAAATGCCATTTTCTCCAGTCTTTCGGTGGAATGGCCGATATAAAAAATCCAATACTTTTTTGCTTGTTAGCATAGAATAATAAAATTGTTTTTCCCAACAATGAGTACCACACGTAAAATAATACTCAAATTTTTGTGGAAAAAATACACCAAAACACATGTATTTGTACGGTCGTAAACTGAAGTTATTTTTTTTTAACATAGTTTTACTAACTCGTTAGCATCATGGTATGGAAATAACAAGCAAACAATATATAAGGACTCCCAAGGAAACTACACAGTGGTGCATTCTTAGATTTGAATGAAACTTTTATACGTTGTGCAGAACAACAATATATTAAATACTTTTTAAGTTGCGTAATCTCGAGTTTAGGATTAAAAAGTGGGTTCAAAAATGTGCCAATTTCAAGTTTTTTAATATATTTCTCATATAAGTCAAAAAACTATATGGTTTCAAATAAAAGGTATTTTAATGACATATAATTCAATAAACTATATGGTATCAAATGAAAGGTATTTTAATGACGCATACACTGCTGTATAAACTATGTTCGAATATTTTTGTTAATACATTTTTTTCTTCAAATAACACATTTGTTTGGGTAGTGGTTGTTGGTTTGAGTTTAAATTAACATATAATAATGCACTTAGAATACTATGTAGGTAAAGTTCACTGCAAATGTAGTTAAAAACAAATAAAATTTCACTTAAAGAAAGGACGACTTACATTTCAGTAAATTCAACTAACATTGTCATTTGTTGTTTAATGTTGAAAAAATTACTAACAATTGTAGTGAAAACGCACAACATGGTAGTAAAAAATAAACAAACATTTATTTTTTTATTTTTTTGTTTTTAATAACAAAAGACAACTGTAGTAAATGAATGTAAAATCATAAAACAGTCATTTGATGTGGTTTGTTTTTTCAAATGAACTACAAGGTTAGTAAAAAAATCAATTTGTTCTACAAATGACTGAAAGAAATAAAGAAACTGTATTGCAATCCAAACAACTGCATATTTTTAAAGCAGAAGTTAACTGCGTGTGCTTATTTAATTTTATCGAGTGAGTGTCCAGGCTTATTGCAATTTTCGTAAGCATTCGGCTTTAACAGGTCTTTTTTTGAGGGACTTTTATATCCAATATTTAAAATAAGTGTCAATCTTAGGCCCACAGCAAATGCAATATCAGTACAACATTTATGCTTTCACAAGGACTTTAACAGATCTGAATTTCTTAACATTAACATTTCATACAATAATATTAAAATGTTTAACCCATAAACGTGCGACTGTAAAAAAATACATGTCTAATAAGTTTTTATCCTCAACAACATATTCAAGTTTCATTAAAATCTGCGTATTCACCACTATCTACATTCCTTGTCCGTGTATGGGTATTTGAGAGAGTGTGGAAAAAAACACAAACATATTCAGCAGAAATAACAGAAACTAATACCACTACAACAACTAAATACCCTCCTTAAAGTATGCAATTTCATATGCATCAATGCAAAACGAAGCTAATTTTAAAGCGAACAAAAAAAAATAAAAATAAAATGAAAGGAAACTAAACTAAACTAAACTAAACTAAATAGAAAGACAGAATTCTCGAAAAACAACAACAAAAAATTAACTACACAGAACACAAAATATTAGAACACAAACATAATCATGCAGCAATCACAAAAATTTGCTATACAGGAGAAGTTTAAAAAACCAAGCTTCTCGATAAAAGGGAAGGCATCCTTAGACAAGATTGTAAAATAATAATAATTTTTTAAAAAAATTAAATATTTAATCATGCTAATTAATATATGCCATATGTAGTAATATGTGCCACATTTACGGTTATACCAATCGATATATATTAAGATATTAACACATATGAGACCATATCAATAAAATTCAAAAAACCAAATCCAAGTTAAAGTTATCTATTATAAAATGCGCAATCACATATATCCATATTAAGCTATATAAAACTATATGTTTTTATATTCTTCAATTAAGATCAACTCAAATAATATTTAATTGATGTTTCACAATTTTTCGTAGATTTTAAGTTTTCAAAAAATTAAATTCCGAAATCAAAAATAAAAATTTTAATTTACGTCTTCTAAATTTCACAATTTGTCCCTAAAAAAAATAATTTATTTTCAAAAAAGTTTATGAAAAGTTTTAATTTTCAAAAAATTTATGAAATGATGAAGGTCTATGAAACAATTTTCATAAATTTGTATGAAACTCTTCATCATTTTTATGTAAACTTCATAAATATGCTGAATAATTGATGACAAACGATTTATGAAACAATTTCATCAATATGATGAAACTTTTTTCCCTGAGTGCACTCCTAGTTCCAGGACATTTTATGGAAATTGATTATTTTGTTGAAAATTTAATAAAATGAAAATTATTCAAGTTCGAGGCCATACTCTATATTTCTTCATTAGGATATTGTCCTAACAAATAATCTATTGAGTTTTTTGTTTTCAAATTTATTATTTGACCCCTTCAAGAATGTGTTGATAGATCTATTTCGGGAATTTTCTAGGTTCCCATCATCAGAACACGTTTTGAAAGCGGTAACAATCCCATGCCAAACATCAAACATTCATATGAACTAGTTTACTCACTACATGAGAACTAATATACATATGAGTTTGAAGTTAAAGATTATAACCATTGATCAAAAATAAATTGAAAACTTGTTTGATGTGCAAGATCCACCTCTGGTGGATATTCAATACACGTTTTTTGTTTTTCTCTCCTTTTTATATTTTGTTTAGTTATTGAATATCCACCAGAGGTGGATCTTGCACATCAAACAAGTTTTCAATTTATTTTTGATTAATGGTTATACTCTTTAACTTCAAACTCATAGATGATACATACAGGGTTAATATTTCCAAAAAAGATCAAAATGGAAACTTATTGAATAATTTCTTCCAGATTTTCATTAAATTTGGTTATGAGATAAACAGTATTAAACTTACAAACAAGCACAATCCTGTACTGTACCAAAACGGCCCAAGGAAACCAAAATAAACATATACCTTTTAATTTTTTTTTTTTTGTAAATGCGTTTAATTTGGAATAAATATGAAAAAAACGAAAAAATTTAAGAAAACTAGTGGCGTTAACAATGGAACCCCATTATTTGTAGACAATTTTAAAAGTTAAGCAACACATGCCTTCAAAATTTTCAAGAGGTCCAGACCTTTGGACTAAAACAGACTTTTGTAAAGGCCTGAGTTCCGCTGAATCCAATTCTAATTTCAGAATTTCTCCATCACATCAGATTTAAAAAATTTTAAGAAACCCGGCTTTTTGCTATATTCGGGACGTTATAACATGATTTTTTCAATATTCATCTGAAAATATTCGCTCTTGTTTTCAAAACTCACGTTTTAATTTTTCAATATATTACTCACTCTTTGTGCATACCCTATTCTAACCCACCTGTGGAGCCTGTCAAAAGTGAAAAAATTAACCCTAAATGGATCCAAATGCATAAACAAATTATTTTTATCAAGTTGACATTTTTATCAATTTAAAAAACTTTTCACTCTTTAGTTTTAATAAAAATTACGTTTTATGGGTCATTTATATTCCCAGGTCACTAACGGTTAAAGATTTTTTTAAATAAAAGTATAGACAATTATAGTCTAATCAAATTTAAATGATATTTTCCTGAAAATTATGCAAACGTTGATAATTTTGTTAAGTTTTGTTAAATTTTGACCAAATTAACTAATTTTCATAAAATGTTCTGGAAAGGATTCGCTCCATACACATACAGGAATTATAATTTTTTTCAATTTTCTTTTTCTTTCATTGCAACTATTAATTCATAAAAAAGCAAGTTTTTGCTTTTTTATCAAATTTGTGGGTCATTTTTGGTTCCAGTCTAATGTGGGTTAATGCTATCCGATGAAGTCAGAATTCCACAACTGAATAATTTTGAGTATATCAAATTGACGAATGAAACGAAAGATTAAATTTTTTCAAATTTCGACGCTCTAAGAAATCTTAAGAATTAATTTTAAAAAACAAGTTTTTTGCATTTTTATCAATTCGTGGGTCATTTTTGATTCCAGTCTAATGTAGGTTAATGCTATCCAATGAAGTCAGAATTCCACATCTGAATAATTTTGAGTATATCGAGTTAACGAATAAAACAAAACATTAAATTTTTTCAAATTTAAAATTTTGACAGTTTTTAATAAAATAAATTATTTCACAAATGGGGTACTTACGGCCGAAATTCGGCACTGGCTAACGTCTTCCAAAAAAAAAAACAATGTCCTTCATTTGGATTCATTTAAAATAAAATTGTGGGTGTAAGGACACTTAAGTTTTTTTTCTGCCTGGGGCGTACAACTAAAAAAAACAGACTCGGTCGATGCTACCGTATTTGTTATCAATCGAATGCTACCATCGAAATTTTTTCGTTGTGATAACAATCTTTCCATTGACAAAATAGTGATTCTGATATGACAACGGAATTTCGAGTGGCTAAACAAAAATTTTGTAATTACTACCAAATAATTCGATAGCTACAACCGAACCATGTGATTGTCTACAAATACGGTTGTAACGAATGAATCTGTTTTCTGGGTGTACCATCCCTTTATGAGAAACTCTTATTTCAACAACATCAGTTATGCTTTGAAATATGCTATGATTTTTTTGTTTTGTTTTGTAAATATATAACTTAGTTTGCTGTGCCATTCTTGTTTTTTTTTTTTTTTTTTTTGTATTTCTCCTCATTTTTTTACCGGTGATTTTTTATTTTTTTTTCTGCTTGCATTACTTTCTTTTTCCACTTTAAATAAAACTAGTGTTACTTATTTTTATTTTCTACATACTTTACAGTATGTTAAGAGTATTCGTTCATACATGTATGTGTTCTTTATTTTCTGGCATTTTAGTGTAGTAATTTTCTATGATCCCATTTTGTTTTGTATTACATGTAATTTGCCATTTTTTCGAGTACAACACTATTTTTTTTTAAAGGATGTGTGTATGAAAGCTTTTCATGAATACCTAAGCATAAGGTAGAGTAATTTGTGCAAAATTGCTTGCATACATTTTTGGGTTAGAGTAATAAAGTTAAAATTGTTTTTAACAACAACAACAACAACAAAATTGTTTAAAATTGAGTTTTTTTTAAAAGATCAGGTGAAATTTTTGTTGAAAGTTTGTGTTTTTTAGTTGATAAATATGTGAAACTTAAGAATTTTTTAAGAAAATTTAATTTACACCAAACGGTATGGTACAGTTTATAGGTGAATGTAATATTTATTAAATAGGGCATACTTTGAGGAAAATACTAAAGTAGTATCATATTATTAAGGTAATCCTAAGAACTTGAATATGTTGTAAAATACTAAAGCGGTATCATATTATTAAGATTATCCTAAGAACTTGAATATATTGTAAAAAAATAAATTCTAAGATAGATCTGTCTAAGCTGTTGGCGCAACTCGCAGATTAGGGGTATAAAAATATATTTATAATCTGAAAATTTTTATTTTGTTTTTTATTTAATTTCATCCAAAGGAACGTATCATATTAATGTCATATTAGTAAGTTAGTCCTAAAAAATTTAATATATTGTAAAAAAATAAATTCTAAGATCGATCTGTCTAAGATGTTGGCGCAACTCACAGATTAGGGGTATAAAAATATATTTAGAATCTGACCATTTTTATTTTGTTTTTATTTAATTTCATGCAAAGGAACGTATCATAATAATTCATATTATTAAGGTGATCCTAAGAATTTGAATATTTTGTATTATTTTAACTGATATTGCATATCATTTTAATATTAATTCTTTTTATGGTTGTTTTAAAATTGTTGTTGTAAAGAGTGCTTTATATAGAAAAAGCTATGACTGTCTCCCAAATTCTCATACATTGATCCATATTAAATTTCAGCGCACACGTATTTTTATAGAACGGCCTTTAATAAATTTTTGACGAAAGAATTTTTTTCTTGTAATTTTTTAAATAATTTGTTAGCCTGATTAAATCGAAAATTTTTTTTTAAATTTCATACAAATGAGAGAATTTAGCTTATAATAATACCTCGTGGAATAATTCTACGGGGAATATGGCATGCGCAGTCAAAGAACCTCGCCCTGACTAACTAATTGAGCCTTATCACAAAGCAGCTGTATTGCCGTACAGAAGGTCCACATTAGCGAATATGTACTCTAAAGTGGATCTTAAATAAAAAAATATCTAAAAGTATATTACATTTCCAGAGAATGAAGTAAAATCGACGAGAATTAAAACTTATTTCAATTCTTTTTATGTCTTGTTTAAACCCGCTTAAGGGGGTTCCCATATGTAATGCTTACTTCTCAAATTGCTGCAAAAAAACCGATAAATTTGTTTGTTGCAAATTATGTTTAATAATTTTCTAAAATAGACTAGAATAGTTAAAAATATGGGCAAACCGTCTAAAAGATAATAAAACTTGGAAATAATTTAAAACAATTAGAAAATATATCAAAGGTCCTTTTAAACACACATTTTGAAAATTTCGATTTTAACTTTTTATTTTTAGTCAAAAATGTTTTAACTTTTGTATTAAAAATACCAGACTTGGGCTACGCCAATTACATTTCAAAATCGTTCACTAATGAAATTATTCTAAATCATTAATAATATCAGACCAACACTCACACTTGTGAGCTTAATCGCTTCCTTGGAAAATTTGTAAAATCTTTAATACCAAACATGGGGATTAGTAACAACAATTGTGTATTTAATTACAGGGTAATTACTCAATTACATCCAATTACATGTAATTGAACATAAAAAAGTAATTGGCCTGTAATTAAATACACAGATATTTTAATTATGTCCCATTTCTGGTATTGACAAAATTGAAAATTTCCCAAGGAAGCGTATAAGCCCACAAGTGTGAGAGTAGGTCTGAAATTATTAATGATATAGAAAAATTTTACAAGAGAACGATTTTGAAATGTAATTGACGTCGCCCAAGTCTGAAAAATACAAAATTGTTTTTTTGGACTTTCTATATTTTTATATATTTAGTTAGAATATTGTTCTACCTCAAGTTCAAAAATCAAATATGATATTGTCGTATTAGAATTTATTTGTTGCTTATCAAAACGTTTGATCACTTTCATGATAGAACATACAACTGTTTCAATGGCATCACCCAAATCTTCAGTTGTCTGCAATAGAAACATACATTTTGATAAGCAACAAATAAAATCTAATATGACAATATTATATTGGATTTTTGGACTTGAGGTAGAACAATATTATTTTTTTATTTATTATTTCTTCTGAAATCAATTAGTTTTAATGAAATTGTGAAGAAAATTGTTACCGTCTGAAAAAATCCGACGTTAAATACCGTTACCAATATAACTAAAATACCAATATCCAAAAAAAATCGCTACATTGCTTTTATTTAAGAATTATGAGGAAATATCGCTACCTGTACGGATAACCTCATCGAATCAGTTACCATCAATGTTTTTTATGTTAATGAAAAATTATACTTTATGTAGTGTATTTTTGCCAAGACACTTTACTACCAAGAAAAAACGGATGCATTAACATCGAAACTTATTTTAAAATAGATATAGCGGAAATTTAACTGGATGACAGTTGACACTTCACATGTTCATTAAATAACAGGGTTCGCTTTAGAGAACAGGCAACATTAGAGAACAGTCCCTTTATTTTCTAAATCTTAATTGATTTTTTGTGTTATTATGTGCACTATAATTGTGTTTTATTAATAAATAAGTCAATTAACCTCAAACAACCCATCCAGTAACAGGTCACACAATATGAACCAGGCAATATGAACCAGCAGCAGTGGATTTTTTGCCTTGTTAGCAAACCGTTCAGTCATCGAACCCTACTGATTCTTAGATTTTTTTTTTATATTCTAGCAGTCTATTCCCCCGATTGAAATTAAATTCGAAATGAATGTATTGTTTGAAATTAATTGTGTCTGAAATTAACCAAATTAAAAATAACTTGTACTCTTCGTTGAAGTTGTTCATAAAACAAAAATTTTAGTACCCATAAAACTTATGGTTACCATTTGGTTAAAATATTTACAATATAGGTGAAAAAGCTTTTCGGGGAAGTCGCATAAATGTCGATTACTAAAATGGGCACTAAAATACCAAACCATATGCTAATGTTTAAATATTTAAATTGTACATTTGCTTAACTAGACCAAAATTTACGGCCATGTTGGTTACTACTTATAGAAATGACCTTGTTATGCAATTCCGTAAGACAATGTGTGTACACACATACTGAAAATTACACCTAAGGTAATATTTCATTATTTGATGTAATTAATTACCTACAATTCCGCCTACTACAAGTGCACAGCGATTTATCAATAAAGTAAATTTCATAGTTTCAAAAAACAAGAACACTTTTGAGGGTTTATTACATTTTCTTAAAATAAATCTACACTTTAGTATTTTAACTATTTTCATCACTTTAAAGTAAAGAATTTCTTATTAATGAAATTTTTAAAGTCCTATACAATAATAGTAATTTGTCTACTTTTTGGATGTTTTTGTATCATAACTTTAGTTTGTAGTCTTGAGACAAAAAAAAAAATGATATAAAGTTGTGACCTTGCACACAGATCTGTTATCCATAATATATTTTTCTATTTAAGTTATTGCATGATTTTAAACACTTCAATAAAATGCAGCTTACTCTAAGGATGTATTATTAAAAAAATGTAAAGCATACTTTTCTATGGTATTATATTGTTTTCGAATGCTGGCATTGAACAGAGAACTTTATAAGAAGTTAGAATAAAGTGAACAATGATTTCTCATTTAATTATTAACCCATTCGAGTACATACTAAGTATTAAAAAAAAAATACTTTCTTCAAATCAAATTTTAAATTAAATTATATATAGTCCTTCATAGAAACTAAACTTAATTGCTTCTTTTATTTTATTTATCTCACTCTGAAGATAATTTTTTATTTTTAATATCAATATTTGATTGAAACAAATTAAAAAAACAGCTCCTGCCTACATTAAGGATATATTGAATATTCAAACCTTTTAGTGATTCTCTAATCAATGCACTAAACAATACAGCATACTTTAGGGCTGTTTAAAGCACAACTAATTAAAGTATACTTAAGGGAGAAACTTGTTTAAACTCTTTTTATATTATTTCAAATTTAACAAGGTTTTCTTTTTTTGCCATTTATTTTACTTTTACATCTTTATTTCTACATTTATTATTATTAACCATAAACATTGATACTATTTAAAACAAACAAGAAAACAGAACGCCTACTGCCTTGTAAAGCTAATAGGAATAACAAACAAGTTTATTTTAATACTACATATTTTTTACAACCTGCCGTGACCTACATTTGTAGTTGTTAATGCTGCTGTATTGTAATTGTATGTAGCTAGGTGCGTATGTGTAAGTGTATTGTATACCTATGTATTCAATATTTTATGATACACTTTTCCACACTCTAACACATACATATATGAGAAATTTCTAAAATTTTCAACACCTCGAGGCAAAATATTTTCAAAAATTTTATTTTTGTATGACATGAATAATCTTTTGTGCTTGTGTTAGCCAATGTTTACACGTTAATAATTTATCTTTAATAATAATTTATCTTTAACGGAGCATAAATTATGGTGGTTTAAGGTTAAATCATATTAAAAATATTAAAATTACAGTTTTTGCTTGGATTTAGTCAAATTTGAAAATATATATTACACCACCAAAAAAAAATAAATATATATTCAAAAAATGTTTTTGTCATATATTAGAACTTTAAAAGAAACCCACGATTATTTTGGAAATATCCATTTTTTACAGTTTTATAATATTTCATTAGAGTTTGTTAAAATTTTAAAAAATAAAATGTTATATATATATGCTTTTTGAGGTTATGAAAATTATGAAATTTGTAAAGGATCCGCCATCTAACGTTTTTTTTTAAACTAGTGCTTATTTCGTGAATGGTAACACTTAGCTCATGTCTGATTTGACAGATAGTTAGTTTTATCCTGCCGCTGAACGAATATGGTCCGTATGTTCGTTATCTTGTGAAAAAAGTGAAAGAAACTGGCATCCTCATCGATAAAACAAAGCGTGAAAAGCCAAAAAGAGTGCGTACACCCGAGAATATTGCTGCTGTGGCAGAAAGTGTGCGTGAAGCGCCATCAACATCAATTCACCGTCGTTCTCAACAATTGAACATTTCGGAGACATCATTGAGACGAATTTTGCATAAAGACCTTGGTATGACTCCATACAACGTCCCATTGGTTCAGGAGTTCAAAAAAAAATTTTTTATTTGGCGGACCCTTTACTTAAAATCGATAAAATTTTTGAATGCCTTTCGGTTTTAGTATTAAGCTCAAGCTAATATTTTATTTGATGTACTGTTTGCCTGGAATTGATATAGCGCACAGTTTGGTGTTTCAAAAATATTTCGAAAATAATCCAGAAATTTTTTACTGGCTGATCGGATTGTCATAAAATTTAATACAGTCATAATCAACTTAATTTCAAACGTATGTAAGAAGGGCCCAATATAGCCATCAGGCGCTGATCAATTAGACTCTAAAGTAGAACACCACACGTATTCAAAAATATTGCCAATTTTATATATCAAACGATTTTTAAAAATTAAATATTTCTAAAATCTGCTTATACTGGATAACTTACGCATATGGGTTATCTCTCAAAGTGCATAAGTTATCTGCATTTTAAAGTCAAACTTTTGCATTTTTTCTATACACTGATAATAATCCATGCGTAATATTACGAAAAAATGTAAAAATAACCAAATTTTTTGTAAAATAAACGAAAATTTCTACATTTTACTAAATATTTTGTAGTTTTGACAATAATTTCCTATTTTTATGCATGGATTGTTATGAGTGTAGCTATTATTAATAGTTTATTTTTAGCTAAAGTGCTATATTGTTTAGAATCATTACAAAGAACATTTTTTACTCTACTTTTTTTCATTTTACTATATGGCCGAATATTAGTTTTATTAGTATATTAGTATATTAGTATATTAGTATATTAGTATATTAGTATATTAGTATATTAGTATTAGCCGAATATTAGGTCAGTTGCCGAATATACTATTCGTGACATTTTTAGTTAAATTAGAAAAATATTAAATATAATCGAGTGCGACCAAAGAGTTTGGACCAAAAAACGCATTTGGACAAACAATATTTGGTAATTTAAAGTGCTTTGCACAAATCTTTATACTTTACTTTAATAACTAGTTTAACCCTTTACTGCATGGTGTTACATATACATGTAAATAATAAATTGAATGAATGAAGCGCCTAATGTAAGTAACCTAGACACATTTTTTAATCAAATACGATGAATCTACGGTGGCGGATCAATACGTCCGCGATTTTGAGAATTTCCGGCGTAGTTATATGAAATACAAAACTGCTCCCATCAAGTACCACGTGATAAAAGACTACTGTCAAATTTGGAGCAAGCTCCGTCCTTTACTTTGCGTTTAACAGCTGTTCAAAAAGTGAATTTTAAGTGCTCTTTAAACATATTTTTTTGCGAAAAAAACCGTCAATCAAACCAAGGAAAAGCTTTATAAATACTATGGGGACTCTGCACCATCGATTTCAATGGTAAAAAAGTGGTTTACTGACTTTCGTTGTGGTCGCTTAAGTACAAATGACCCTGAACCTTCTGGACAGCCAATTGAGATCAATACACCCGAAAATGTCGAAACAATCCACGATATGGTGTTGGCCGATCGAAGAGTAAAAGTGAGTTTGATTGTTGATGCCATAGGCATTTCATATTGCAGTCTGGTTTCGATTTTAAATGATCAGTTGGGTTTAAGAAATCTGTCTGCAAAATGGGTGCCGCGTTTGCTATTAATTGACCATAAACGTAATCGTGTGACAACTTCAAAGGATTGTTTGGAGTTCTTTAACCGCATTTCGATTGAGTTTTTGAGGCGTTTTGTGACTGTGGATGAAACATGGATCCATTACAACACTCCGGAGACCAAGCAGCAGTCTTAACAATGGGTTTCTCCGGGTGAACCGGCTCCGAAGAAGGTCATGGTAAGTTTGTCTGCCAATATAATCAGGATAATACACGGCTGCAAACGTGTGCAGTCTCAATTGCAAAATTCCATGAATTGGGCTACGACTTCAAACCTCATCCGCCATATTCTCCGGATTTAGGCCCCAGTGACTATTTCCTATTTCCAAACCTAAAGAAATGGCTCGGTGAAAAGAGATTTAGCTCCAACGATGAAATTATTGATCAAACTAATGCCTATTTTATGGGCCTCGAAAAATCCTTATTTTTGGAAGGGATACAAAAATTGGAGAAACGTTGGACTAAGTTTATTGTTGAAAAATATTTTTTTTTTTTTTTTGCAAAAAAAACTGTGTTTATTCCAAAAGTCACGGACTTATTGATCCGCCCTAGTACATCGCTATTGTAATATTAAGCAAGTAATGGCAAAACACGGAGATTCAAAAAAAAAACAGATTAAAAAAAAAAACAGTTAAATAATTACAATTTATAGGCGGTAATAACACAGTGCAACAATCAAAGTTAAAATAAATATCAAAAATTTAGTTCTCGACCCCAAAAACAATAAGATACCACTACTTTCCAGGATAATAAAAATAAATAAGCATAATTTTATCTAATTGTTGATGATTTTTTCTTGTTAGACAGCGTTTCAAAATCACCAACTTCAAAAGTGTATAAAAAAAATCTCGCACTAAACTAAAAAAAACCCTTGATTGTTGAGTTATGGAAAATGTCAACTTTCATTTGCTTTTATTTTCATACCATACCGATTTCGAAAGTTTGATTTTGTATCACTGTGTAATTAAAAAGTTATTAAACAAACTAATTAGATATGAAGTAAAAATTATAAGCTTTCCAAAACACACAAATCTTTGCTTTTTATACAGTGGAGTACGGTTATAACGAACACCGGTTAAGACGAACTTTTTTTATAACGAACGATTTATCTGGGCCTTACTCATTTACTAACATATTACATACAAAATAATAAGAGACATTTTTTTATAACTGACAAATTTTTTGGAACCTTTTACGAATTTTCATAAAAAAATGTGCTCTACGAAATTTTAAAAATTTAAGCTTTTTACTTGAAATTTCGCTCACAGGAATTAGCAACTGTTTAAAATGTAATTATATGGAAACATTGTTTCACTATTACACACAAAAATTAAAAAATTAGGACAATTTAAGACAAAAACATGTCATTTTATTAATTTTTTTAAAATATTTACCACACTTATAGCGAACTTAGCTTATAACGAACAACATTGTCCTGTCCCTAAGAGTTCGTTATAGCCGCGTAATCGTCAAAAGTGTGAATAACGCAAAACACCGAAATAGGTGTTCACTTATTTTCCATTTACTATCAAAATATACAACTTTCATTAAGGTCTGGAGATTCATGTATTTAGTAAAGGGTTAAATTGTTAATTGCAGCATTAAAAAATGTGAAATATTTAACTTTTTTATTCAAATTGAATTCTTAAATTTACCGGGATTGAAGGACCAAATTCCTAGAAATGCCAAAGCTAAGAAATACTAGTTTCCCGCCTATTCCGGGACTGGAAATTACGGAATGCATTCGCCATATATAATAGGCTTTAGCTCCACTCTGGGAACTTCTGCTTTAAAAATAAGTAGTTGTTTGGATTGTAATACAGTTTCTTTATTTTAAATTTTTTAATGTAATTTTTTGTTATTTAAAAAATTAAAATAAATAAATTGCGAAAGGCGTGGTAGAGAAGAATGAGTATATTTTCTAAAAATCATAATTACATTGTAAATTTTCAATTTTCTGAATCAGACTGCGCAGTTTCTGGTATTGAACCTTCGTCAGTGACCCTGTTTTTTTGAATAATGTAATATTTGTTATGTTTTATTTGTTCGATTGCGTCTATATGAAATTTTCTGTGCAATCACTGACCGTGGTATAGTTAAACTGATTTCTAATGCCACATGCACTCGAACAGCACGTTAGACAGAGCGCTTTAGCCCACTGATCTATCGTCAGGTCGAGTTTTGTTGTGATTAAAACTAGTTTTAATCAATGCACGGTGTTTTTGTTCTTGCATACATAATCTCAGAAGTACAACTGCAACAACACAATAGTTCTATTTTAAGAACTGTTTATTTTTTACTAACATATGTGGTTAATTTTTACTACAAATGTTCGTAATTTGTTGAACAGTAAAAACAAATAACAAATGTTAGTTGAATTTAATGAAATGTTAGTCGTCCATTCTTCAAGTGAAATTTTAGTTTTTTTTTTACTACAATTGCTGTTGTCTTTACCTACCTAACATCCTTAGTATATAGTCTACAAAACCCTGTCCATCGTCTCTCTTAATTCAAATAACTATAAAAAATAAGACACATCTAAAGTCAGTTTCAACAGATGTCGAAAATTTCATAAATAGCACATATATACATAGTCAACCATGCATGTGTATGTATATTGTACAATTACATACATATGAACTATAATGATAATATAAAATTATTGTTCTACTATATAAAGTCATAATGTTTGTTTAAAATGTGTGGTTTTTATGAACTCAATATACAATATAGTTGTGGTGATAGATATAGAAATAAAAAAAAAATCTAATTAAAAACATAAGTAAATTAATTTAGCTACCATTAAGTAGCAATTTTGTAAGAAAATTTAAGCCCCCCTTATTCATAAAAATATTAAACAGCATTTCAAATACATTTTAGTTAAAACATAAATTTTAGTCTTAAACGAATATTAACTTTTACACAAGGTTTAAAAATGGGTATTTTAGGCTAAAAATCGTTTATGAATACAGTTTTTAGTCTTAAAATGTGTTTTAACTAAAATGTATTTGAAATCTGAATTAATTTTTTATGAATACGGGCGAAAGAATATAACTTTTCGCTTTATAGTTCCAAAGTAATAAGATGAATATTTTTCTTTCAAAATAAAACTTTAAAATCCTCCAACAAACTTCACAAATTTTTTCCAAAAGCTAATGTTGCTGTAATTTTCCACTCTTCTGTTTATAAACAGAAATACAGTTCAAACATTTAGTAGGACCAGAAAGAGCTTTGTATGTGTTTGTATATTGGTAGTTGCTCCCATTTGTATATGTATAAGCCATTTTTTCATAATGCGACAAAAAATGCAAATAATGTCGTTGTATTCGTTTGTACTTTTACTGTTTTTCTTTTTAACTTTCGTTTACTCTCTAAATAAAACGGGGTACCAGCTCACAATTTAAATGTAGGTAAAATAAACTTTACCGTCATTTATGACTCGTTTGTTTTTCTTTTTTATTTATTTTTTTTTTTTTTTGTTCTTGCTCAGCTGCATATGTTAATAAACCATGTATGTGTACAAGAAGTAAAAGTTTATAATAAACTACTAGTATGAAAGCCTGATAGAACACCATTTTCGAAAAATTTAAGAAAACTTTTTAAATATTGGAAGATGAAATAAAATTTTGCCTTAAAACTCATTTTATATATAATGTTAATTACCTTCAGAAAGTTGAAAATTTGCAACTATTTGGTTAAATTTAGTTGAATATACAAAACGTATATTAAAATTATCCTTTTTTTATTTTGAAAATTTTTTAAAGTTGGAAAATTTTTGGAAATGGTGTTATACTTCTCTCACTTTATGCATAATGTAATGATATTCTATATATACTATACAAAAAATATAGAAGTAACTATTGGTACTAGCACTACTACTACTATATATTACACTTACAAAGAAAGATCAGTACACTCATAATAATTCATGTATACAAAAAAACTTTTAAAATAGTTGACAAAATAATATTGTAAAATAACAAAAATTTTCGTAAAATAAACGAAATTTTGTTAGAAAGCTTGAATTTGTGTCTATATTACAGTGCAGTCAAAGTTTTTATATGAAAGTTTTCTTTTGACGAACTTATTAAAAACAAACAAGGACATGCAAAGTTTCAAGTTAAAAAGCCTTTTTACCAAAAGAAAAAATGACCATTTAAAACCCGAAAAATTAAAAAAATTATTTGAAACTAACACAATTTTTTTATTTTATTTTATTTATTAACCCATTAATGCAGATTGGCAACTTAAGTTGCCGGCAGAGTTGTTACAGTTTAGCACGCTCTGAAAAAAAGTGAGAGTGTTCAAAAATTTTGTCTCAATATTTAAAAATAAAAGTCGGGGCATTAATGGGTTAATAATTATATAATTACAAATTATATCCTATTACTCTTACCGAGTACTATCTACTATGACTTTCGGCACTTTGTAGCGAAAACAGAATTGTGCCTCTGGTGGGAATCGAACCCACGACCTCGCACGGATAAATCAGCACGCTCCCAACTAGCCTACCGGGCGCACTTACAAGTGTTTTTTCATGCATATCGGTTGTGATAAAAATCAATCGATTGAAAACAAAAAAATTCGAACTCGACAATGTAATTTCGATTGTCTCACTAAAAATTCGGTAAAATAAATTCGATAGAATACGTTCTATTGTATTCGATTGGCTACAAATACAGTTACTTCTACCGAGTCTGTTTCCTGGGTGCGGGAAAAGCCACGTCACACAATAAGTGTTTGCATTTTCCACAATATGTAAATAAACCAAGTAAATATTATAAATGTTAAAAAACAAAGAAGAAAAAGTAGCAACAAAAATATGGGAAAAGCCACGTCAAACAAAGTTTGTACATTAATATTAATTTTGTTGTCATAAATCCAATGAAACGTGCAACTCTGACAGTTGTAACTACCATATGACTTTTACTTTTTGTTTTTTTTTTAATATATATTTGCTCCCTAGTAGCATGACATTCTACAGAGGGGTTTTGCATTATTTGATTATGGTTTGAATATTGGTCAAAAGTATTTGGCATTCAAAAGAGAGGGAAATGTAGAAAGTAAAATTTTTAATACATGGAATAAAGCAAAAGTTTTGCATATGGCTTTTTTGAATTTTTTTTTTCTATTTCAATATCGGTCGATTGGTATTTTATTTGGGTCAATATAAAATTGCATGCATCTAATATATTTAAATAGTTTAAAAAAAAAGTTTTTGCTTTAAAAACAAAATAGACCATAAAGTGTCATGATTGAATAAATTATGAGATTTTCAACTAAAAAAAAAAAAGTTTATAAAATATGTTAAAAAAAAAAATAATATAAAATATTGTTATTAGTCGTGTAGAACTTACGGCTTCAGTGCATTTAAATATTTATAAATCAATTGTAAAGGAGTAAAAAAATGTGGGTTTTAGACGCCTAAAAGTTCAATTTAAATTTTTTGTTTAAGCAACTCTCTATTTGAATTTATAATAGTTGTTAATAAAATAAATTTTGTCAAAAAACTTTTTATATGAATTTTTTTTTTATTACAAGGTCAGGTCATGAATAAAAATATTTAACGATTTGATAAATATTTAATATTATTAGTTTATAAATTATATGTTGATGTTTATAGATTGACTTCTCTTAACAAGGATTTGTTTTTAGTGGTTTACTAAAATTCTGCTAAACAATTTTTGTTTAATATGATTTTAACTTAAAGGCCTTAATAAGTCAAAAATTGCGATTAGTTTAAAAAAAAATATATTAAGAAATAATAAAAAAAAACTCATTTAACAAATTTGAATTCATTTTTAATTTGACGATGAAGTGTCTTTTATTATTATTATTTTATTATTTATTAGATAATCTAGCACAACAAGATGTAAATCTTATAAATTATAGTGCTAGTGAGTATAAAAAACATTACACATATTAAATAAAATTAAAAAACAAAGTTAAAATTTAATATTTAAGATACAAAGATATAAATACAAAATACAAATTAAAAGTAACAAGTGTTTTAAAATAAGGAAGGCATCAAAGGTTAGACAAATAACTGGCAAATTGAATATTTAACCAAAGTATATTTTAAGCTCATTTTTAAATTTGTTTGCGTTGTTTATGACTTGAATTCGATTAGGAAGAAGGTTCCAAAGACTAGTGGTGTAAAAGAAAAATTGGCTTTGTGATAATAGGCTTTTAAATTTTTTCTGGATAATATTATTCCCACGATTTGATCTAGCAAATTGTATTCTGCTGTATAGGTAGACAGGTTGCATTGACGTGATTATTTTATAGAATAAAATAAGACTCCTAAATTTAAGAACTTTTTCAAAACTCATCTTATTAATTTGATATGAAAAACTAGATATAGATCTTCAATAAGAAAAAATATACCAGCCAATGAAAAAAAAATATTGGAGAAGTTAGCCACTACTTTTTCCCATCTTTCTGGTAGCATATGGATTCCGAGCCAAAAGTATTCATCCGGTTTTGAGGTAAAGAATGAATCAAGCCAATTTCTGATACCCTGTTCTGAAGTGAAGCTTATTCCAGTAAGGGCGTTCTGCATCGATCGAAACAAATTGTAGTCAGAAGGGGCACGGTCTGGGCCATAAGGCGGGTGAGCCAAAACTTTCAATCCACTGTTTTCCAAATACTTTTTGACCGGTCTTGCAACATGTGGGCGAGCGTTGTCATGATGGATTATGGCTTCGTGTCTGGTCAAATATTCTGGTCGTTTTTTCGTTGATTGCTCTCTTCAAACGAATCAATTGTGCTCGGTACGGGTCACCTGTGATCGTCTGACTCGATTTCAATGCCTCATAATACAAAAAACCCTTCTGATCCCACCAAATACAGAGCATTAACTTGGCGCCATGGATATTCCGCTTCGGCGTTGATTTGGCTGGTTGGCCGGGCTTTACATATGAATTTTTGAGCTTGGGGTTATCGTAATGTATCTATTTTCCATCACTAGTAACAATACGATTGATGTTTTATATATTTTTCGTTTTTGCTAATTTTGTGAGATCCGAAACAATAGAATTAAAAAATGAAATTTAATATAATATAATTTTTCTGAATATTGCACACGTTTCAAGGAATCGCATATCTCTAAAAAAAATATGAAAAATTCATGCTCCGATCGCTCAGATATTAAAAGATTACATAAAATCGGTAAAGTAATTGTTAGCAGTGAAATGCAGTTTAGCATTTTCTCATCAATATGACAATAAAAAATATAAAATATTTTTTTTTTTTTTTATAGTAATTAAATGTGCTAAAGTCCCAAAACTTATTTAACAAATTGTGAAAAGCAATCTGATGTAGGCGTGTCCCTATCCGGATTTCATTCCTGCCAAGGAAACCTTCAGGGGACTTTGTTATTAGAATTTCTAGAGATATTTGTTATGTTAAATCACAAACTCAATGAGAATTTCTTGTCCTCGTCTAGGAGCGAGATTCAAAATTTAAAATATCAAAGAAAAACCAAAACAACAACAAAATAATATTTTATTTAATATTTTTAAATAATTTTTACAAAATGTTTCATCGCAAAGGGTAGCAATTTTTTATTTTTTTTTTTTGCGATTAAAGTTGAGATGTTAATTGTTTTTTCGTTTTAAATTAACTTAATTATCTTAAAATACACAGAAAAAACTGAATTTAATAAAAGAAAATACAAAAAAAAAATAATAAGAATTCAAAAAAAATAATAAATAAATTATCTCCCCAGTCCGGATTCGATCTCGCAGCCTTCTGATTGCAAATCCAACCACACACAGAAAACTGTTTTGTAGTTTTTGTGGTTATAGTTACGTACTATCACTAGTATTAAATTTTAATACTGTTAACAAATTTCTAATTTTTATTGTAACAATTAAATATTTTATGTTTATGGGGCAAAAATGTATTTTATTAATAAAAAAAAATGATATGCCTCGAACTGGGCAACTCAGGCAATTACTTTACCTCTAGCCTAAACCCAATTTAAATACGTTTTTATAAATTTCAACCTTGAATATTTTTTTTTGTTTCAAATTTAAATATTTGTCTAAAAATAGATTTGTATGTACAATAGAAATTCGGTTGTTAATCTCAATATTTTGTTAGAGTTACCAAAACTATTAAAAAAGTAATATTATTTTAAAATTATTTCATTAATAATAAATTCTACTCCGCGAACTGGGCTCGAACCGGCTACCTTCTGATTGTCAGGCAATTACTTTACCTCTAGCCTAAACTCAATTTGAATTTATATTTTCAAATATCTACCTTGAATATTTTTGTTTTTCAAGTTTAAATATTAACGTCTAAAAACATATTTGTATGTACAACAGAAATTGGGTTGCTAATCTTAATATTTTTTTTTACCAAAACTATGAAAAAACTTTATAATATTTTAAAATTGGTAACGAAAACTTATATTTTAGATAGAGCGATTGGGTTTTTGCAGGCGAACCTAATAGTCGATTTTAACTGCAAATATTTTTTTCAAGTTATAAAATATCCGTATGTAGAAGATAATATTTTTTCAATATAGATAAGGAAACCCAATAGTTTGAATGATGTGACTGTGTTTTGCTTAATTTTATATATATTTTCTGTTTACAATAAAATTGAATTATTCTGATGATGAATTTTAAGTACTTATAATTAAAATTATTGAATAATGATTAAATTGTATTGGTAACAATGGAATTCCAACTAATTTGTTCTCTGTGTGCACTTAACACCTCAACCTGCATATATAAAAAATATTAACTTATGAAAAAAGCACTTCTTAAGATGTTATTATTTTAGATACCAATTAATTTATACGATGATGCAAATTCTGTTTAAAATAACTTTAATTCAACATTTTTGGCAGTTGTTTACAATAACTTCTATGAAAGTGAAAAATGTGCGCATGCTAATGCTTTGGAAGTCAAGTTAAAGAGGTTCTTAAAGCACTACTTCCACTTTAGTTTGCTGGGTTATTATCTTTTTAGCCTACTTTTATTCGCTTAAATAAAAATATTTAATTAAAATCTACTTTTATGAAGTATTTTTTTTTTTTGCAGCTACCTGAAATTGAAAATATGTTTTAAAACAAAATTAATTGAATCATTTAACCCCAATATTAATATATTTTATACTACATATTATTTTACGTTTCTACATCATATGGATTATGTAAAATAATTCTTAATTAAATTTCTCACATAATATTAATGGTTGTTTATACATTAACATATAAATGTATGTATATTTATACATATGCATGTGTGGTTATGCTGCGATATTGACTCATATAACACCAATTATTTTTAATTAATGAAATAACTACCGTATACAAAATCATATTAAAAAAAAAAACTCTACAATACCAGCAATATTATTAATAAAAACAATATAATATCATACAAAAAGTCAAATATATACATCCAGATGAGGATAAATAAATTGATTAAACTACTTAAAGTGACAAAATTTCGATAGTTTCTACTTTACGTTCTAATTTTTAAAAATAATAAGTCAGAGGAAAAAAACTGTAAGGCATATTTCAGATTAATTTAAATAAAGAATGCTAACGAAAAACTGTTTACATTTTGTTTTCATCACAACTTTATGAAATGAAAAGGTTAGAACAAGATTTATACATCAAATTAAGTACAAAACCTAAAAGTTTAAAGCATAGAAAAAAAATTGAAATTTTCGAAGCGAAATATTTCGAATTTTCGCTGTTAAGCCTAAAGTAAAACCAATCGGTGTTGAACACATTTGTACAAAAAAAAAACAGTCGTTGATTTTAGCTGTATGAAAATGGAACGAAAAATCCGAAAGATCTAAATATTGTGTAAAATACCCAGCCAGAAATTGCCAATAGTCTGAAAAATCAAGCAGTGGCAGAGCACTGTTTGCCAATGGTCCAACAAATAAAGTGCTGGCAAAGCACTGATTTACAACGCTCTGCCAACGTCAGCAAAAAGTGCTTTGCCAGTACTTAGTTAACAAAATTTACAACAGTAAATAAAATAAAATCACTGGCACAGCCCTGGCTTAGAACGATCTGCCAACGTTCGTAAAAAGTGCTTTGCCAGTACATGATTTACAAAATTTTCAACCGTTAACATAATAAAAACAGTAGCACATCCCTTGTTCACAACGCTTTCTTTCAATACTGGCCAAAAGTGCTTGGCTAGTGCTCGATTTACTAAATTAACAAGCAAGCCTATTGTTATTTCTGTTAAAATTACCAAAACCATTCAATAAGAATTAATACAACTCTTTACTGAAGTGAATTACAACGTTTTAAAAAGAAACGGCCAAGCCCTGCCCGATGTTATCATTTTGGAGTTGGCAAAGCACTTATTTTATCATGAAAAAAGCACTTTACTGGTCGTTCCACCAATGCTTTGCCAACGTTTTAAAAAGGAACGCCCAAGACCTGCCCGGTGTTATCATTTTGGGGTTGGCAAAGCACTTAAATTTTCAGAAATCCAACGCTTTGCCAACGCTCATACCACCGTTGAAAGCACCCGGCCAATGCCTTGCCGTTCGTATTTTTCTGGCTGGGTAGTTCATTCAGATCTATAAAAGCTCAAAAGGTAAGCTATAAAGTGCCTTTAGTCCGCTAAACCAGCGATAAAAATTAAAAAGGTTTAAAAATAAAAACTTTCCACTTTGGCAGTACAATATTCAATAAAAATTATAACATCGCCAGTGTAGAAAAGCATTACAATATAAGTGGTTATATAAGTACATATTTCACTTCAAACTTAGACTTTAGAAAAGAATTTTTTTTTCGTACAATTCACGTTAAGGCTAAAGCCTGCTTTAGTTAACAACAATAAAACTGATAATAATAATTTATTGATACACTCAAAAAAAAAAGTTTGTGAAGTCAGCAAAAAATTTTGCTGAGTCAGCAAAATTTTAGTCAGGAGGATGCTTGCAAAAAAGTTGCTAATGTCAGCAAAGTCTTTTGCTGAAAATCAGCGAACTGATTTTAGCAACAAAATTTGTAGATTCAGCAAAAGTTTTGCTAACACTTAGTAGATTAGAAATACAAAAGCCTTGCTAAAAATTAATAAATTTTTTGCTTAATTTTAGTAGACTGAAAAAAACGCAAAAAATTTGTAGAAAAATTGTAATTTAGTTAATTTATTAGCTGAAAATCATAAAACATATTTTTGTGATTATTTTAAAAATAATTTACTATAATAACGAAATATAAAAATTTTCATTTTTCCACATTGACGACATGAATTAATTTAATATCTGAAAATATATAGAAATAAATATATATAACATAACAAAAATTTTATTTCAATTACTTACATCAATGGCTGTCTAAATGATGCTATCGCAACTGCCGAAGATAATTATAGAAACGAAAAAATAAACAAAAACAAACGAAACGAAACGAAAAAAACAACCCTTTTTGCAATAAGAAAAAGGAACCATAAAAATCTAGCTAAGATGTGTGTCTTTGTCTTTCACTTTACTCTGTCTACATTTCTGTATATGTTTGTTTGCAATTTGACCACACATATAAACATTTAGTTTAAATAAATAAATATTTTCTTTTATCTTTATTTAATTAATAGACAATTATTTTCACAAGCCGGTGGCAACGCATAATTTAAGTTGTTTTAATCCTCAATTTTGTTTTATGTATGAAAAAGAGATACAAAAACTTCCATGGTTGATTTTTTTATATGTCTTATTAGAGTTGTACATTTTAGTATCATTTTCCTCTTCTCTACTACATCTTGACATGCCGCGACATCTACTTCATTCTGCGTATATCTTTCAATCTGGTTGTCGTCCACACTATTAATGTGCTTATCAGCACAATTTTTTTTTAGCAAAATTAATTAGTAAAACATTAGTATATTAGTAAAGCATTAGTATAAAACAGTTAAGTGCTGAATAAGTATAACAAAAATTTTAGCTGAAAACACGATTTTAGCAAAAAATTTTGCTAAAAAATAGTATACCTGATTTACAAGACGTTTTACTAACTTTTCTACTAACTTATTTGTTTGGGTGTAGCATTAATAAAGGAGATCATCTTCTTCTAGGTTGTTTTTATTTTAAAATATCTAACAAATAAATCTAACGAATTTTAAACCCTCTCGTTGAAATCGATAGGCTCCCTGTTAGAAAACCTTCCTTGTAAGCTAAATTTTGTTTATGCTTCGCAGTTATTAAACTTGAGAGAACTCCAAAAAATTGTTAGCAAAAGTGCATAATTTTTATTAATCCAGCAAAATCATTCATTGCTACATAAATGGTTATACAATGAAAATAAATATCTTAACACATTATAATTTGGCGCCAGCACTAATTATTTTTGTTTGACTAAGTAATGTCTCTTTTGCAACTACTTATTTTTCAGTTATGCATAAGTATAAGGGTAATAAGCCTTATTATTTAAAAACTTGTTACCACATACTTTTTTTAGTTGCTTATATGCATACGAATAACTAACTATTTTGGTAACCCTTACTTTTTTATTTTTTTGTAATGCAGCGGGGTAAGCAAGCGTATACATTGTTTGCATTTTTTTTTTTTCATGAAGCAAATATGTAAAACTACCAACAAAAAAAGGACCTCGTCGAACAAAAATAATCAGTTTTGACGACAAAGTATATGCAATTGGCCCTAATACTACTACTTATTACTCAGATACTGATAATGAAATCCGATTACTGAGACTTGAAAGTTCATAAGTTTTTGCGTTTAAAACTTTGAAAATGTCTTTTAACTCGGAGGTGCTGTTTCACTTCACGCAATGCGGTAGCCTATTTGACATGTAATATTGAATCACAGACACAAAAACATACATTTTCAAAAAATTAACACTTAGAATATTAAGTAGGTAAAGACAACTGCAAATGTAGTAGAAAACAAATGAAATTTTACTTAAAGAAAGCACTGCTTACAGTTCAGTAAATTCAACTAGATTAGATTAGACTAGAGTGGAACTATGCACAGCGACCAGAAGTTGATATTTTGTGCTGCCAGCGAATACACCCTATAGGTTCAGGCTCCCTACGAAGCCAACTATCCTACCAGGTAAACAGTTCCAAACGTCCGATGGCGTAACTATTCGACCACAAAAATAACACACCCTCCTGTCGGAGAGCCTCTTACATTTGCAGAGAACATGCTCTGAGGTCTCGGGTTACAATTCACAAAACCTGCACGTATCCGTAGATGATCTACCCATCTTGTACAATTGATACCTAAGGCCACAGTGTCCCGTGAGGTAACCCGTCACGGTCCCTAGTTCGCCCCTCGTCATATACAAGAGTTTCCGCGGCCTCTCCCTAGAGGAAGATATAAACAGCCTCGCCTGTCGCTGCCCAGGCGATCTGGCCCAATAGGCCATTCAACTAACATTAGCATTTGTTTTTTAATGTTAAAAAAATTACCCACAATTGTAGTAAAAATATACCACATATGTTAGTAAAAAATAAACCAACATTTATTTTTTTATTGTTTTAATAACAAAGAATTACTGTAAAAAATTAATGTAAAAATTAATATAAAACAGTTGTTTTTTTAAATGCACTACAAGGTTAGTAAAAAATTTAATTTGTTCTACAAATGACTGACATTTACATTAAAAATAAAGAAACTGTATTACAACCCAAATAACTACATATTTTTAAAGCAGAAGTTCTCTGAGTGTATGTACGATTCCTTATAAGTTTATGACGTTTGTAAGCCGTTATTGGTGCGCTGACATCCAGTTGTATAAAATTACAACTTTTTAAATACTGTTCACAAACTCAATTGCATTAAACAGTGCAAAACCCATGTGGAAAAATCTGTAAAAGTTTAAAATTTAGAAAACTTTGGTTTCACTTGTATACAACCATACAACTTTTCACCAACCATCGATATGGAAATTACTTTTTTAGTAAATGTATTTCCCAAGCTTAGTGACTCAATTTTCTATTGGTTTGGATCTGAAAGTTAAAAACGATATGCAAAAAAGTAAAATTAATGGAAAACTTTAATAAGTTTGAAGTCATTTCTTCATTTTTGGACATTTAAATGATCATTAATTCTTTAGGTGAAGACTTTTTAAGGTAAAACTTGGCATGTCACATTTGCTAACTATATTCTACCTAAATCTGAATTAAAAAAGCCTTAAGAAATAAGCGACATCTAAAGACAGTTTTAACAGGAGTCGAAAATTTTGAAATTCCTCATATATTTTTTACACGAATGTTTGTGTCGAATATTGGTATTATTCGATATTCGGCCGAATAGTCAATACATGACGAACACCGAATAGAAGCCAAAATTTAATTTTTACCCTAATATTTAGCGTATACTTTATATTAATTAACATGCTTAACTCCATAACACTCATACGTTCAAGTGTTCTATAAATACAAAATTTATTTACTTAGAACTGCTTGTGAATAGTAAAACTCAAACTATTGAAACTAGGTAAGTGAGTGAATTTTGACACACACTTACTCACGCCCAAAAGTGACAATCACGAATATTATTTTGCGCATGTAAGAAATAATATTTTCACTTAAAATTGACCACAAATTCATTTAAATACAATAAGACTCAAAAGCAAATTAAGACAAAGTGGATACTTTTAAATATTTTAAGTCTGTAAATATAGTTTTCTGAAATTTACATATGTGATAAAGGACACAGCATAAATAGATTTTTGGAGTCATTAACTTTTATATATGCAGATGATGTACAGATTTTATTTTCTGGAGAAAGACAATTCTTTGATGTTTTGGAGGCAAACATAGAATTTTACCTTGTTCAGATTGCACGGTGGATGGACACAAATGGGTTAGACATAAATCCTAGTAAAACAACTATTAAAAAAACGAAGGCTATGTGCTACGGTTTTGATTGTGTATCATTGAGAGGTGTTAGTATCAACTTTGTTTCTGAAGTGAAGTGTTTGGGTGTTTTTGTAGATGATAAGTTACGTTTTTTCGAAACACGTTGATTACGTGTGTGCTCGAGTGAATGCTATGTTCAGACGATTATGGTCTCTTGATCTTTGTTTGCCTCTACATGTAAGGAAACGTGTAGCTAGTGCTCTTTTATGCCCCAGTTAATTTATGCTTTGGAGGTATTTACGGGTACTAGCAGTAATATTCTTAGACGTCTTCATCTTACATTTAACCGTTTAGTAAGATATGTTTACAGATTGAGGATTAGAGAACATGTCTCTCCGTTTGTGTTGGATTTTCTTGGTTTTTCTTTTGAGAATTTTATAAAACTAAGAATCTTGTTATTGTTTTACAAGCTAATTAGAGCGAACTGTCCTGGTTACATTGTTGACAACTTTGGATTTAGAAGATCGAGTAGAAACCCTCAGATAGTTTTTCAACGCATAAACTCTTCTATATTCGCGAGATCCTTTAATGTGAGGATAACTAGAGTCTGGAATTCATTTCCTAGATTTCTTAAAAGCTTTGTTGTTGCAAGTGCTACGTTTAAACGGAAGCTAAGGCAGTTTTTTAATCACTCACTATAATTTTGATATTTTACGGTAATTTTTTATATATATAAAAGGAAGTGTACATTTTGATTGCCACTCTATAACTCGAGAACGGCTGCATAAAATAAAAAAAATGGCTGAATACGTTTTGTAGAACATGAAATGAGGATGGTTTTTAAAAAAAAAAATTGTTTAAAAATATTTTCGTTTGGTCGAGATGTGGTATTTTTTCTGAATATTAGTCATTTTCATATAAATTGAGTGAATATCAAAAATTTTTGCTTTGTTACACAATATTGATTGAATACGGGTACAAAAAATAAAAAATTTCTGAAAAACCAGACTTTCAATGAAAATAAAACAACGTTTGTCGGGTCAGCTAGTTTTTTATATATTTTTTTTTATTTTTTTTTTTATCGTCTTAATTTGATAATCTTATTGCTACATTTTGAACCGTTAAACTTTTGTCATGATTTTATTTATTTAAGGCATTTTTTTTAAATTATAAATTTATTTTATTATTTTTTGTAAAAATTTATTGCAGAATACGAACCATAATTGGCCCTATGGGCTTGGTTTTTGATTTAATAAATGAAATGAATTAACAACTGTGTTGTATGGCAAGATATCATATTCAGTCCAATTTGTGACGCGTTAAATATTAGCAGTAGTATTATCTTTCTTACAAGTTTTGTTGTTGATATTCTCTTTTCTCAATGTATAATTACAACGATATCCGAAAATGGAAGATTACTACCCAAACTAACTATCCAACAAATAAAAATATTGATTTTGTTGCTGTTAACATAAATAAAGCGTTAAATTCATAAAAAGTTAAAAAATCCAAGTTTAAAAGGAAACCCTAAATTTCCGTTTTAGGACAAGTAATTCGCAATTAAAGTAGCTGACTCTACCCCCAAAGCAGTAAAACTCATTCGGCAGTCATGATCTGAAAATGGAAAAGTACATTTTTATGGCATATTGCTAGCTATATTGCAAGTATTTTAAACATTCAAAGCTAAAAATCTGTCGGCAAGTTAAGAAGTTTTGGCTGCAACTAAATTAAGCAGATGTCACAAAATACGGTTGTCATTATTGGTTGCAATATTTGAATGCCAGATATACATAAAAGCTTATCTGAATCATTTATCAATGAACTAACACTAATTGAGGTGTTTTTTTCTCATTTATATTCAAAATCGTTAAATATTTTGTGGTTGTCGTCTGTTGCTGCAAATGTGTTAGAAGAATTTTTTTTGAGCTTATTTTTTTATTAAAAATTTATTTGGTTCATTCGTCATATCGTTTTAAAAACATTCATTTTAATTCTTTAAATACAAATACATACAAAAAATGTTTATCGTCCATATTATGCAGCTCTTGGTTGTTTATTACTATCAACAACAAAATGTACAACTTCAATCATATATGGTCATTAGGGTTATAACATTTTTCCCTTTTTTTGCAAAGACCAAATTCTTTATTGCATAGCAGCTTAGACCTTACAAATATTAAGAAATGATTCAGTGCTGTTTCGCTATCGTTAAAAAAGGTCACGCACCAAACGCAATGAAGTTTTGAATTTTAGTTTTTTTTTTCCTTTTTTCTTAAGTATAAAAAAATTAACATTTAATTGCAAAGCATTTTATATTTTTTTATAATTTCATTAATATAAAATAAAGTCCCATCATTTTGGACAGAGGCAGAGAAAGAATCGACATAATATGACACTATTTCTTGAATTTTTAAATGAATTCAATTTAGTGTCAAGCGATAGCTGCTATGAGACAGTAATATATACAGTAGGGCGGTTAGATTTGTAGGGAGGCAAAAAAATCGCTCAACGTACAAGGAAAATCGTATTCTAGGGATTAAAATAAGAAACTTTGCCGAAGGAACCATAACTCTAAAACGAATTCTGATGACCCGACTTTTGACCCGTAGTGTCAAATTTTGAAAAAGCCCACTTTGATATTTCAGAAAGCAGGAGGAATCATTCCAAGATTATGGGAGCTACTTCTTCTCCGGGAGACGCGCTAGTAGATTTATGCATAATTTATCATTCTAGGTGACCGTTAAGGGGTTAAAATTTAAGTTGAAAAAGG
>CM037854.1:209704249-209720681 GCA_021234595.1 Delia radicum
AAAAAAATTGTGTAAGTTTCAAATAATTTTTTTAATTTTTCGGATTTTAAATGGCCATCAGTTCTTTATGGTAAAAAAGGCTTTTCAACTTGAAACTTTGCATGTCCTTGTTTGTTTTCAATAAGTTCGTCAAAAGAAAACTTTCATATAAAAACTTTGACTGCACTGTAATATAGACACAAATTCAAGCTTTCTAACAAATTTCGTTTATTTTACGAAAATTTTTTGTTATTTTTACAATATTATTTTGTCAACAATTTAAAAGTTTTTTGTATACATGAATTATTATGAGTGTACTGATCTTTCTTTGTAAGTGTAATATATATCAGTAGTAGTGCTAATACCAATAGTTACTTTACTTACTTTTTTGTTAGTATATATAGAATATCATTACATTATGCATAAAGTGAGAGAAGTATAACACCATTTCCAAAAATTTTCCAACTTTAAAAAAATTTCAAAATAAAAAATTATAATTTTAATATACGTTTGTATAGGGTCCGGCCAAATAACTTTTTTTTTGAACTCCTGAACCAATTGGCCTTTGTATGGCGTCATACCAAGGTCTTTATGCAAAAATCGTCTCAATGATGTCTCCGAAATGTTCAATTGTTGAGAACGACGGTGAATTGATTTGATGTTATGGCGCTTCACGCACACTTCTGCCACAGCAGCAATATTCTCGGGTGTACGCCTGTTTTTTTTGGCTTTTTCGCTTTGGTTTATCGATGAGGATGCCAGTTTCTTTCACTTTTTTCACAAGATAACGAACATACGGACCATATTCGTTCAGCGGAAGGATAAAAATAATTATCTGTCAAATCAGACATGAGCTAAGTGTTACCATTCACGAAATAAGCACTAGTTGAAAAAAAAACGTTAGATGGCGGACCCTTTATATTCAACTAATTTAACCAACATGTTTTTACTAAATTTTGATAATATGTGAGAAATAGTTGCAAATTTTCAACTTTCTGAAGGTAATTACAATATATATAAAATGAGTTTTAAGGCAAAATTTTATTTCATCTTCCAATATTTAAAAGTTTTCTTAAATTTTTCGAAAAATGGTGTTCTATATCAGGCTTTCATACTAGTAGTTTATTATAAACTTTTACTTCTTGTCACATACATGGTTTATTAACATATGCAGCTGAGCAAGAACAAAAAAAAAAAAAAATAATAAAGAAAAACAAACGAGTCATAAATGACGGTAAAGTTTATTTACCTACATTTAAATTGTGAGCTGGTACCCCCGTTTTATTAGAGAGTAAACGAAAGTTAAAAAGAAAACAGTAAAAGTACAAACGAATTACAACGACATTATTTGCATTTTTTGTCGCATTATGAAAAAATGGCTTATACATATACAAATGGGAGCAACTACCAATATACAACACATACAAAGCTCTTTCTGGTCCTACTAAATGTTTGAACTGTATTTCTGTTATAAACAGAAGAGTGGAAAATTACCAGCAACATTAGCTTTTGAAAACAAATTGGTGAAGTTTGTTGGAGGATTTTAAAATTTTATTTTTAAAATCAAAATATTCATCTCATTATTTTTGGAACTATAAAGAGAAGAGTTATATTCTTTCGCCCGTATTCATAAAAAGTCTTAATTCAGATTTCAAATTCATTTAGTTAAAACACATTTTAAGCCTTAAAACCTGTATTCATAATGGAATATTATCTTAAAATACCCATTTTAAACCGTGTGTAAAAGTTAATATTCGTTTAAAGCTAAAATTAATGTTTTTAACTAAAATGTATTTGAAATACTGTTTAATATTTTTATGAATACGGGGGGCTTAAATTTTCTTACAAAATGGCTAATTAACGGTAGCTAAATTAATTTACTTATGTTTTTAATTAGATTTTTTTATATTTCTATATCTATCGCCCACACTATATTGTATATTGAGTTCATAAAAACCACACATTTTAAACAAACATTATGACTTTTATATAGTAGAAAATAATTTTATATTATCATTATAGTTCATATGTATGTAATTGTACAATATACATACACATGCATGGTTGCCAATGTATATATGTGCTATTTATGAATTTTCGACATCTGTTGAAACTAGACTTTAGATGTGTCTTTTTTTTATAGTTATTTGGAATTATGAGAGACGATGGACAGGGTTTTGTAGACTATATACTAAGGATGTTAGGTAGGTAAAGACAACAGCAATTTTAGTCAAAACAACTAAAATTTCACTTGAAGAATGGACGACTAACATTTCATTAAATTCAACTAACATTTGTCATTTGTTTTTACTGTTCAACAAATTACGAACATTTGTAGTAAAAATTAACCACATATGTTAGTAAAAAATAAACAGTTCTAAAATAGAACTGTTGTGTTGTTGGAGTTGTACTTCTGAGATTATGTATGCAAGAACAAAAACACCGTGTATTGATTACAACTAGTTTTAATCACAACAAAACTCGACCTGATCAGTGGCCTAAAGCGCTCTGTCTAACGTGTTGTTCGAGTGCATGTGGCATTAGAAATCAGTTATCTATACCACGGTCAGTGATTGCACAGAAAATTTCATATAGACGCAATCGAACAAATGAAAACAACAAATATTACATTATTCAAAAAAAAAAAAGACTGTCACTTATTATTTTATTTTTTTAAATAACAAAAAATGACATTAAAAAATTTAAAATAAAGAAACTGTATTACAATCCAAACAACTACTTATTTTTAAAGCAGAAGTTCCCAGAGTGGAGCTAAAGCCTATTATATATGGGGAATGCATTCCGTAATTTCCAGTCCCGGAATAGGCGGGAAACTAGTATTTCTTAGCTTTTGCATTTCTAGGAATTTGGTCCTTCAATCCCGGTAAATTTAAGAATTCAATTTGAATAAAAAAGTTAAATATTTCACATTTTTAATGCTGCAATTAACAATTTAACCCTTTACTAAATACATGAATCTCCAGACCTTAATGAAAGTTGTATATTTTGATAGTAAATGTAAAATAAGTGAACACCTATTTCGGTTGTTTTGCGTTATTTACACTTTTGACGATTACGCGGCTATAACGAACTCTTAGGGACAGCACAATTTTGTTCGTTATAAGCTAAGTTCGCTATAAGTGTGGTAAATATTTTAAAAAAATTAATAAAATGACATGTTTTTGTCTTAAATTGTCCTAATTTTTTAATTTTTGTGTGTAATAGTGAAACAATGTTTCCATATAATTACATTTTAAACAGTTGCTAATTCCTGTGAGCGAAATTACAAGTAAAAAGCTTAAATTTTTAAAATTTCGCAGCACATTTTTTATGAAATTCGTAAAAGGTTCCAAAAATTTGTCAGCTATAAAAAATGTCTCTTATTATTTTGTATGAAATATGTTAGTAAATGAGTTGGCCCCAGATAAATCGTTCGTAATAAAAAAAGTTCGTCTTAACCGGTGTTCGTTATAACCGTACTCCTCTGTATAGAAGCAAAGATTTGTGTGTTTTGGAAAGCTTATAATTTTTACTTCGTATCTAATTAGTTTGTTTAATAACTTTTTTAATTCCATAGTGATACAAAATCAAACTTTCCGAATTGGAATGGTATGAAAACAAAAGCAAATGAAAGTTGACATTTTCCATAACTCAGCAATCAAGGGTTTTTTTTAGTTTAGTGCGAGATTTTTTTTTATACACTTTTGAAGTTGGTGATTTTGAAACGCTGTCTAACAAGAAAAAATCATCAAAAATTAGAAAAAATTATGCTTATTTATTTTTATTATCTTGGAAAGTAGTGGTTTCTTATTGTTTTTGGGGTCGAGAACTAAATTTTTGATATTTATTTTAACTGTGATTGTTGCACTGTGTTATTACTGCCTATGAATTGTAATTATTTAACTGTTTTTTTTTTGAATCTGTTTTTTTTTTTGAATCTCCGTTTTTTTGTCATTGCTTGTTTAATATTACAAGAGCGATGTACGAGGGCGGATCAATAATTCCGTGACTTTTTGAATGAAACACATTTTTTTGCAAACAAAAAAAAAATATTTTCCACATAATCTCCTTTTAGCTCAATACACTTAGTCCGGCGGCATGCAATGAGGCCCCAAGAAATTTGGCCCCAAAGTGAAAAAGCAAAATGGCCCCAAAAAAAATTGGGGCGAATTTTCATTTTTTTGGGGCCAACTTTCATTTTGAAAAAGTGAAATAATGCCCCAAAATAAAATGCAAAATAGCTCCAAAATGTTGGGGCAAAAATTCATTTTTGAACGTGGGGACAAACTGCATTTTTTGAATATGAAAAATGGCCCCAATTTGTGCCATGTGAAATTTGGGGCCAAATTTCATTTTCATAAAATTTGCATTTTTACCAAAAGACAAAAATTTATAACGGTACTGGTTACTATTTGTTTTGATCTTGTTGAAGTTTAAACATTATTAATTAGTAAATAATTAGTTTGCTGATACAACACGTTGGTGACAGTCGCAAGAAAGTGCAGTGAAATGGAGTGTATATTTTTTTGTGGAAAAAAAACTAATAGTAATTTGTTGTACATAGTGGATCAAAAAATGATTTTTAAAAAAAAATCTAACTATAAAAATGTTGTAAATATATTTGCTGGCGTAATTCTTGCAAAGCTAGAATTATCCCTGTTGCAAAATGGCAAATGTGAATTGGCCAAGCATTATATTGACCACAACCACAACAATGACGAAGAGGCTTATAAGGAGCTAAATGCACTAAATTCAATAAAGAAGGAATGTGCAAATGTTGCCTCCAATATTGGATCAAACTTTTCGGCTATAAGTAACGTCAGAACGGCTTTCCGAAATACTTGTTCAAAGTAAGTTATTATATGTTGTAAATATTAGCTGGTGAATTATTTGTATTTTTTTAAAAAGAAACCAAGATGATACTAAAAACATTGAATTTGCAAAAATTAAGAGAGGCTTACAATATATTGCCAGTAAAATTTAATAACATCTCCGAAAAGCCCTCTAGAAGTAATAAATGCTTTTATGTATGAGAGGTATGGAGAAAGTATGGGCAGACGCAAGACGAAAGCAACCCACGCTTTTTTTATACTGCATGTATAAACAGGTGATGGATACAGCTTCTGTATCTTTTTCATGCCTTAAAATAATTGACCTCATAAGGAGAACATTCGACCTGAGGAACGCAAATTCCTTATAGATGCTACTTTTAGTATTGTTCCTGAAGGTTTGCTTTAAGCAACTATTAATAATTCACATTAGCTATTTTGAGGAGGTATGTTATAATCATGTTACATTGTTGCTCCATTTAGCAATTATCTATTTACAGATTATCCAGTTTTTTTTGTGCTAATGGATAAAAAGTCAAAAAAATCGTATCAAGAATTGTTGATATATATAAAAATAATATATTTGATTTGCAACCATCTGTGTTCATTAGTGATTTTGAACATGCTATGAGGGAGGCAATTAGGAGCGTTTATACTGATGTGAAACTGGTTGGCTGTTGGTAAGAAATAGCCCCCATTTTGAAAATTTCTTTGTGTCGCACGCAGAAAAAACTTATTTCGCGAAGCCGCCTGCCGCGTTCTACGGAGGAAAAGAACCCCTAAGCCCGGCCGAAGGCCGGTTACGCAGAAAAAACTTTGCTTGGCAAAGCCCCTTAGAAGTTTCTTTTGTGTCGCACGCAGAAAAAACTTTATTTCGCGAAGCCGCCTGCCGCGTTCTACGGAGGAAAAAAACCCCCTAAGCCCGGCCGAAGGCCGGCTACGCAGAAAGACTTTGATCTGCAAAGCCAATAGGGGTTTTTTCCTTCGTAGACCGCGGCAGGCGACTTCGCGAAATAAAGTTTTTTCTGCGTGCGACACAAAAGAACTTCTAAGGGGCTTTGCCAAGCAATGTTTTTCTGCGTAACCGGCCTTCGGCCGTAGAACGCGGCAGGCGGCTTCGCGAAATAAAGTTTTTTCTGCGTGCGACACAAAAAATTTTCAAAATAGAAAACATTTTTACAGAAAATCGCGTGATTTTTTGTAAAAATGTTTCTATATTTTAATAACAAAATGAAAAATTTTACTAAAAATCGCGCGATTTTGGTAAAAATTTGGCAAAAATTTACTTTTTCGGGTACACCTCAAAAAAAAAAAAAAATATTGGACCCTATCTGAAATAAAAAAAGAAAAATTTTTTTTATGTGACGTTAAGGGCGCTAAGGCCCTGGAGCCCCCCAGGGGGGAAAACCCGGAACAAGTCAAGTTTAGTGACATTGCCCAGATTTTTTTTATTTTTTTACCCTAAATAGTGTTTTCTGACCTGATTTCAAAAATTTTTTGTCGGAAGCGCCCCCTAGCGTCAGAAATGAGCATTAAAGTTTAAATAGTTTTTAGAAAAAAGTAGAAAAAGTAGAAAAAGTTTTTCTGCGTGGAAAAGATTTTCTGCGTGACCGGCCTACGGCCGGGCTTAGGGTTTTTAACTCCAGTATGTCTTAATTATGGACGGCGGGGATCTCGAGTGCCCGGCCTCTGGCCGGGCTAGTGCGGATTCTCCTCCAACTGTTGGATTGTAACCAAAAACTGCAAAACATAACATTGTCCATTTAATAACTTTTGAAATTGACTATCACTTTTAATAAATTTTTTAAATACTTATAAAGACTTTTTTTCATTTTGTTATTCAAAACTAATATAGTTCTTTACGGTTTCACTTTTGTCAAGCGCTAAGGCGAAATGTTTCAAAAAACCATGCCCTATTAAATTTTATACGATCGTCTGAGGCTGCAAAAATATTATATCGGAAATTAATGGCACTTCCGTTGTTACCAGCCAATTTAATTAAAACGGGCTGGAGGACACACCGCCGAAATATATTATTAATGGACGGAGAGAATAAGTTTAGTTCATTTTTGAACTATTTGGAGAGGCAGTGGATGCGAAAGGTAAAACGTTTGTTTAATATAAATGATTTTTATTTTAATTTTTTTGAAATATATTTATTTAGGTTGGCCCAAGTAACTTTAGCGTTTATAAGGAGTCCATTCGGACAACGTCTGCAGTAGAGGCATACAACGGCGTATTAGGAAAATGTTTAGAAAAAAGCGGTCACTTTTTTAAGTTTGTTGCAGCAATTCGACAAGAGGAGTTTTTCAAAGGCCGTAAATTCGAGGCTGTTTGTGAAAGTGGTGGTTGTTTCTTTACCAAAAAAACGACGTCGTGATATTGACAAACAGAATAAATTATTGGAAGGTACAAAGATGCTGGAAGAAGGAAAAATAACTGTGTCCGCATTTTTAACAAGAATGACGTATAAGCAAAATGGTATATGCTCGGATTATATACCTGATATATTTCAGAAAAGGAATATTTAACGTGTGAGGAAGAATCCGAGGAAGAAGTAGCGGAAGTAGCAGAAGCCGTGGTGGAGGCAAATGTCTGCGTGGTTTGTCACGATAGACGCCCTAACATTGTAACGTTGCCTTGCAAGCACCTAAAAGTATGCAGCGAATGCAATCTTTTGTTGCAAGCTGCAGCTGCACAAGAAAATGAGGATAGGTATAAATGTCCTTATTGTAGAGCGGATGTTATTGATTCCATGCAAGTTTTCACATAATGTTTGTGTTTTTTTCCAATAAATAATCATAATAATGCTGTGCATAAACAAAGTTGTTTTTTCATAATTGAGGGCCATTTTTCATAACTTTGATAAATTGGGGTCATTTTTCATATCTGACAATTGGGCTATTTTGCATAATGAATAAAAGCCCCAAAATCAAAAAAATGAAAATACGCCCCAAAAATCAAATTTGGGGCCAATTTTCATTGGGTTGGGGCGATTTTTCATAAAATTTTTGGGGTTAATTTTCATAACGAAATTTAGCCCCAAAATTTGGGGCATATTTTCATTTTCGGGTTGGGGCCTAATTTCTTGGGGCCTCATTGCATGCCGCCACTTAGTCCAACGTTTCTTCTCCAATTTTTGTATCCCTTCCAAAAAATTGGTTTTTTTCGAGGTACATAAAATAGGCATTTGTTTGATCCAATAATTTCATTGTTGGAGCTAAATCTCCTTCCACCGATCCATTTCTTTAGGTTTGGAAATAGGAAATAGTCACTGGGGACTAAATCCGGAGAATATGGCGGATGAGGTTCAAGTCGTACCTCCATTGAGACTGCACACGTGTGCACCCGTGTATTATCTTGATGAAAAACAAGTTTTTTCTTTCCATTCGTTTTTTGGTCGTTTTTTTTTTTAATCCTCGTTTAAATCGGCCCAACAAGTGGCATATTGGCCGACAAACTTACCTTGGCCTTCTTCGGAGCCGGTTCACCCGGAGAAACCCATTGTTAAGACTGCTGCTTGGTCTCCGGAGTACTGTAATGGATCCATGTTTCATTCACAGTCACAAAACGCCTCAAAAACTCAATCGAATTTCGGTTAAACAACTCCAAACAATCCTTTGAAGTTGTCACACCATTACGTTTATAGTCAATTGAGAGCAAACGCGGCACCCATCTTGCAGACAGATTTGTTAAACCCAACTGATCGTTTAAAATCGGAAACCACAACTGCCATATGAAATGCCTATGGCATCAACAATCTCACGCAGTTTTTACTCTTCGATCGGCCAAGCTTTTCCTTGGTTTGATTGACCGGTTTTTTTCGCAAAAAATTATGTATAAAGAGCACTTAAAATTAATTTTTTTTCATTTTTAAAAAAATCCACGAGGTCGTATGTTTTGAACAGCTGTTAAACGCAAAGTAAAGGACGGAGCTTGGTCTAAATTTGACAGTAGTCTTTTATCACGTGGTACTTGATGGGAGCAGTTTTGTATTTCATATAACTATGCCGGAAGTTCTCAAAATCGCGGACGTATTGATCCGCCACCGTAGATTCATCGTATTTGATTAAAAAATGTATCTAGGTTACTTACATTAGGCGCTGCATTCATTCAATTTATTATTTACATGTATATGTAACACCATGCAGTAAAGGGCTAAACTAGTTATTAAAGTAAAGTATAAAGATTTGTGCAAAGCACTTTAAATTACCAAATATTGTTTGTCCAAATGCGTTTTTTGGTCCCAACTCTGTGGTCGCACTCGATTATATTTAATATTTTTCTAATTTAACTAAAAATGTCACGAATAGTATATTCGGCAACTGACCGAATAACTAATATTCGGCCATATAGTAAAATGAAAAAAAGTAGAGTAGAAATGTTCTTTGTAATGATTCTAAACAATATAGCCCTTTATCAAAACATAAACTTTTGATAATAGCTACACTCTTAATAATCCATGCATAAAAATACGAAATTATTGTCAAAACTACAAAATATTTAGTAAAATGTAGAAATTTTCGTTGGTCGCACTCGATATATTTAATATTTTTCTTTGTAATGTTCTTTGTAATGATTCTAAACACTATAGCCCTTTAGCAAAACATAAACTTTTGATAATAGCTACACTCTTAATAATCCATGCATAAAATACGAAATTATTGTCAAAACTACAAAATATTTAGTAAAATGTAGAAATTTTCGTTTATTTTACAAAAAATTAGGTTATTTTTGACATTTTTTCGTAATTTTACGCATGGATTATTATCAGTGTATAGAAAAAAATTGCAAAAGTTTGACTTTCAAATGCAGATAACTTACGCACTTTGAGAGATAACCCACATGAGTAAAACATATTTATTGTTGACCAGTATAAGCAGATTATAGAAATATTTAATTTTTAAAAATCGATTGATAAATATAGAATTGACAATATTTTTGAATACGTGTGGTGTTCTACTTTAGAGTATAATTGATCAGCGGGGTGATGGCTATATTGGGCCCTTCTTACATACGTTTGAATTAAGTTGATTATGACTGTATTAAATTTTATGACAATCCGATCAGTCAGTAAAAGATTTCTGCATTATTTTCAAAATATTTATGAAACACCAAACTGTGCGCTATATCAATTCCAGCCAAACAGTACATCAAATAAAATATTAGCTTGAGCTTAATACTAAAACCGAAAAGGCATTCAAAAATTTATCGACTTTAAGTACAAATTTCATAATTTTCATAACCTCAAAAAGCATATATATATGGGGCATTTCATCTCAAGTGACCGAACGTTTGAAACCGATGTCTTCCGATCGGGATGAAATTTGCACCAAAGTTAGTCCTATTGGATAGTATTTAGACACAATTTTTCAACAACATCGGTCAAGAACTCTCTGAGTTAGAGTGGGTCAAAATTTAACATTTTGCCAAACAGGTGTTTTTTCTCATCCACGTAACTTATTACCTATTGTTCTTAGCAAAATTTGTCCCAAATAGTTTCGATAGCTATATCTTCTATCTTTCTAAAAAAAAATTAAAAAAAAAATTTTGACTTTTTTTTTTGCAAAGTCAAAAACTTTTTTTACTTTTTTTTCAAAAAGTGGGTTTTTTTTTTTTTTTTTTTTTTTGCTCAAAAGAAAGCTTAGGTCTTTTCCTTTAAGAGCTTTTTGTCGACTTAGTGGGATGCGAGTTGTATATCTATCAAAAAAAAAATTTTTTGTAACCCAAGACAAGGGTTTTAAAATTTTGCATACAAACTATTTTGAATTTTTTCCAGTATTGTGTGTAAGTGTTTCTAAAACCTTAAAAATAAAACTTATACTGAAAAACTAGACAAATTTACCTTTCCGACGGTATGTAACATACCTAACTAAAATTTCATACCCTCGATACTGTATACCCACAATATGTTAAACTCCCAACATTTTTCCACGCCAACATTTTTTCTAGTCTTGCCTTACCGCAGCATCGAATCTGCTCTTCAGTGTTTTCAATGTTTCCTCATGATCCTCTTTGCTACTGAAAACTATTTTAGGTTCTTTACAATAATTCTTTGCCCAATGGAATAAAGCAGTCGCATCTAAGATGCGATCTTCAATAGCGCACTGGAGGCTATACTTCGCTGCATTCTTTTGAGGTTTGCTCCAATACCATCACATGCTCCTTTACCATGAGCTGTAGGATGAAAATGCCACTCAGCTGGCATTCCAAAATCTTTTTCATGAGCTATAAGATTTGCGAAGCTACTTTTGTTTTTGAAATGTGACGAGCTCCGTCCGAAACGTAGTATACCTTATCAACTGTAAATTTAGATTTTAGATAATTTAGTATTATTTTCTGGTATTCATAAACTGCAACGGTATCATGTTTTAAATCGTCGGATATGATTGCCATACTTTTGTGTTCCAGTTTTTCATCTTTCATGTAGTAAAATACTACTGTGAATATAGTTGCTTGGTCGTTATTGAAGTGAATGCTTGTATGGCATCCTGAATAACATATTTATAGTTTTCTGCGAAATCATATGAAATAACGAATTCACCTGACTTCAATATATCTTCAATCGTTGATGAATGACCATTGCTGTTTGACTAAAAAGTCATGGGTTCTCAAATTTAGCAATCCTGTACACATTTCTTCCACAAAATCATCCACATTTAAAATGATTGTTTTCAATGTGCATCTTTCAGTCTGAAGCCAGATTCAAATTTGACCTCCTCAATACATTCTCTATCAAAGGAGTTGATTAAATTCTCTTTGATGAATGTGGTTTCCGGGCAATTTGAACATTCACCTAAGTGGCAAGAAGTTGATGGATTAGAACACATGGTCAATTTAAGGCAATCGCGGTAATCTGTCAAATCTTCTGGCGAATCATCTGTTAAGTTCTTTAAGTTGATTTCCCTCAACATCAGTTTAACATTTTTCATGGTAAATGCAAACGCATACTGTGTGAGTTTCCGCTACTTCCTGCCAAAACACATGCTTTGCCTGAGTTGGGTAAATTTTGTGAAGCCAATTTTGACATCCTCGTATTCAGATTGAAATGTTGCGAATAACTCTTTCAGGTTACACAGAACCATTCTCTTCTGCATTTTAACTTTCTCGCCATCTATTCGACAGACACGCAGTCTTTCACCCCTGGCATCAGGCGACTCATATCATCTCGCTGATAAAACTGAGTTACTAGAGTTTCAGTTTCGCACTCTAAAGTTTTTCCCTTCTTTTTGTTGGGAGTGCGAGAATCCCATGCTCAGCAACCAATTTTTTAGCAATTCTTGCTTTTCGTTCAGACGTTCCAAACTCAGTCATTTTTTTGCACAACTCTATGTCGTTGGAGCAAGTGTGAGAAGTTGAATTCTTTCAGCTCTACTCTGTGATGTTTTGTATTTCTCTTTTATTTGTTCAAGAACTTCTACTGCATCCTATTATATTGGTTTTGACACTCATTCTTTGAACTTATAACCCTCTACTGAAAAGTTGGAATCACCATCATCATCAACAGTTCTGTCATCATTCTCACAACTACTATTGTCTCATCTGGAACAACTTCAACGCAAGCCTCATTACTATTCATATCCGGTAATTCTTTCAACTTTCCGAGCTCTTTCCTGCATGATCCACAAATAAGCAATCGTTTTGACAGCGTAGGGAATTTTTTTTAATAAGCCGTCGGAAATATTTCGCATATCTGATGATCTGTGACTCTTTTTGTTAAAGGGATTAAAACAAAAAGAACCATGAATTTTTATTTTCAATCTTAGCCTTTTAGGAGCCGTAGACATTGTGAAGATTAATTATGTTAGAAATTATGTAAATAAAACACGTCTAAACTTTAGCGCTGTTTGTAAAAAACTGATTTTCCGAATGTCTTCACAATGACAATAAATAGTTTTTTAAGATCATGAAGGTAGCATTTTAAATGAATGTGTCTAAAATCTTTTATTAGGGTCAAGAAGGGATTAGTGTGATTTAACCGCATGTTGCAATAATAATGAATTACCTATTTCAACCAAATGTTACTAATAATAATAAACTACCTTTTAACTTCACGCACTTTTTAAAGTCAAGAGTCATAAAATAATAAGAAACTGGCATTTCGGAGAATGACCATAAATATTTCCACGTTATTCAAAAACTTGTCTCTGGGTCAAGAAGGGATTAGTGTGATTTAACCGCATGTTGCAAAATAATAATGAATTACCTATTTCAACCAAATGTTACTAATAATAATAAACTACCTGTTAACTTCACGCACTTTTTAAAGTCAGAGTCATAAATAATAAAGAAACTGGCATTTCGGAGAATGACCATAAATATTTCCACGTTATTCAAAAACTTGTCTCTGGGTCAAGAAGGGATTAGTGTGATTTAACCCGCATGTTGCAAAATAATAATGAATTACCTATTTCAACCAAATGTTTACTAATAATAATAAACTACCTGTTAACTTCACGCACTTTTTAAGTCAAGAGTCATAAATAATAAAGAAACTGGCATTTCGGAGAATGACCATAAATATTTCCACGTTATTCAAAACTTGTCTCTGGGGCACCTGATATTTTGACAATAAAAATTGCATTCAATATTACGTCAGCTCAAAAACTACTATAGGATTGACAAAAAAGCCGTAATGAAAGGCAAGACTCAGAAAAAATGTAGGCGTGGAAAAATGTTGGGAGTTTAACATATTGTGGGTATTACAGTATCGAGGGTATGAAATTTTAGTTAGGTATGTTACATACCGTCGGAAAGGTAAATTTTGTCTAGTTTTTCAGTATAAGTTTTATTTTTAAGGTTTTAGAAACACTTACACACAAATAGGAAAAAATTCAAAATAGTTTGTATGCAAAAATTTTAAAACTTTTGTCTTGGGTTACAAAAATTTTTTTTTGATAGATATACAACTCGCATCCCACTAAGCGACCAAAAAGCTCTTAAAGGAAAGACCTAAGCTTTCTTTTGAGCAAAAAAAAAAAAAAAAAAAAAACCCACTTTTTGAAAAAAAAAGTAAAAAAGTTTTTGACTTTGCAAAAAAAAGTCAAAATTTTTTTTTTAATTTTTTTTTAATTTTTTTTAGAAAGATAGAAGATATAGCTATCGAAACTATTTGGGACAAATTTTGCTAAGAACAATAGGTAATAAGTTACGTGGAGAAAAATGAGAAAAAAACTTAAATTTTGAAAATGTTAAATTTTGACCACTCTAACTCAGAGAGTTCTTGACCGATGTTGTTGAAAAATTGTGTCTAAAATACTATCCATAGGACTAACGTTGGTGCAAATTTCATCCCGATCGGAAGACATCGGTTTCAAACGTTCGGTCACTTGAGATGAAATGCCCCATATATAAAATTTTATTTTTTAAAATTTTAACAAACTCTAATGAAATGAAATGAAAATTATTCAAGTTCGAGCCATACTCTATATTTCTTCATTAGGATATTGTCTTAACAAATAATCTATAGAGTTTTTGTTTTCAATTTATTTTTTGATCAATGGTTATAATCTTTAACCTTCAAACTCATATGTATATCAGTTCTCATGTAGTGAGTAAACTAGTTCATATGTATGTTTGATGTTTGGCATGGGATTGTTACCGCTTTCAAAATGTGTTTTGATGATGGGAACCTAGAAAATTCCCGAAAGATCTATCACACATTCCTGACAGGGTCAAATAATAAATTTGAAACAAAAACTCTATAGATTATTTGTTAGGACAATATCCTAATGAAGAAATATAGAGTATGGCCTCGAACTTGAATAATTTTCATTTTCATTGCACAATTAAAGGTCGAAAAAAACATAATTTATTTTTAATAAAAATTATAACAAACTCTAATGAAATATTATAAAACTGTAAAAAATGGATATTTCCAAAATAATCGTGGGTTTCTTTAAAGTTCTAATATATGACAAAACATTTTTTGAATATATAATATATATTTTCAAATTTGACTAAATCCAAGCAAAAACTGTAATTTTAATATTTTTAATATGATTTAACCTTAAAACCACCATAATTTATGCTCCGTTAAAGATAAATTATTATTAAAGAAATTATTAACGTGTAAACATTGGCTAACACAAGCACAAAAGATTATTCATGTCATACAAAAAATAAAATTTTTGAAAATATTTTGCCTCGAGGTGTTGAAAATTTTTGAAATTTCTCATATATGTATGTGTTAGAGTGTGAAAAAGTGTATCATAAAATATTGAATACATAGGTATACAATACACTTACACATACTCACCTAACTACATACAATTACAATACAGCAGCATTAACAACTACAAATGTAGGTCACGGCAGGTTGTAAAAAATATGTAGTATTAAAATAAACTTGTTTGTTATTCCTATTAGCTTTACAAGGCAGTAGGCGTTCTGTTTTCTTGTTTGTTTTAAATAGTATCAAATTTTATGGTTAATAATAATAAATGTAGAAATAAAGATGTAAAAGTAAAATAAATGGCAAAAAAAAAAAAAAAAATTAGAGAAAGACCTTGTTAAGAAACAAATTTTGAAAAATACAAAAAAGAGTTTAAACAAGTTTTTCCCTTAAGTATACTTTAATTAGTTGTAGTTTAAACAGCCCTAAAGTATGCTGTGTTTTTTAGTGTATTGATTAGAAAATCACTAAACGTTTGAATATTCAATATATCCTTAATGTAGGCAGCAGCTTTTTTTTAATTAGTTGCTATCAAATATTGAAATTAAAAAATAAAAAGTAATCTTGAGAGTAAAATAATTTTGAATGTAACGTTGTTAAAGAAAAGAAGCAATATGTTTAGTTTTTATGAAGGATTATATATATAATTTAATTTAAAATTTGATTTGAAGAAAGTATTTTTTTTTTTAATACTTAGTATGTACTCGAATAGGTTAATAATTAAATGAGAAATCATTGTTCACTTTGTTCTAACTTCTTATAAAATTCTTTATTCAATGCCAGCATTCGAATACAATATAATACCATAGAAAAGTATGCTTTACATTTTTTTTAATAATACATCCTTAGAGTAAGCTGCATTTTATTGAAGTGTTTAAAATCACGCAATAACTTAAATAGAAAAATATATTATGGATAACAGATCTGTGTGCAAGGCCACAACTTTATAAAATTTTTTGTTTTTTGTTGTCTCAAGACTTAAAAATAAAGTTATGATACAAAAACACATCCTAAAAGTATATATAGGACTTTAAAAACTTCAGTAATAAGAACTAATCTTGTTTTAAATGATGAAAATAGTAAAAATACTAAAGCGTAGATTTATTTTAAGAAAATGTAATAAACCTACAAAAGTGTTCTTGTTTTTTTAAACTATGAAATTTACTTTATTGATAAATCGCTGTGCACTTTGTAGTAGGCGGAATTGTAGGTAATTAATTACATCAAATAATGAAATATTACCTTAGGTGTAATTTTTAGTATGTGTGTACACACATTGTCTTACGGAATTGCATAACAAGGTCATTTCTATATGTAGTACCCACACGGCCGTAAATTTTGGTCTAGTTAAGCAAATGTACAATTTAAATATTTAAACATTAGCATATGGTTTGGTATTTTAGTGCCCATTTTAGTAATCGACATTTATGCGACTTCCCCGAAAAGCTTT
>CM037854.1:209720781-209885719 GCA_021234595.1 Delia radicum
ATATGACATTTAGGAGATAGTTTTCATGGTGGCAAGATGTTATATTTCGTATGGGGTTTGCTTTCGTATGGATATTGTATGGCCTAGCTATCAGAGGGTGCCTGGTTCGAATACCGTAACCGCCGCAATGATTTTTTTTTATATAATAATTTACTTTTTTTTTATTTTTATGGTAAAATAAATATTTTTTTTGAAAATTGTTAATTATTCTTTGAATATTATATTATACAAGTTTGATATCATTTTTATTAAAAATAAAAATTTGTTTTTTTCCACCTTTAATTGTGCAATGAGAATTGTGCAATAAAATTGTGCAATGAAAATGAAAAAATTTAGAAGTCAGTTCGAGGCCATACTCTATATTTCTTTGTTGTCCTAACAATAATCTATAGAGTTTTTTGTTCTCAAATTTATTAATTGACCACTTTCAGGAATATGTCGATAGATCTATTTCGGGAAATTTTCTTAGGATCCCATCATCAGAACACGTTTTGAAAGAAGTGACAATCCCATGCAAAACATCAAACATTCATATAAACTAGTTTTCACACTAAATGAGAACTAAATATGAGCTCGAAGTTAAAGATTATCACATTTGATCAAAATAAATTGAAAACTTGTTTGTTATGTGCACCCTCTCTCTACCTTTGTTTTTTTCTCCTTTTTTTTGCACACTTGTGTTTGTTTGTTTTAAAACAAGATGCAAAAGGGGGAGTAAACAAGACCGTACTTTGCATTTTATACAGTTTGATATCATTTTTATTAATAATAAAATTATGTTTTTTCGACCTTTAATTGTTCAATGAAAATGAAAATTATTCAAGTTCGAGGTCATACTCTGTATTAGGATATTGTCCTAAACAAATAATCTATAGAGTTTTTTGTTTTCAAGTTTATTAATTGATCACTTTCAGGAATGTGTTGTTCTGATGATGGAAATAGAAAATTCTCGAAATAGATGTATCAACACATCGCTGAAAGTGGTCAATCAATAAATTTGAAAACAGAAACTGAAACAGTGCTCTTCGACGCTTGCTCGTCCATTGGCTAACCATTTTAGTACTTCGTATCATTCCGATTTACTTAATATTTATACCACCTATATCCGACCGAAAATGGAATACAACTGCCATATATGGGCAGGGGCTTCAAAGTCAATTTTGGAGCTTCTGGACCGTGTGCAAAGGAGGGCGTCGTCGGCGCTCATAATGACGAGAGGGTATCAAGCTCTATTGACTCATTGGAGCATCGTCGGAATGTGGGTTGTGTAACATTGTTCTAAATCGATATTACCATGGAATTGTTCTGCTGAATAAGTGAACTTATCCCCAGGGCCCGTATTTTCATTCGAAACACTCGCTTATCTAGAAGAGCTCATCCGTTTGTAGTCGATTGTCCAGTGAACCGCACAACGCATTACAGGGAAAATTCGTTCATCAGCCGTACTAGCCGTATTAGGATAAACTCACTCCCCGCGAAGGTCTTCCCTGTCACTTACAATGTAGCGAAATTCAAATCAATATATCCACAAACTCTACTCCCTCTTTCCCTCCTCCCCAATACCTAATTTCCTGTATCAACACAATGCATTGCATTATAGGGGGCATCCCCTGAGTGTTAGTCCTAACGAACAAAAAAAAAAAAAAAACTAGTTTTCACACTAAATGAGAACTAAAATATGAGCTCGAATTTAAAGATTATCACATTTGATCAAAATAAATTGAAAACTTGTTTGTTATGTGCACCCTCTCTCTACCTTTGTTTTTTTCCTCCTTTTTATTTGCACACTTGTGTTGTTTTGTTTTAAAACAAGATGCAAAAGGGGGAGTAAACAAGACCGTACTTTGCATTTTATACAAGTTTGATATCATTTTTATTAATATAAAAATTATGTTTTTTCGACCTTTAATTGTGCAATGAAAATGAAAATTATTCAAGTTCGAGGTCATACTCTGTATTAGGATATTGTCCTAACAAATAATCTATAGAGTTTTTTGTTTTCAAGTTTATTAATTGATCACTTTCAGGAATGTGTTGTTCTGATGATGGGAACATAGAAAATTCTCGAAATAGATGTATCAACACATCGCTGAAAGTGGTCAATTAATAAATTTGAAAACGAAATCTATAGATTATTTGTTAGGACGATATCATAATAAAGAAATATAAAGTACGGCTTCGAACTTGAATAATTTTCATTTTCATTATTATATTTATATTTAATTAATATTTTTTATTTAGAGAAAACCCTTATAAATTTGCTCGAAAACAGCATATAACAAATATATATCTATATTGATAAAAATAACTTTATTTAAAAACAAATTTACACTCACAATATTTTAACAGTAACTGATTGTAGTTTGTTCAAAAAGTAATCAGTAAACTTTGTTTTTTAAGGAATATACATTTTTAACTGTAAAGAAATATTTTTTTAACCGGCTTTACAATTTATTAAAAAAAAAAAAAAATTACACAAAAATACTGTTTTTCTGTACCAGGGTACCAGTTATTATTTCAATTTAAAATTTTCCTTTTACAAAAAAATTCTTTATTTGAACCAAAAAAGAAAAACTGTTGTTTTTAATAATTGGGAGTTAATTTTTGATAGTGAAAATAAAACAAAATCGTTTTTTTTTGCGAATTTGGAGTTTCTTCTTCAAAGGTTTTATATAATTTTTTTATAGTTAAAAATAAAATAAAATCTTTGATTCTGATGTGAGGCAAGATTATTCAAGGTTTAATTTAAGGTTTAATTTTGTTGGTTTAAATTTTTAAAATTTAAAAAGTAAAACAATAGAAAATTTTTAATTTTCACTGATTTGGAGGGTAATTTTTTAATAGTTAAATAAAATGAAAAATACATTTGATTTAAAAGAAAAGTGAAAATACTGGTTTTTAACTATATGTTGAATAGTTTTAAATAACATATTCCTTTGTTTTAACAACAAAATATTGTGAGTGTACATGCATGCAAGTTTTTTATGGTATTTATATCATCAAAGAAGAATAATTCTGCTTAAAGTCAACTATCATGTATAGCAAGCGGCAGCTCAATGGTAAAGCGCCAGCTTGGCATGACCAAGATCGTGTGTTCAAACCCCACGCCAGCCACATGATTTTTTCTTAAATTAAAAAATAAATAAAATGAAAGAGAAGTGAAGTGAAGTGAAGTGAAAAAGACATCCCTTTCATTGATCTAAACTTACAATAATTGTTATTTAAGGTAACATTACACTTTCCTACACTGATAAAAATCCATGCATAAACATAACAAATAAATGTCAAAAAAACAAAAACTTTCGTAAAAATAAACCAATATTTGTTCATTTCACGAAAGTTTTCTTGTTTTGACATTATTTTCGTATTTTTAGCATGGATTTATTATGAGTGTATGAGAAACCAATGTTAACTACGCCGATGAAAAATCCAAATTTGAACAACATCCGATTCAACAGTTGTAGTATTTCTATTATTCTTTTTTCCTAAATATTTTTGCTGGGTAGTTTTTTTTTAAATCAAAATAATTTAAACAGTTATTTGTTTATTAGGGTAAACCGGATACACCCATGTTATTATGCAGTGTATAACTTTATTAAAAAAGCAATGCCGGTTTATTGCAAAAAAAATAAAAAATTTAAAAATTCAAAACATTTCCGGTTAATTTGGGTTAATCTTTTGTTATTAAAAAAAATTGTATTTAATGAATTCAAAATATATAAAACTATAATTGGTAATTATTTTATTTTCTATACATATATTATATTTAATTTTAAAATCATATTAAAATTTTCACTTGAGGCCTTATTTGTACTTTTCTATTATAAAAATTCACTCATATGTAAATTGTATTTAGTTTTAAGTTTTACACACACTTGAATAATAAGTGCCTGAAACAAGAATATTTTTAACAATATAAAATCTTTAAAGTTTGTATAAAAGGTCGTAGTTAAAAATCCGAAATAAAGGTACACTTAAAAAAATTATACATTTCTAATATTTCTCCCACTAAAAAGTTTATTGAGTAACAAAATCATGGTCAATTAATTCTGTATTAATTCTATGAAAAAAAATATCAATATGAAAACTTTCAAACGCAATTGCTATCATTACTGATATTTAATCATTTATTTATTTACAGACTAAACATACTAAAACTACAGACTAAAACTTCGATTTTAGAAGAAGAAAAAAATTAATGAAAGTTATTTAAGAACTATATTTTTTTTAAGTTTGATATAATTTTTATTATAAATAAAAATTATGTTTTTCGACAAGTTCGAGGCCATACTCTATATTTATTTATTAGAATATTGTCCTATTGTTCTATTTTTTTTTTTTTTTGTATATCTACATTAGGGTGACAATGAAAATCAACTTTTGATTTTTAATGATTATCGCGCAGATTATTGTGCCACTTGGTCTAAAACTCACATGCTGAAAATTTGAGCCAAATCGGATAACTCGATCACGTGCACCTTTGAGGTCAAAGTTCAAATTCAGTATATTCAGCTGTAATGGAGCTAAAATAATGCTTTTTAAATTTGAATTATACCCAAATCTGAGGATTACTGTGCCACATAGTCTAAAGTGTGCATGATGCAAAAATTAGGCAAATCGGATAACTCTAAGCCGTGCACCTTTGATATCCGATTCGGCTCAAATTTTAAGCATGTGAGTTTTAGACCAAGTGGCACAATAATCTGCGCGATATTCTTTAATATTCTGAAAAAAAAATTGCGCATTACATTTCATTGTCAACCTAACCCAATCTACATATATTATCATTTCAAATCAAGTTCAGTTTAAAATCTGTTAGGTGGGTTAAAATTTTGTGTTGCTGTAAATTAAAAAAAAAATAATTTTAACAATAGTTTACTCTAATACATTCAATGCAGTTGCGTATCTACCAAAACTACAAATGACTTAAAGTGTATTGAATTTATTCATATGTAGTAGGTTAGATTGATTTTACCTTTTTTGGATAAATTTTAGTAGCAGATTAATTAAAAACTTTTTGACAATTTATCGAGTTTGCAACAATATAAAATTATTGCAAGCGGCCTAGCAAACGTGTTTAAAAATGTTATCCATTTTTAAACCAAGACTTCGTTTTAGTTGAAAGTTTTAACGATAGAGAAGATTATTACCCAATGTGGTAAAACAAAACATGCATGTTCCATTGGAATACCTGTCCTTAATGGAAGTAAAATGTCATTACACAGAAAAAAACTAAAAACGGGTTTCAATTCAAAATTCATTGACTCAAATAATATTTTAATTGATTTTGCACCTATTGCGGCAATTATACTATCAATTAAACCCCCAGCAAAACCACACATTACCAAATCATGGGTAAAGTAATGTATCGCCATAGGGCCTCATGCATTACTTTACACGTTACTTCATTGATGAATTTTACAGGCGATGAGCCTCAAGGTAACTTATTACCTTGTAGTGGGTAAAGTAACTGGTTATTTATGTGGTTACATGGTGGGAAAAAGTAATGTGTCTATAAATAGATTTTCATAAAAAAAATGCATAAAATTTTTTTTTTACAGATATTTTTTTTTAATTAAATAAATAACTTTTTTTTTTATTAAATAAATAACATGGTGATGCTGGGATTCGAAACCTGGGGTGTCTGATATTTAACAATTAGTTAGGCGAGAACTCTACCAACTGAGCTATCGATACATACAATATTTTATTGTTTAACGTGTAGATGAGTTGTTGTGCTTCGTGTTTTCGTTCGTGATATCAAAAATATACACCTTACCATTATGCTTACAGAAAACCACAAAGTAATGTGTCTATAAATAGATTTTCAAAAATATATATTAATAATTACTTTACGTTTATAATTCATGCATTATGTAATTGATGATCGGTAAGTCATTATTTTATGTTTTCAAGTAATGTTAAATGTAATGAGGTCTCATTACAAGGTAATCCATGAGTGTCCAATTATCGGTAACTCATTACTTCTTGTTGGAAAAATAATGATACGGGTAAGGAGTACACATTACATGGTAATGCATTACTTTATCGCACCCATTACCAAAGTTTTGCTGGGCCTTTTTATAAAATTAAGAAAAAAAAGTAATAAATAACTTCTACAAAAAAAAAAATATGATACTCACAAAAAAAGTGTGTGATCTATACGTTGGTATGTGTATTTTTTGCAATGCTGAGTCTGTATGTGTGTGGTGCTTGTTTTGTTTGTTAACTTCAAATGTATTTTGTATTTTATACTGAAAATTTTCTATTTATGCATACAGTGTATGAAAAAATAATATGATAATTGCGTCTAAATTAAAATATGTATTTATATATTTAAAAGTCAATAAAAATATTTATTGGTTCAATTAAATATTTGTTTAGAAACAAATTAAATTCAAATTAAATCTTTAATTAGATAATTTAGGTTGATCATTTTTCTGTGTATAAATGAGCACTGTTTAAATAAAGTAGATTTACAGGTTTACACTAAAAAAAAAAATTAGGACAGTAGTCCATTGATTGCAAGAGTTGCAAAACCTCAAACTTAGTAAGTGTTTGAGAATGGATATAGTCACTTATAATATTAAAACAAAGTGTTTTTGAGTTAAAAATACAACTTAAATATTTCAAAAATTACTGATATATTTTTATGAAATATGTTTGTTGTTGTACTTTTTTAAATGATGAATTTTGGTGTTACCATATATTAACTATGGGCGGACTATGTGACTGGTTTAGGATATATAAGCATTTTAGGATTCAACTCAAAATTGTTGCTGCTAATGGTTTTTTTTTTATTGTTGAAAACAGTTAGAAAGAATAAAATATTTTATCAGTGCATAAAATTTTTTTAAAAAAAGTTGCAAGTTTAGGTGGTTTCTAGTGAATTTTAACTGAAAATTCACAAATTTTATTCAGATAGACGATTTTTTAAAATACTTACTATTTTTGGCACATTCGACAACTTTTTAGACATTTTATAAGAAATCCCCGTCGTTTTATTTCAAAATTTGTTCATTAGCCATACCTAGGTAGAAATTGCCAACCGTACCAAAAAAACAAAGTAGTATTGCCAAACTACTTGCTATTTTTGTAAAACGCGCCTTAAAAATTACCAAAGATTCAACTAATATTGAACTAGGAAAACACAATTTTGTTTGCAAAGCATGTGTTTTGACAGTATCATCCCCAAAATTCTTTGCCAATATTATTTGTACCAATATTACAACCAATTGAAGCATTATCTTTTTTAATATTTTATTATATATCACACATTTAAATATGATGTAAATGAGTAAGACGGAACTGAATTGCTATTTTTTTAAATTGCTAAGCTATTTTAAATACCCCAAATTTTTTTAATTACCAACTTTATGCTAACGGTGGCAAGTTCACTCAAAGCTACGGTTATACACTATTATCAATCGGGAAAAAGGACAATAATGTCTAGATTATGAATCCCACGTTATGCCAACGCCTAACCGACCGCTGCCAACACTTTGCCCATACTGTGCCGATTGTATATTTCTGCCTGGGTAGTTTTGGGTGGTTTGGAGTTTGTCTGTCTTATAAAACTGCTGCATTGTATTCTACTTTATTCATTATATTGCTTCAAAAACGTAACGAACTAGGTTCAAATTGGCCAAGAAAATTGCTAAGGAGGACTATTTGCTATTGAGAGGTCAAATACAGGATTATTTGAGAGTTTCCAAACAGATGTGGTGATTTTTTTATTTAAATCACATTTTTCGACCATTCGAAATCAGAATAAATTTCCAGTTCCAGTTATAAAATTCCTTTTATTTGGTAGTTTTTAAACATTATTCCCATTATATAGCAATAAATATTAATTTGATAATAAAGGGTCCGCCAAATAACTTTTTTTTTTGAACTCCTGAACCAATTGGACTTTGTATGGCGTCATACCAAGGTCTTTATGCAAAATTCGTCTCAATGATGTCTCCGAAATGTTCAATTGTTGAGAACGACGGTGAATTGATGTTGATGGCGCTTCACGTACACTTTCTGCCACAGCAGAAATATTCTCGGGTGTACGCACTGTTTTTGGCTTTTCACGCTTTGGTTTATCGATGAGGATGCCAGTTTCTTTCACTTTTTTCACAAGATAACGAACATACGGACCATATTCGTTCAGCGGAAGGATAAAACTAATTATCTGTCAAATCAGACATGAGCTAAGTTTTACCATTCACGAAATAAGCACTAGTTGAAAAAAAAAAACGTTAGATGACGGACCCTTTAATATGATACGTTTTCTAGCAAAAAATGTATGTTCCTATATATACAAAAATCAGTCCCCTAACCCAGCCATAGTTACCATATGCTAACACTACATTCTGAATGCCCTGGAGGCAGGATCAAAAAACAGATTGCAGTTATTTTTTTATAATCAGGTCATTAAAAAAGCATATTTAAAATATAATTTTCAAATTCAACAAAAAATATTTCTAGAGTGTTTCGGTTTGAAAAATCTTCAATATTATTTGCGTTATTTAAAAGTTTTATATATTCCTCAAACCTAAAACTGAGCCACCCTTACATAATATATTTGAATACAGTTTTTATTTTATACTTTGAATTCTCCATGCAAGTTCGCTTGTTTGCATTTTATAAGAAGAATATCTAATTTTATAAAATAAATATGCCTCAGGTGAAATTTAGTTTTAAAATCTGAATATTTACAATGTAATAAATATTTATTTCAATAAAATTTCTAGTACTCTACCATATTTAGTGTGTAATGATGTGCAAAAATGTGTGCATAAGGTTGAGAGAAAAAAATAATGTTAGAAAAAATTTATTTTTAAAAAATCTTTTAGATATTAAATATTAATTAATTATATAAATTCATTTAGGCAACACTGAGCAAGAAGAAATTGTATCCTAAACGAAACGAACGGAAAATAAAAGTGGACTAACAGTAGCTTACATCCCCCCAAACGGTTTTCAAAACTTAGCTCGAGTTTAATTTGTATAGCCTTTTGAAATTTGCCTATTTTTAACAGTTTTTTTTTCATTAAGGGTGACAATTTAAAAGATACACACAAAATACACTCAAGAAATTAGCAAGGTGGAAATAATTAAAAATTATAGCTAAAATAACTACAAAATGTAGTCAAAAAGGTGATGACTGTATTTGCATTAAAATGACTAACCATGTAGTCATTTTAACTGTTGATAAAACAACTGCAATTGTAGTAGAAATGATCAAAAACAAAGAACTGAAAACAAATACAGTTTTATTAGTTTTTTTGTGTTCATATACATCGAGATTATTTTAATGTTATTTTTAATTTATAACGAGCTTTCAACCTCCGTATATTTACAAAAATACAGCAAATCAAACATATTAGCTAGGCTGATACTATAATTTCGATCTGGCTAAAAATCTCATCAGAACCCGAAGTTTAAGAACAGCTAGAGCCTTCAGAATAGGCAGTGCTTAAACAAAAAACCTATGAATAGTCAATTTCGCTCCTTTCTTGTCGTCTTAGTAATCAAAAAGTAGCTAGGGTATTTTCCTAACAAGCATCACGATGTTTACTAAAAATGTTCTAATTATATAAAAAAAAAAATATTTTTTACTCTGGCTCAAGTAATTTATTTTACAGTTTTATTAGTTTTTTGTTTTATTATTTTAATGTTATTTTTAACTTATAACGAGCTTTCAACCCTCGCATATTTACAAAAATAAAGCAAATCCAACATATTAAATATTTTTTAACAAAAAGAATATTTTTTTTTTCTTTTAATTACAATACAAATTTGTATTTCCTACATTCGATTTAAAATGCAAAGTCAAAATTCGGTACCGTATTCCTGTTACGACGTTTCATGCATTGGCGACACAGTTCAATTTTCTGATTACAATAATAACAAAGACGAACATATCAATAATAACCAATATAAACTAAATGAGAATTTTTTAAAACTCAACATAATCTAAATTAACTGTAAATTAACTGTTTACTGCAAAATTAATGTTTTTTGGTAGTTATTCATTGTAATACGAAAATAACTACTCAATTCAACTGTTACTGAAGTATAGTATTTTTGGTTTGTTATGTTTTGAAATGACTGTCTAAATTAGTCATTTTTCATTTTCCCGTAGAAAATTACTACAATATCAGTTTTAAATAACTACTACTGTTTACTACACGAGTGACATACACGTAGTTACTGTAAGAATGTTCTGAGTGTATAGGATCAAATATGAAAAAAAAATATATTCATATACGATCCCATTTTCGCCCAGGTAGTTTGTTTCGTTAAAATACTTTAAAAATCCAAATATTGGATTGAAAAAGCCCAACTTGGAAAGACCATAAAAATGCAATCTGTGCTAAGTTTTCGTAATCATTTGTAGGTTTTGATCTACTGGTGGTATATTTTTAAATTATATATGCGGTTATAGCAACCAAAAATTCGGTTATAGGAAGGAAAAAACTCGATAGCTATAACCAAAGAATTCGATTGACTACAAATACGGGTTGCCACTGTAGAGTCTGTTTTCTGGGTGTACAAATCGGTAATTATTAACCACTTATAAACCTTCTGCTTCTGTTTAGATCCGGATATATCCTTTAAACAGAATTTTTCTGTTGATTCAGCTTAAAAATTCTATTAAGTTAGCTAAATTCTTAGTTAATTTAACTACGACTATTCCACAAATTGAATTCTTCTAAAATTTAGGTCACCTGACTTTGCAGGCTTTGATTCTCAACTTCTGCTGGAGCAATTCAGGTACTATTTTTTGTTTTCGTTGCTGAATTTTTAACAATTTGTTCTGTATTTTTTATGAGTCTAGGAGTATCTGTATTTTCAGGCTAAATATGTGTATAAATGGGAAAACGTGGAGGTTTTTTAATTATGCTACATGTAAAAACTGCTAAGTTGTGATATCAATTTGCAACAAAAAATACGCTTTAAATTATGCAAATGGTTCTGTAAGTGAACTCAGCACAATATAGACTTTACTACCAGCCAACATAACAATTCCACAAAATCATGAAACAGATTATAGTTAAGTAAGGCAACCGAATAAACAAAAATATTCCAACACAATATGTAGCATTACATATCCAATGCCTACTGTTACTACAACTGTTACTTGTTGGGTTAATGTTGGTAAGTTGACTAAAGGCTCAGTTATGCGAACGTTGCTGTATCCGTATCTGTACTGTATGAAACAGCTGTTCGTTTTTGGTATACGAAAAGCAATGCAAACGCTTACCGAAATTTAATGAACCGTAGTTGTAACGTATTGTAATGCAACATTCTGTATAAAATAGAATTTTATTCCGTTGTTACGTGACATTTGTAAAGCAGTGATGGCCTGCTTTTGTGTTAAATTAAATGCGGGTATTTTCGCCCTTTGTTTGGTACTTTTTTTAGTAATAATATCTTATAATAACTTATAATACATCATATTTCCATATATGTATATATATGTATATATATGTATATATGTATATATGTATATATGTATATGTATATTTTTTTTTTTTTTTTTTTTTTTTTGGGAGGGAGGTGTAAATCTTCATAGATTCTCTTTCGGGGTATGTCGGATTCTTACCGACTAAAACCACCTCCCTAACATCTTTGCCCAATCCGCTGGACTGCCGTAAGGTATTACTTCGCGGTTGGGGGATGGTCACACTCGGGACCTTACTGGGAAGCTAGATTTGCGATCTGTACGCATATCTAGATCGCTCCATTATACGCTGATTTTTCATGACTTCTGCCGCCATGTTAGACACTGCACACCAATTTTCTGCTGATTCCAGCATCTTTCCCACCATGGTTTCAGGAGCGACTATTAGGCCGAGGGAGCGACACAGTCTCATCCTGTTTTCCTCATATATGGGACAAACGAAGAACACGTGGTAGGCGTCTTCTATTTCACCACATACCTCGCAGTAGGATTCTCTTCATGTCCAAATCTATGTAAGTAAAATTTAAAACACCCGTGCCCACTAAGTACTTGTGTTAAATAGAATCTACTTGCCCATGTGTTCGATTAATCCAACTGTTGATGTTAGGGATTAATCTGTATGTCCACCTACCGTCGGTGGAGAGCTCCCAGCGTCTTTGCCATTCATTAACAATGCGTAGGTCAGCCTCAGCTTTCTTCTTTTTGAAGTAACTACCGGTAGCTTCTTCAAGTAGACAGCTTTTTTCGCAAGAAGGTCAATAGGAGTCATACTCGATATGACCAAAACAGCGTCATCAGAGGTTGTGCGAAAGGCACTAGATACTCTGATGGCACACCTGCGGTATGTAGACGTTAACCCCTTCCTGTACTCTTTAGTATTCATTTCACGGTTCCAGATCTTGCTCCCGTAGAGAATTGAGGATTTTACTACGCCAGCCAGTAGTAACCTTCTATTTTGTTTGGGCCCTCTCGCATTTAGCATGAGTCTTGTTAAGGCAGAGCCTATTACTGCAGCTTTTTTGGACGCATAGTTAAGGTGTTCCTTGAAGCACAATCTTGAGCCGATCATAATACCCAGGTATTTAATATAGGGCTTCGTCTTGATCTCGTACCCGCCTACGTTTAGCGTAACAGTTTCCCTTTTTTTTCCGACTACTGATCAGAACCGCTTCCGTATATATATGTATATATATTAGAGTTAGTTTTGAAAAATAGATTTTTGGATATCATCACTTTTTAGAAGGTTTTTGTATCAATAAAAATAATGACGTATTTTTTTTTTTTTTAATTTCAACTCCTTCCCGTGCCTATAGGCGACTCAAATCGCGGATTTTGGGTCCCTTTTCCCATACAACAAAAACGGCTAAATATATGTCAAATCTGACTTCAGTATTCGATTCTACGGGAAAACTTAGGCCCATAAGCTTTTTTTCAGTTTTTGGAATGCACCAGAATGCAATAATTAGAGTGGTCCAAAAAAAAAAATTTTGTAAATAAAAAATTAAAATATAATTTTTGTTAATATACAATGAAAAAACACTTACATCTGAGAAAAATGGTCCAAAAATTTTAATTTTGTAGTTACCCGTTCAAAAGTTATTAAAGTTTAAAATTTAATTTTTCTTTATATATACAATGAAAAAGTACTCCTAGCTGAGAAAAATTGTGCAAACATTTTTATTTTATAGCAACCCGTTCAAAAGTTATATAATAAATATAATTATAACTATAATAAATGCTATATAAAAAAGATTTTATAGAAGTAGAAGAGGGAGAAGAAGTGGTTAATAATGTTGTTGATGCAGCTAACAAGTTGGCATATTTTGATTCAGCTTTTGGTAAGTCACCGTTTGATTTTATTACTCTTCAAAGTTTAAAAACTCTGGTTAATTTTGGAATTAACATATCCTTTATGCTTTATAACGCTGTTGAGTGGACAGCCCAGAAAGGTTTTCGTAATGCAATCGAACAAGCTAAAAATATACAATCACAAGTATTTACACCAAACAACTTGTTGGTATAATTTCGCGCTCTGAACAACTCGTGTTTAGTTAAAATAAAGATAATTTAAATTGTTTAGCTTTATCTGCTGTGGAAAGGAATAGAATTAATTAGAATTGTTAAATAGAAATTACAAAACCAATAAATTATTTTGTATTCACTAAAAATTAAATTTTTAAACTTTAATAACTACAAAATTAAAATTTTTGAACCATTTTTGTCAGATGTAAGTATTTTTTCATTGTATATTAACAAAAATAAATATTTTAATTTTTTTTTAAAAAATTATTTTTTTGGACCACTCTTATATGCATTCTGGTGCATTCCAAAAACTAAAAAAACGCTTATGGGCCTAAGTTTTCCCGTAGAGTCGAATACTGAAGTCAGATTTGGCATATATTAAGCCGGTTTTGTTGTATGGGAAAAGGGACCCAAAATCCGCGATTTTTAGTCGCCTATAGGCACGGGAAGGAGTTGGAATTAGAAAAAAAATACGCCATTATTTTTATTGATACAAAAACCTTCTAAAAAGTGATAATATCCAGAAATCAAAATCAAAAAAAAATTTGAAAACGAACTCTAATGTATATGAATGCCGTGTTGGTTACGTATGTCAAAGACATATTGCACGTTTTTAATTGTTCTATAAGTGCACCAACGTGCTTACATTACTATACGGTCCGTTACGGATATAGCAACGTTCGCATAATGAAGCTTAAGTTATTACAGTTATTATGAACCAATGGCAATGGAGCAGGAATTGCTATTAAAAAAATTCGAATTATTTTTAAATATTCTGACTACAAGCTGTGTCAAAAATTACACATCATTTTGGATACAATTCTATTGAAAGTGGAGTAAATTGTAATATCTAAGATTGCTCTAGAATTCATACCCAAAAATTTTAGAGGCCAGTCAAAAAAAGTTTAAAATTTCTAAAATGCCATACTTACTAGATACACAACTTTCAGCAGGTTCCAAAAAATCAAATTTTTTTAAATTTTAACCTGGTTCTAAACTAAATTTGAATCTAGGTTCCATTGTCATTCCCACACCCTCTCACTTACAATTGTAATTGTAAAAAAAAAAAAACAATTTGTAATTTTCATATTGTTTTGTTTAGTAATAATTTCCCTTTTGGGTATTTTTGGTATTTGTTACTTATTTTTTTTTCTAGCTTTATAACCAATTTTAGGGATTTCAATTTTTGTGTTTGCATTTTTTTTTTTCTCTTCTCTGCATTTGTTACATAATTTTAGGCGTTATGGGCGCTATGTTAACTTGTAATTTTTAGTAATGTTTTTTTTGTACTTTTGCTCATTTTATGGTCATCTTATAAATTATAAATTATTTTTGAAAGCCTAAAAAAATATAAGAAAATTAAAGTACAAATTGTTTTAGGGATAACACAGCACAACTCGAAAAAATAAAATAAGATCCTAAATATTTCGGATTACATTGGCGTACATAGTTTCTTCACTTATGCGCTATTAAATCAGCTTGGTCGAAGTATTTAGAATCAATGGTCAGAACTCTTATTTTCGACTTTAGGCGTCAATTTTGTAGCGCCAGTGTAATTGGAAAACATAAACAATAAATAAAATATGATTTAGTAGCCTTGGGATGAGAAGAATTCTATTTAGTAAGAGATTTAGTACCTTATAATGAAGGCAGTGTAATAATAAAATAATTGTGGTATAAACAGTTAAACAAATATGAGACTGTCCAAGCCAAATGCTCCAAGTTAGAAAAAATTATGACACATCAATGTCAAACTTACAAGTAAACTATGTCAACTATTGAGTGAACTATGTCAACTATTCGAAAACACCGAACCCAGCCCTAGTTCAAAACATTTCGGTTAAACATGTGGTATTTTAAATATGTTTTGCTTGGACTATATGCTAATAGCAAAAAGAAATAGTTTTTGAAATTTACAAAAAAATGTGTTAAAAAACCCAGCACAAATCGATCTACTTAAGAACTTGAAATTTGACAAGTTCGAAACATTTTCAGCGTAACCTTTTACTAAGACGAAATTTTTATAAATTTTATAAGGAAAAAAATTGTCTCCCTTTCTCAATGCTTTCGACAAAAAATCTTCCTGTTTCACGAAAGAGATACTTTATGAAATATTCCGTAAGAAATTGGTAAAAAAGTGTTTCAAACGGAGGTAAGGAAAAACATTGCGATAGTCTTCTCCTCAAACCCTTTCGTCGCAAAAAGGGAAATTTGTTTTCTTTATAGTTATTATAATTTAAGTTATTTTTTTTTCACTAGGTATAATCGAACTTTTTAATAAATATTTCTTTAGATTTTTAAAAATGTCTAAAGTGGACTCCAATGGTCATTTGTTTTCATAATAAATAAAAGACTATTTATTCATTATTCATCCAACGTTTCGATGGAGATTCCCAATATCTTCAGGAATAATTTTATTAATATATTTCAAATATTTAATACCCAATATATTCTGTCTTTCGTATACACAATACAATACATACAATAGAATTAATTTAAAACAAATGATAAAAGCAAATACAAGTAAATATCACAGTAAAGTCCTTTTTGGAACTAAAAAAATGAAAGCATTTTAAAACGCACAAACACACAGCCATTCACAAAAGATGTGTTTGTAGTGTATGTGTCTGCACTTTGCAGAAAGAAACAAAAATACAAAAACTTAAACAATTTCAAAGCAAGAAATAAACATTTTTTTTTGACGAATCTATTGGAAAAATTCTAAATGAATTTGTAAGTTAAATGTAAATTTTTTATTGGTTTTTCAAATGTTTAAACAACACTGAACATGGACTGAATTTTGTCAGAACATGTTGTGCATTTTTTTCTAATTTTTAGGTATAGTTTGGTAGCTTTCAGCGAACTTTGATTTGCAACTAAACTTGTTAGTTTTCCTCTTAAATATATGCTGACGTATTGGTTTGAGTGTAGTATAAGTTTGTATTAAAAATAAAGTTTTTATATTTTTGTTAAATCTCTATTTTATACATAATATTTTTATGTTTGTGTTTGTGTTTTTCTTTTTTTTTTTTGGAAAATCACTTAAGACCATTTAAAGTTTTACAAACCATGTTTGCGTACATATTGCAAAAAAAAAAAAAAAAATATCAATAAACTGTAAAAAGCGATCAAAGTATAAAAATTTTGGAAAACAAAGTTTACCAAAAATAAAAAAGAAACAAAAACTGAATTCAAACTTTCATATCGAATAAAATAAAATAAAATGGTAAAATACCAACACCAACAGCAACATATACATTTATGTTTATTAAAAATTCTAAACACAACAGGAAAATAATTTCATATTGTATATGAAGGTAGTGTGGTAGGGGACATACCAACAGGACATCAGAAAAAATATTTATTCAAAAACACAAAGAAAGACAAAAAAAAATATAAAATTTTTTTGGGAAATGTGAAAACTAAAAGTATTAGAAAAAATATATGATGGTTAGCAATGAGCATTAGGAACGCTACATTTTTTATGGCTTAAAGAGCACAATTTCAACATATATAGTGAACTCTAAGTAAGGTCAATATAGGAAGGCTTAAACTTTTTAATATAGAAGTATACAAGTTTAACTTCTCAAAACTATAATACTATATTACACTACTCAAAGGCCAAAATAACCTGGCTTTGAAATATATCTTTATAATACGCCTATGTAAGCTGTATACCAGCAGTTTTTAAAATATGGAGGTTTTTATATTAACATCATTCGCCAGATTTTTTGGTAAACCATTTAGTAATTTTAATGCAAAACCATAACATTTTTTTTAAGAATACAAATATGCATAAAATTGTCTTTAATTTGTCGGTTTTTGTAGCAGAGTATCGCTCTGATATTGAACATTGAAGTAAACATTTTTATTTTTTTAGTTTTTTTTTATAAATTTTCCGCCTGTTAAAAAATTTTAAAAATTTTAAAATTGCAAATCCATTCAAAATATACTAAAATATTCAGAAAAGAACTTAAAATTTTAAATTTTTTTCAACATGCTTCAAATACCAAAGTAAATAAAGTATTCATATAAAAACAGGCACAATCATTCTACTATCGACCAAGTCCATATGATTACCGATATTATAGAAAAATCATTTGAAGAAAAGAAAGTTTGTTCCATTGTCTTTCTAGATGTCAGCCAAGCATTTGACAAAGTTTGGCATGATGGATTTATTCACAAAATAAAAAAATATCTACCTCAAAGCTTCTGTGATTTCTTGCAATCTTACATAAGCAATCGATACTTTAGAATCAAACAGGAAACATCGTTCTCAGACATCCGACCAATAAAGGCAGGAGTCCCACAGGGAAGTATATTAGGTCCAACTTTATACTTTATGTATACCGCTGATCTTACTGTTAGTGATAATTATAATTATGCAACATTTGATACATTTGCTAATGACACTGCCCTAATTGCAACAGTACACACAGCTGAAGAATCCACGATTAAACTTCAAACAGCGGTAACCAAAGTTTTAGATTGGTCAAAAATAAGGCAAATTAAACTTAATCAATCTAAATCTGTTCATGTGGATTTTACGTACAACCAAATTCAACACCATCCAATCTATATAGATGATGTCATAGTCCCCTTTTCTAATTCAGCCAAGTACTTAGGGATGACATTAGACACAAAATTAATATGGAAAAAACATGTAAAGAAGAAAAAACTGAGATAGAGATAAAACTTAGCTAAATGTATTGGTTAATTTTTTTTTTTTTTTTTTTTTTTTTTAAAGAGAAGCAACACTCAGGAAATTCTTCCTATTAATTAATGTGTTGCTTTCTTTGGAAAGGGGATAGTGGAGAGATGAAAGGTGGTGAAAGATTAAGGGCTTCAACCATGGCAACACTGTAATTGCGCGAGATGATAAGTCTTAGAACAGTTGTTGCTCGCCACCTGATGTAGAGTTGGCGAATTTATTGAAGCTTTTTGTTTCATAGCCCTGATTCATTATTTCACTTCGGTGGGGTTAAGTGCTATGGGAACACCGAAGGTGGGCGCAGCGATATATATAAGTGATAGAAAACTCATACATATTATTTTTCTAAATTGATGTTGTCGTCACCGGGAATCGAACCCGGGACCATCTGTGTAGCAGTCCAACGCGCTAACCATTACACCACAATGCGCACAATTGGTAAGAACTCAACACTATCCATACAGAATAATTTACTTTTGTATAAACAAGTCCTGAAGCCCATTTGGGCGTAGAAATGAGAGATAAAATACTTCAAATCCAACGCTTTCAAAAAAAGTGAATGCACCATGGCACGTTAGAAACAAGGACTTACACCGTGACTTGGGTATAAGCACAGTTACCGAAGAAATTAAAAAAATTGCTAATAGCCATGCTGATAAATTACGAACACACGTCAATGAAGAGGCATCTAGTCTCATCGATACGAATGGGGAAATCCGGCGTCTAAGACGCATAAAACCTAACGACTTGCTTAGGTCATCCAGTTATTTGTGTGAACCATATAAATATATATTATAGTCAAACTATTTTATTAAAAATAAAGTACTTGTTAGTAAATAAATTATGTTTTGCTAGTTGTATTTTGAAATATATATTTTATTATATATTGTAATAAAAATTATGTTAATAAAAAACAAAAAAAAAACAAAATATATATATATATAAAATATATTTTTAATATTACTTCTGAAGAATTTTCTGGCGCTACGAAATAACCCCCCAATGAAATAACACCCAAACGACAAAATGAAATAACCCCCAATGAAATAAATCCCAAAAAAAATGAAATAAGTCCCAACAGAAAAAAATGAAATAATACCCAAAAGAAATGAAATATTCCCCAAAGGTGAAAATGAAATAACACCCAAAATTTGGGGGTTGTTTCGTAATGAAATAACTCCCAAAGGAAGAAATGAAATAACCCCCAATGAAATAAGCTCCAAAGAAATGAAATATGTCCCAAATTTTTTTTATTTTTTGTTTTCATATTTTTGATTATTTTGTTACACTGTTCAGTTTTTCTGCGTGGCGACCTGCGGCCGATCTTAGGGGTTTTCTCCTCCAAAGGACGCTGCAGGTGGCTTCGCTGAATACAGTTTTCCTGCGCGCGTCTCATTATCTTCCCTAGTGTGACGCGCGCAGGGAAACTTTATTCAGCGAAGCCACCTGCCGCGTCCCATGGAGGAGAAACCCTAAGAGCGGCCGCAGGCCGCCACGCAGAAAAACTAACAAATATTAAAAAAATTTCACTTTTAGCAAAATGAAATATCCCCCAAAAAATATGAAATAACCCCCAAAATAATTGCATATGAAATAATCTCCAAAGAATTTAAATTTTGGGCTTTATTTCATTGGGGGTTGCTTCATAATGAAATAATCTCCAAACCGTAAGATGAAATAATCCCCAAAAAAAAATGAAAAAACCCCCAAACAATTTTACACAATTTTTTTGGGGGTTATTTCATTTTTGGCCGTTTGGGGGTTATTTCATTGGGGGTTATTTCGTAGCGCCGAATTTTCTACTTCTTGCTGAAGTTGTCTTTGTGACAAGAATTTTCTAATAGATTTATTCACGCTGCGTCTAAATCAGTTTTTATAAGAAATGTTCTTATTTTCTAAATATTTCAGGATATTTTGAAAGGCTTTGTAATTTTAATACAAAAATGAGCTCAGTAGAATGTTAAGTTTGCGCATAGTGATAATAAAATTAAAAAGTTTTTTAGGATACATACAATTTTTAATGTTAAAACTCAACATGCTAAATTTTCAACTTCCTTGCAATATCGGTAAAATATACTGAAACAAACGCCAACATTATTATACTTAAATGATTGATAATTTTGTGTAGATTTACATTATAAAAAAAAATTCATGATTTTTCGGTACAATTTCGAAAAATTAAGTAAAGTATATGAAAAAATCGGGCAAATGTTTTAAATATAAAAAAACGCGATATCTCAAAAACTACAAATGAGAAAGCAAAGTTCACAGATTAATATTGCCAGATTAGTCTGTTAAAAAATATGTTTTTTAGCATACATACAATTTTTAATGATAAAACTCAACATGCTAATTTTTCAACTTCATTGCAATACCGGTAAAATATCCTGAATTGGAAAGATAAGTTTGTGTAGATTTATATTTAAAAAAAATTTCATGATTTTCGGTAAAATTTCGAAAAATTAAGTGAAGTATATGAACAAATCTTGCACATGTTGTAAATATAAAAAACGCGATATGTCAAATACCAAAAATGAGAAACCAAAATTGACAGATTATTCTATTAAAAAATATGTATTTTAAAGCCATGTTCAGCAAACAGTTTGTTGAATAGTGTTATTAATCTCTAATTGTAGGGTATTTAAAAAAACAAACTTTTTAAAAAATATTTCTATATTCTAATGTTATATAGAATTTGTTTTCCATTTGTTTGGTATACATTCAGGATATGTAAACAGGATATGAGCGGAAATGTTACCAAAAAAAAAGAAGAAATAAATTGTATAAAGAAAAACACACACAGATATTCTAAAGCATACTTCCGGTGTAGAGCGATTTGTTAGTATCCCATCTCTTATGTTTATGTGAATTTCAAGCCAGTATAAAAAAGACAATTTACCTTTTTTTTTTTGTTTTGAAAAAAAACGTAAAAAAGTTTCTTTTTTAATTTTTTATATGTTTTGAATATTTTGCATACTTTTGAAGTAGATGTGTGGACTGTTTATTTATATATTTTTATGATTATTGTTAGTACGGTTTTGTTAAACACTTATACCTAGTTTTGCGGTTTTATTGTGAACGATATTTTTTTTAAAGTGAATCTCATGATCTGAAAATCCAACTTACAAGGTAAATTATTGTAAGCCATAAATTTGCGGTTTTTTATCTCCTGTTTTTTAACAATTATATATGGAATTGAGAAGGCAATGTATTTTTTCGCATTAAAATTGACCGAGGGTCTTCAAATCTTATTTATTTTTTGTACATACATACTCAATGGAGCCCATATCACATCTAAATATTCAGTTTTTCAATTAAAAAAAAAAAAAAACACGATTTTTTCACTTTTTGAATATTTAATATAATGCAAAATATTCAAAAAGAGTCATATATTCGGAAGTTGTTATCTGATATTTTTTTTAAGAAGCACCCAATTCCAAATTTTGACTTCTGTCACATTTATGCGATTCCAACCATTACCTTAATATCATATAATTATATAAAACTTTTAATTTTGCGAATTTAAAAGTATTTTACACATTAAATAATTCCCACAAATAACACAGTGCAACACGAAAAAAAATAAACATATACGGACACCACTACGTGATAAAAGACTAAAAAAAAAGACCCGTGTCTCCCAATTTTTCCCAAAGTCATATCCTCTTTTGTTTATGGGCCGCCAAAAATTTGGGGCCTCGGTATCATTTTCGCAGAAAAGTGATAATTTTCTCAGGCTCATATCTTGCAAACTGTTCATTTCGATTTACTCTCTATGGCAAAGTTGTAGCTCTTGTCATAAAGAACAAAAATTGCGAACATATAAAATAAAAAAAACTTCACCTTCTAGATCAAAATCGCAAAAAACTTAAAAAAATCTATTTTTTTTACCTTTTTTCCCGTGTTCAGGTCCATAGGTAGCAAACCGTTCAAACTTCAAGGAGACAATCAACTACAAAAATTTACCCAAGATCTCAATAAACAAATTTCTAGAACATATAAACTTTGAAGTTCCATTATAGGACAAAAAAATGTACTGAGTGCAATTTTATATTTTGTGGTGTTGTAATATTCCTGTGGGCAAAAAAGGTTCAGTTTGGAAATGGAACCTGTCCCGTGATACATGAAAACAGGACCGGTTTCTAAAATATCTGCCACGTTATAGGTGAAAAGAGGACCAGTTTCTAAAGCACATAGCACATGACAGGTTTTAAAAGTCTGTATCGTAAAGTACTCATAACGTTATTGATTTGAAAGTGTCTTTTACATGACTGATCTGAATAAGAGGTGCAAATATGACGACTTTAAAAATGACTATAATTGAGACGGGTTTAGAGTATATGTATATTTGGGAAGTCTGTCAAGTGACAACTCCAACTGAACTAAAAAATAGATAAAAGTTGTGATATATTATTATATCACGGTAGTTCCAGGATATGGTTCTTTTTTTTATTTAGTGAATTATAAGCAGCTTAAGTACCAAAAATTTTTTATTTTACAAAACTTGGTTGTCTTTAATATAAAGTTTTACACATAAATACAGATTAATAGTAGAAGAAAAATACGAAGAATATTGAACATTTTAAAACAAATAATAATACTCAACTGAGAAAAAAAGCTCAAATACAAAAAGAACCAAAAATAGCAATAATTATTTTTAAAAAAATATTTAGGGACATTTTTATAAACGTCGTCAAGCTGAAATTTATTTTTTTTTTAAGTTTAAATTTAACCATTGTAAAGGTCATGTAGGAGATGTACTTTTAGAGAGCATAGCATCATACCGAAATGTAAAACATTTTCATTATATATAAATAAAAAGAAAATTAACATTTGGTAAGGTTTTGTTTTTGAAAAATATAAGTTTGTATATAAATGCGTTATTTTGTTGTTCCGTTTTTTTTTTTTTTTTTTGTTTCAATTAAAACACTTTTGCATTTCATATAATTTTCCATACATTTACCAGAAACCACCGGAAGAGTGACCACCGGGTGGTACACGTGATTTGGTTGCAGTAGTATTTGCTGCACCATCATTATTAAAATTTGCCTTGCTACCTGATTTTTGAGTACTTGCTTCTTCTTGCTTATTTGGTGGTACTACTTCTTCACGTAATTTCTCCATAGCTGCGTTGGCATCAGTTGAACCCATACAAGCATTTAGATTGGAAGAATTTTGTTGATTATATAACACTAACTTCGGGTTCGGCAAAAATATTTTAATGGCCACCACCAGGTGGTTTTAAGACACGGCTTGAGGGGCGGGCAGTATTGGTTAAGCCAATTTTTAATTCAGTTGAAGTAATCAGTAGATCATATTCTTTGTGTTAACTTTTAACAAATGATTTCACTACCTTTTTTTATAATATGCGCGAATAATGGATGAAATTACAACGGAACAAAGACGTACATACGTTGGTACGAGTATGGAAAAAAAGTACATTCTTGTTTTTTTTTTTTTTAATACTAATATAAGTACTTTACAATAGAGACTTTTAAACCGGTCACATGGTATGTACTTTAGAAACTAGTCCTCCTTTCACGTGACATGTATTTTAGAAACCGGTTCTTTTTTCATATATCACTGGACAGGCTCCAACTTACCCTTTTTCCCCACAGGAATGTTACACCACCACAAAATATAAAATTGCACTCAAAACATTTTTTTTTAAATAAAACAATCGCTATTTTAGAAATTTGTATATGTTATAGCAAATAAATGCCATAGACATTATTTTATTTGTAAAATTAATATTTTTTTTTAATTATTGGGGTTATTACAAAATAACATTTTTTGATGGCTCATCAATAAAGCTTCTTGTATTTCAAATACTAGATACAGTAAACTTAAAACGGTTCGCGTACATCAATATGAGCGATGGCCGTCAAAGATATAGCGGTTTAAAGTTGACAATTAAAGAAAACTAAAATCAAAATTATTTTTATAATTGTAGGTAAATTTTAAAAGGATGTTGCAGACATGTGTTATAAACTCATTAGTGTCTAAAAAAACTGCATTCTAATTTGTGATTTATCTCGTAAGTGTAAATAGATATGACGAATTTCAAAAATGTTCGACACTTAGAGATAAAATGTTTAAACATTTTTTTATTACTTATAAAGATTTTGGTTATATTCGACTTTTATTAATTAATTTCCGAAATAAAATATTTAGGCTCGAGGTCTATGTTGGTTTTGTACAAATATTCTTTATTTATTCATTCAATCGATATTTCGCTTTTCATTGAAAAGCATCATCAGGAATAGCTATTTAATATTTAACACAAAAAATAAATGCTTAAAACTGATCGTTGTGTCTCCACCATCGTCTAATATTGCAAAATATCGATTGAATGAATAAATTAAGAATATTTATACAAAACCAACATAGACCTCGAGCCTATATATTTATTTCGGAAATTTTTTTATTACATTAATAACCTTTTGTGTATATGTTAGCCGATGATTAATCAATTTTAAATCCATTCGCCTTAATCATTAATGGCGGTTTTAAGTTTCAATTATTGCATTGCCTTTAAAGGCGCTAATGTGATCACGTAAATTATTTTCTTCTATAGGCCCCAACTTTTATCACTATTAAGATACGTTAACATTTCACCAGTGTACTTTTTGTATGTTTCGTCTTTTTCTTTTCCTTTACGTTACTTTTTTGTTGGGTATCTTGTAGGTGTATTTCCAAATGGCATATAAACTTTAGATGATTGTTACTACTTTTTACTACACTGTTGTTGTTTTTGTTTTGCTGTTGGTAAAAAGTTTAAACAAATTCTTTTTTATATGTATGTAAGTAATAAGTTTTATTCTTGTTCTTATATGTTTTTTATCTTTTTGATTTTTGTTTCTTATGTATGTATTTAAATATATTTTTTAGGTATGGGAGTAGTAGAATCATCAGAGGAAATTTGTTAAGTAGGAAATATGCTTAAGTTTTTACGGAAGGCAGAGTTTCGTTTTTTATTTCTTTTTTGAAATATTATTTTTTTTATATTTTAACAGCTATTATTAAAAAAAAAAGTTTGTTATGTGAATTCTTTTACACTTAAAGTAGTAGAAAATTGGGTCAAATTTTGTATGAGATTTAAAAAGTTTAAAATACTGATCTTATTGGGCTTTAATTCTACAAACAATTCAAATTCGGTTTATATAAAATTTATTAATTAAATATTTTTTCTTGTCATTGCTGTTTTGTATTTTGACTACAATTAAAACAAATTGATAGAAAAAATAATAATTGTTTGCCCAACGCAGCGTATAATTTATATTAATTGCTTATCAACAATATATAACACTCATACGCTCAGGTGAATATATTTTGGAAATAATTTAATAATTTCTCTCTCACTTCCCGGATTGCCGTTAAATTTGACACTATCATAGCCAAAGCACTAACGACTTAAATTTCTTTCATAAACCGAGCAGTCGAACCAGAAGCGTTGACATGAAATCTTAAAAAGAGTAGTATGTGTACACACAGAGAAATAAATGGCAACTAAATAGAAGAGAGTATTTTAATGGTACCAACTTATAAATTGAATTAGTACAACGATATTTATATTAGATTTCTGAATATCTGGAGTGTTGCAACTAAAATTCAGTTGAATTAACCGAGCTTTGTTGCGAAACCTAATGTTTTGTTGCACCATCGCACTGTAATTCGTAATACCCGAATTTGAGTCGTAGTATCCGAATTTCAGTTGGCAAATAGCTTAATTCTTTTCTGTGTGTGTGTAAAAATTTTCAAGTATGGGAATTTTGTATTCGTATTTCGTCTCCATACGAATTTTTTGTAAAGCTGACAAACAACTTGAACAAATTAGGTCGTGTCGCTCATTATTAAATTAGGCGTTCATTAAACTGGTTATTAAAGATTTTCAAGAATATGCAGATATTTTTGTAAAAAAAAGCTCGGTATACAAATCAGTTGAAAGTAATCAAATATAAAACAATTATGTGACCGACTGATTACAAGTTCCTCCTCCAGCGTATACGTCCACTAACAAGTAAGGTATTCTGACCCGAACGAGCAGATTTTGATGAACTTCTGATGTATTATTGTAGAGGAGCAACAAAGTAGACATGTTTTTTTGTAGCTGCCCAATCTTACCTTTAAGAGTTAAAAAGTGGGTGTAAAATTTGTTTGTTTTGGTATAAAAACATGTCTGAAATTTACGAAAATTTTATTCGTGTTTATACAGGATTAATGTACTCCACTAAAGGACAATTTGGACCAGTTGCCAGGGTATTGCGTCCCAGAATAGGACTGCGAAGCTCTGTCACACGATAATCCCCGACAGGGAACCATGGTTAAATGGGACCTTCTTGGGGAACCATCCTGGGGACCACTTTTACACGAATGGATCGAAACTGGATGGGAAAACGGGTCTGGGTTTCTGTGACGCTGACTTAAATGTACACAAATGCTTCCATCTTCCTGACCATAATACCGTTCTACAGGCGGAGGTCACCGCGATTACGGAGTGCATTAAGCAGGTTAATATTGACCGGTGATGTTGTGATTTTCACGGATAGCCAAGCGGCTATCCGGCTATGCCGGGACACTGTGATATAGCGGGGAACGAAGTGGCTAATGATTTGGCTAGGGGAGGATCTTCCCTGGAATTAGTCACTTTGGGGAACGCTAAACCTTTTCGAGCTCTCAAAGCGGAGCTGGTGGACTGGGTTGACACCATGCATAGGACCATCTGGGAAAATGCGGGTGTTGGCAGGACTACGAGCATTTTCTGGGGCAACCCGGACACGGACAAGACGAGGGAAATTCTGAATCTCAGTAGGAAGGAACTGAGTCTTTTGATGGAAATCCTCACGGTGTACTCGACACTTAGGGCCCATCTCCACCGTATTGGTAGGGCGGACTCGGAAGTGTGCAGGGCCTGTGTAGAGGACGAGGAGACCTTGGAACGCATCTCTGTGAATGCCCTGCATTTGCCGGGATCCGAGTCGAAATACTATCGAGTGACCCAATATCCACATTGGGGATCTTAGGTGCATAGGATGGAAGAAGTTGAGGAGTTTCGTCAGAGCGACGGACCTCCTGGGGTAGAAAGGTGACATAGGACCGATTGTTTAGAGCGCACAACAAGCCGACATTCTGGCTTAAGTGTAAGTCCTCATGGACTTGAGTCGGATTAGGGAAGCAGTTTCCCTTCTCCGAATCGTCTTTTCGACCTAACCTAACTTAACCTAAAAGGACAATTTTGACGACAATGTTGCCTATATCGTGGTCACATTTTTGAATTATTTGAAATGTAAGGAAACAAACTCTTCGACTAAAGTCGCATAAAACCCAAAAGATTACATATATCGGGCACCCTCGATTAAATTAAATGGACATTATTATGCATTATTTTTAGCTTAATTTAACTTCGATTCCGGGATGCTTGAAAATTTTTAAAAATATTTTATTCACTATTGAATTTATATTTAATTTCATACCAAATTAGTTTTACCTTAAAATAGAACAAAATAATCCGAAAAACATCGAAAAACATCGAAAAACATCGAAAAACGGGGTAATTTTTTACCCCACTTGGTCACCCTTAAACATGAGAATGGGCAATTAAAAAACAAATACGTGTCCCATAAAATTAAATTCTCTACAATATATATGAAGATTATTAAGATCTACGGGTCAGGAAACATGCCTTCTAAGACGTAAAAACGGAAAGTCTAATATTAGTGGGCATGCGCAAAGCTCTTTGTTAAGAAATTTTAAATTTAAATTCCAGGATTGTAGTCAAAACAGGTCTACAAGCGGGAAATATATCCACTTGCCAACCCGGCCGAACTGCTAAATCAAAAAACTTTAATTTTTTTATAACAAGAAGATATCCTTCTAGATGGGATCTATGCATATTCCTATGGCAAAAAGTCTGCTTTCTCTTGGCGATAATGTCAAACTCCCAAAAGCGAAAAACTTGAAATTACGTACAAAAGCTCCATATCACAATAGAAATCCGTAAGGATGCAATTTTCTAGAATTCCTGCGGGGTGATTCATCAAGAGGCAAAATTTCCTTGGCTGCCTGTACAAATCCCATTTAAAATTTAAAAAGTATGTTTCTTCCAATTTGATATGATAGTTTTTTTTAAATTCTGACCAATAACATTTTAAAAATTACTGAATTAAGGCAAAAACCTACCCTATGGCGGCATGGCCAAACCGCTAAAAAAGGAGCTGCAAATATAGAATGCTAGTTCTTAACCCGACAAAGACGATATCAAAGAAGGGATTTTTGTAAAAAAAAAATATTTTTTGGGAAGGGATATAAAGGGAAAAAATCCTTCTAGAAATTTAAAATATATGTATCTTGCCTTCAAAAAGGTGTAGTCAACTAATCCTTCGCAAACCCCTTTAGCTAGAAATTTTAAATTTAAAACAAATGTACCTTCGAATTTGATTTAGATCAATGATGTTATACTTTTTGGATTTATACCATTGATGGCTCTTAAGACTAAAACTTTGAAAGCTTTCAGTAACAATTTCAGTTCCTAAAATCTTTAATTTCTTGTTTACCCCATAGACAACCAATCTTCAAAGTACTATTTTTAAAAAAGCTTAAAATGTTAAATTGGCATTTCTTAAAGTAAACCCACTTTTTTTTTTCAATTATATCCAAAAAAACCATCTCCTTCTATAATCATTACCATCGTAAAAAAAAGAAAAACACAACTAATTTTCCATTAAATTAACCTCATTTAATCATACACAAATACACGCAGACACACACACACATACACACAGGCACTTACCGAACATTAACAACACAGAACAGTCGTTCAAAAAGTCACGCACTTTGGGGTTCTTTTGTGGGCCTGACAATTGTCAGTTGCACTTTTTTGTTGTTAAACAAATATAATAATTGTTGTACTTGTGCTATTAACATGAATATTAGGGTGGTATTAAAATGGGAGTTACTCTATAAAAATCTTTTGAAATGGAAAAATTAAAGGAGAGAAATCGAAAAAATAAAATAAAAGTAACGTCCACCGATCCCAAATATTTCGAAAACACTGATTTTAATAGCGTATCCAGTTTTTTCAATTGTGGGCCATATTTTTCGCAAAACTCGAATTTTGCATATTTTAACGAAGTTTCTGTATATAATATTTTAAAAATAAAACAGTTTATGTTAGTTTTTTATTGTAACTACTGATAAAAAATTCAGCAACATTCGAGTATCAAATATGGGCCATAAAAGTGCAGCATTGACAAGTAAATATCACTTTTTAACATATTTCTGCACAAAAATGCTTCGATCTATTCCAAAATCGGATGATAAATTGTTAAGAAATAATAGAATATAGTAGAAAACTGATAAAAATCGCCGATTTACTACATTCAGGTAACTTCTGCAGTAAATATTTGTAGTTGTTTAAGTTTGAAATTTAGTATTTTTATTTTTAAGTGAAAAAGCTGTCATTTGTGGAAGAAATTTCAGTTTTGACTACAATTGTAGTTTATTAAAAAAAAAAAACCACACCAAATTACTGTATTATGATTTTACATTCATTTTATACAATAGTTTTTTTTTTACTGCATATGTGATTCATTTTTACTACAATATAGTTCATTTTTTGAACAGTAAAAAACAAATGACAATGTTTGTTGAATTTACTGAAATGTAAGTCGTCCTTTCTTCAAATGAAATTGCATTTGTTTTTAATTACGTTTGCAGTGGTCTTTACATAGTAGTCTAAGTGTAGATAATGCTTAATATTTATTCAAAAAATGTGATGCCCAAATATTTCCAAAAGTCAGTGTTAAGCATAAAAATATTAAGAGAAACGGTCTTATTTTTACAATTTGATGAATGAAAAACTTCGTTAAAACAATTGTACATGTTTAATTGGATTTTTTTCGAATAATTTGTGCCATAACACTATAGGTCAAATCGAAATTTTTCTGTGCGAAATTAATAACTAGTACAAAAACAAGGTATTTAAACCAAAGCCTGTAAGAATTTCATAAGTAAGTTTAACCCTATTTAAAAAAATGGAATTTAACCCATTAACGACCAATAATTAACCCTTTTTCAACCGTTACAAAAACATGTATACAAAAATATGGTATTCAAACCAAAGCCTGTAACAATTCCATAAGTCAGTTTAACCCTATGTAAAAAAAATTAATTTAGCCCATTAACGACCCTTTTCTAGCTATTAAAACAAACACAAGACATTGAATTAATTAATTTTTTTTATAATATAATATTTAGAAATTGCTTAAATCTAATTCATTTTGTAAATTTAAATCAAAAAGGGCTTCTTCACTTTCATCAATTTCATCAATATCATCAATTTCTTCGTCTTGGTTGCTAAGCTGAAATTCTTCTGTGGATCCGCTGCAGCATAATAGCTCAATAACTTCAGGTGGAAGTGAAGAACGTTTACGATTTGTAAGCGTCTGGTTAAAAATGTTGTGGAAATTAATGGATCTGAAGTATCGACAGCCCTATTAAATATATCTAACAGTTTATTGGTGCGGCTGTTTTTGCGGGCGTGATGCAACCGATCGGCTTTGTATATTTTGTGTCGCGATTCGGAAGCTTCTTCTTCAAGAAAACCTATTGGTAGTGCGCTGTTTTCTATTATTTGTTTTGAGTGTATGAGCACTTTATGGACCGTGGCAGTCATTGGCAACCAGGGATATAGTTCCTGAAAACGCTTTGCTGTTTCAAAGGAATATTTTTCAAATTTATTTGAATCGATTTTGAACTGGCAGGATAAGCAAATCAAAATGATTTTGAATCGAAAAATTACATCTTTGTTAACATCAGTTATTTCAGAAAAAATATCATGCTCAGTAAAAGCTCGTCGAGCAGTATTTTCGTCATTTGTGGAACCAAACCACCTACTCTGGGCATGTCCACGCGAAGTCCAAGCTTTCTCCAAAACTCGTTTTGTATTTTTTTTTTTCTTTTTAAGATAGTTACTTTATCATCTCCTCGTATCTGCCACTTTTGTAATTTGCATTTATAGCCTAAATGTAATACAAATTCGAAAAATCTTATCCAGCAATGCAGGGGACTAAGTCCAAACTTTAACTTTTCCTCTTTTGCACAGAATACTTCACTTTCATAATCAAATGTGTTCATGAAGTCCTTAGGTGTAGCAGCACAAATGGGACAAGCCTGGTTTGATTTCGTTCCAGTTATAATGTTCAAAACTTTTCCATCAATTAGTAATAAAATTAATTTAAATGAAACTTCTACTAATTTTCCCCTCACCAATTGATATCCGAAGGTTAGTCAAAGCGTCAATTTAATTTTTTAAGTCCTGTTCCTCTTTTAAAACGACTTCTTTTGCCTCCTTTACGTACTCCAGTTTAATGGGACGACAAAATCCTACCAATTGCGGTGTGCTGTTGTTCCAAATTGGCTTCCCGATAAGGACATACAACGTAAGGGAATAACTTAAGTAGCTAAAAGTGATGCATCGCAGTTTTTGACCAACTTGGCTCATTAAATGCTTGCTTAAATTGAGCTTGACCAGTGCTACTATCAAACCCGTAGCTTAATATTAATTCGGAGCATATAAAGTCTGTCTCCTCCTCTTCTATTACAGCTTGAACTACTTCTTTTTGCATTTCAACAATTCTTTCAGCCGTATGAAGTAAACTAGATTGCAACGAAACTTTAGCAAGGGTCTCATTTGCTGTTATACCCTGAGGTTGGCATTTTAATTTTGCGGCTGCAATATCGCAGTTTCTTGATGTGCTTTCATGGCGTATTGCATTGTATTGCTCTTTTGAAAAATTATACTCAAGAAGGAAAGCTAAAGCCTCATCCGCAGAAAGTGGAATTGGTATTTTAGTATCGTGATTACATTTTGTCCGCATTTTTGATGGTCTTGTCGGGCTTTTCATACTTTCTTTCAGGACTGCAGCCAAATCGGAATCACCTTGTTTACGAGCTGATGTTGCTGCAGCACGAACTAGAAGGTTATTATCAGCTTTCTCAGTTGAAAGATTTGCGGCTTCTCTTCTTTTTCCAAATTCTGATTTTGCGCTGAATGGGATAGCTGGACGTCCAACACCGGTTAGAAGTAGGTTTTTTTGAAATATCACTTACCACAAAATGTAATTCAGAATTTAGCCACGTATGATTTTGATCCTTAAATACATTAATCTTCCTATGACATTATTCCCACTTTTGAGCCAATTTTACGCAAAAAAAATGTATTGTTTGCTTTATATTTTTATCCATTTCATCCGAAATAGTGTCAAGTTTGATTTTGTCAACAACGTGTTTGAAAACTGGATCAAATTTTTCTTTCTTGTTGCATTCTTTTCGCCATATTTCAAACAGATCGTTTTTTTTTATACAGAGGTTACCTACAAAAAAAAGGCATAACTCATAAAGCGCAAATAATCGCAATTTGTTACAAACACAATTAACTCATTACATTATATTTAATCCAGTTTTTAAATCTGGTTGAGGTCAAATGGGGTCAAAATTTTTAAACGCTTACGGAATGTAAAAGTTTAAAAAACAACTGAACCTTTTTAAGGTAATGTTGTCTGATGAGTTCTTTTCAAGTATATCGACATAAATATAAAGCAGTTATAATTAAGAACAGTAGTACTTATTTTCCATTTAAATTAATAAATTATAATAAACACAAATCGAGAAATACAAACTTAAAGTTGACCTTGCACTATTAAACACTCTAGCACGTTTGTAGAAAAATTGCTTTGATTGACTTTGACGTACAAATATGTAACGGTGGTTTTTTTAACGCAAAAATCTCATCACACGTCTTTGTTTTGAAGCATTTCCAATTAAAAAACAACAACAACAATAGTAAAACGGAACTTTGATTTTTATCAATTTAGCACAGAAAAAGCTGTCATTTGACTTAATGTGCATAAGTGAAAAAATTGGCTACGCCATTAAAATCAGCGCTGCCTACATATTTGGGATCAGTGGTCTGTAATTTTATTTAATTTTTCGAGTTCCGCAGTGTAATTATTTTTGGAATTTTCTTTAAAGCTTTGATTTCAATTGTGATTTGAAATATATTTGAGAATGTGAAGAAATTTTTTTAGTTTTGAAGGAAAATGTACGATATAATATCTTCGTATTGTTTTGTCCATTTTTCTCACCGCAGCTCATTGCGGTGAGAACTGATTTCCGAGAACTGAAATTTTAAAATTTCGGTATCTTATTTTTTATTGTTAATATAAAAATTTTCAGATTCTGATATTCCAGACTAAAATTTTTTAGATAACATTTATGTTTCTAGATGACCAATAAGTACCGCCCTATTAAAAATTGTACTACATGTAAATCGTAAATATTGTTTTGTATGAATAAAACAGAAAGAAAGAAAAATTCAAAGTGAAATGTATGTTGTAGACATAATTTGTACGCACATTGTCCAGCGTAATTCATGTGTATGTACTACTGACTGACGATTACTTTGTATAAATGAATGTGTGTGTGTGAGATGCTGTTGATTTTTTTTTATCACAAACCTATACAAAGAAAAATGCTAATTCATTTTTTATATACAAAGAATTGTTGTACACTTTTCCCGACCAAAACAATTTTACTTGGCGGGGTTATTTTTTTTTTTTTTTCTTCTTATATAGTTTTATGTTCCTTGAAGGGAGGATATTAGCTTCTTTTATAAACACAATAAATAGAAAGAAAAACCACTTGAGAAAGGAAAATTCTTCTGAGCTTTCGAGTGCAAATTCATGTGTAAATGTGCGTTAATAACATGACATTTCATATGACATTGTATTGTTGTATAGCATGAATTAATAGTCGTGAATATCTTTCATTTCGCTAGACTTATTCTGGACTTTTGCTGTTGTGAATTAAAATAAAAATATACTTTCAAAGAAAAATTCTTAACACAACATGGGTCACGTGACCTTAATTAGTTTGACTTTTACTTCCTTTCACAGAGTTTTACACCTTCGTGAAGGCATAAAATTGTGTTTTTGGTAAAAAAAAGAAAAAAAACTTAAAGTTTGTTCTTTTGAATGAAAAATCAAAGAAAATCGTGCGTAATTTTGTGTATTAAATGAATTATAATTATTTTGTAGTCTTTGGTCAAATCAATTATAATATTTATACACAGTACAAGGAAATTAAATATTTTGTTGTAGACAAATTTTCCAAAAGAACTTTTCTTATCATGTAGCAAATGACAGAACAAACACAAAAATTGTTTAAAATCATTTGCGCTGATCATCAAGACAATAAATGTGTAATAATACAGTAAGTATGTAAAAATGATACATCAAACCCCAATCACACGAAATTTGTGTTCACTTTTCAATTCAACACCAAGAATTATATAAAAAAAACTATTTTCTCAGTTTTTTAAATCGCACCGTTTAGGCAATAGAGTGGACGGAAAACTAAAGTTTTTCAAAAACTTGCAAAATACTATTTTTAATCACACACAATGAAAATGTATTACCAACTGAGAATACTTCGATACACCGCGAACCGCAGAAAAGGTATTTAGGTATAAATTTTGAGAAAAATAATATAAATATTTTTTTTAACACTCAAAATGAACAAGTTTTTTAAGCTACGAAAATTTTTCGATATAACTCGGCCCGTTAAAAGATTAAACTATACACTCACATAACAAATTCGGTTGTCTCAACAGAATTGATTCGGTTGCTGCAACCTCGAATTGATTCGGTTGCTGCAACCTCGTAAATTCGGTTGTCCCAACTGAATTCGGTTGTAGTAGAGAATTGGGGGCTGTGGTAACCGAGTTCGGTTGTGACAAATGAAGCCGGTTGAGACAACCGAATTAACGAGGTTGTAGATACCGAATCAATTCGGTTAAATGAAATTTTAGAATTTTTATGAGAGTGTAGTAAAGACAACATTTTGAAAACTAAATAACTTTTTACTTTGTTACCGTAAAGCAAAACTTTTTCAAAATTTTTCATAAAAAGATACTTTATAAGGTTTTTTAAAAAATGTAATTTTTTCCGACTACTCTATTTCCTAAATGGTGCACTTGAGAAACGGCAAAAAAAAAAGTTTTTTTTTAAATAAATTTTTGGCGTAGAACCGAGAAGTAAATTAAAATTTAATATAATACAGCTCTTTTTGCTCTGTGACGGTTTTGAACGCCGCTCGTATGTGAAGTTAGTTGAAATTTTTATTGATACAAAAAAAAAAAAACGAAAAAAAGGTGTTGATATCCCAAAACCAAAGTTTCGTAACGAACTCCACTATTTATATATAAACAATTTATTATTAAATATTTCAAAAGCATTAAAATATGCTGTTACAAAAATACACAAAAGTATATATGCATGTTTTTTATGATTTATATAAACAATTTAACCTGTATGGTAGCAAAAATAAATTATTATGTTTTGAGCGCGCATACACACAGGCATTTACTGAATATGTACAATAGAGCGGCATTTTTTTGTATGAAGAAAAACTTTTTTTTGGAAAATTTTCATTTATTGTTCAGATTATTGAAGCACTCGGTCTAAAAGTTATTTGGTACAAATTTGAGAGAAAATTGGATAGCCTTAAACCGTGGCGCCCAGCTACAAAAATTTTCGATTTTTAAAACTTCTCTTAAAACTACTTTAACATAAATGGGTCTTGCAACACATAATTTTGTTTTTAATTTTGGCATGCTGGACGCGAATATTTTTAACAATTTTAAAATGGACTAACGGTTTTCTAGATATTGCGATTGGATTTTCACTAAAAATGGCTTATTTTTCCTCTATTCTAGAAATTTTTTAAAAATCATCTTAGAATTTTTTGTTTCTGCACTCAAATACTACACAAAACATACATTCCTCTGAGAAAAATTACGTCTGAAATTACAAATGATGTATCACAAAATATATATTTTAAAATTATATATCAGAGGCTTTCTACAAGTTTCGCCATGGGTTAAGTTATCCAATTTTTCCTAAATTTTGCACCACAAAATTACTGGACCTAGTGTTACAGCAATCTAAACTTTGATTAATGAAAATAAAAATATAAAGTAAATAGTCCTTCAATAATCATGTGTATATAATCATGCGAAAATAAAAAATTTAGGATAATTTGTAAAAATTTGTAGAATGGAGGAAAAAAACTCAATTTTTAGTAAAACTCAAAACAAAGTATCTCGAAAAGCCGATTTCGAAATTTTTTGAATATTCGTACATAGCATGCCAAAACTTATTTATAATGATATGTCGCAAGACATATTTTTATTAAACAAGTTTAAAAAAAGAATTTTCAAAATCGAAAACTTTGTTCGCGGGATTCCACGGATTAATACTATCAGATTTCTTTCCGAAATTTTTTAAATATTTGTGCTTAGCAAGCCAAATTAATTTAAAAAAATGTGTCGCAAGAATGATTGATAAAATTTGAAAGTTGGAAAGAAAATGCCGTTCTAATGTACAATAATACACTAAAAAAATATGTTCTGGAAGTAAATATTAATAATTTTGAAATTTTAATAAATTTTAAATTAGCCTAAATATAGTTGAAACAAAAAATTTAGTTTTTTTGAGAATTAAAAGAGAAAATTATTTTAACTTCCCGGTTAAAAATAATCATAATCCATTTATAACATGTAAAGGGTGTCCCCAAGAAGAACGCAATTTTTAAATCTGGCAACATTCGAAGTGTCATTGTTTGACATTTGAACAATTGTTTTTGTTTGCTAGTAGAAGGTACGAGGTTAGTGAAAATGGAGCCAGCTGACAATGGACAGCGAAGGGAGTTCGTTAATTGGGTATTGGAGAGACAACATGAAAATGCTGATTTTGCCGATAAAATCATCTTCAGTGACGAGGCCCATTTTCATCTTGATGGCTTCGTCAATAGGCAGAATTGTCGCATTTGGGGTGAGGAAAATCCTCGAGTGATTCACGAGAAGCAAATGCATCCTCAACGTGTCACTGTGTGGTGTGGTTTTTGGGCTGGAGGAATCATTGGACCTTTTTTTTATGAAAATGAGGCAGGTCAAGCGCAAACAGTCAATGGTGTTCGGTATCGTGAAATGATAACCAGTTTTTTCTTGCCTAGAATTGAAGAAATGAATGTGGAGGGCATGTGGTTCCAACAAGACGGGCGCCACATGTCATACAGCCAGAGAAACAATTCAATTGCTGCATCAGTCATTTTCCGGTCGTGTTATTTCGCGTTTTGGAGATCAGAATTGGCCGCCTAGATCGTGCGATTTAACACCACTAGATTTTTTTTCTTTGGGGTTTTTTGAAGTCGATGGTTTACGCGAATAAGCCGACGACGATTCAAGCCTTAAAAGAGGAAATTGGACGCTGCATTAATGAAATACCGCAGCATTCATGCAAAACGGTCATTGAAAATTTCATTAAAAGATCGCGTGCATGCCAGTAAAGCCGCGGCGGCCATCTGCACGATATATTGTTCCATACATAACCTCATTCTGTCTACTTTACGATATAATAAAGTTTCACGATTTTTTTTTAAATATCTGTGTTTTATTTAAAATTTAAAAATTGCGCTCTTCTTGGGACACCCTTTATTAACTTATTTATGCTATATACCACCATATAGGATACATATATGCTCATAATAGTTTATATGTGATAATTAGGGTGTCCCGAATAGGGAACTTTTACGAATTGATTGAAGGAATACCACTCAGTCGATGCATATTAAAAAATCTGAATATGGGAAAAATAAGTAAAAAAAAATTTTGAAATGGATCTTCATATCCCTACCAGCAAGTGAAGTTACCGGTTGTTGTGCATTTTCACCAAAAAAAAAAGATTCGAATTTTTTTTTTCACTAAGGCTCAACAGTTTCGTCATTTTTGGTTTATTACTGGAAAAATATTTTTAAATTTCGGTAGAGTAATTTTGGTACATCAGAGTATTTTTTAATATATACCAACCACAATTTCTATAATTTATCGCCCATGTCCTGTGTTTCCTTACTTTTTGAATACGAATGAATTAGAAAAACACATGAATTGAAATTTTGTGCTTTCTAATCCCCATAAATGTATAAAATTCTAAATAATATTCGAAAATGTCGAAAAATTATCGAAAACATATGTTTTCAGTCAAAAATGCTAAATTTAGACTAACTAAGCAGTCTTATGATTTTTAAAAAAATGTTGTAAGGAAAAAAGTGCGATCTTTTTACTTTCTACAGGAAAGTAAATCAAAAATAAAAATCTGTATGTGAAAGTCAAAGCACCAAAAAGTCGTATTGATTTCACTTTCATGGGAATGTCAAACATAGGACAGAGGTGTACATATTTTTAAAATTTGTACAGAAAACTTACTCAAAATTAAAAAATTCTCTGGTGAACGAAATTACTTTACAGAAAATTTAAAAATATTTTTTTCAGTAATAAACCAAAATTTACGAAACTTTTGAGCCCTACTTCGAAAAAAAGTTCAAAACTTTTTTTTGCTCACAATGCTCTTTAACCAGTGACTCCAAGCGTTGGTAGAAAATTAAGATACACTTCAAAATTTTACTTATTTTTTCCATATTTAGCTCTTTAATACGCATCGAAATATAACCTAAATTTTAGTTAATGTACACATAAGTCCATTACGGTTTAAATTTTTTTGTTGCGAAAAATTACAGAGCACCAGCTGATGCACAACATTGAGCTGATAATAAATATCGTTTTTTAAGTCAATTCGAAACAAAAACCTTCTGCAACCGAAAAAAATTTGAAAAGCCTTTTTTATTTAAATATTTACTTTAAATTGTATGATATTTTGTGTATGTGTGTGTGTTGAAATGGCGGAAAAATATTTTTATTGATAACATAACAGAAAACTAGGTAATTTCAAGTTAAATGGTACTTTGTTGAAAAAATTAAAAAAAAAATTAATCAAAGCTTCATTGTATTTGGAGCGGGAACTTTTTCAACGACCGCAAAAAAATTAGATCATGATTCTTAATATTTTTCCAAGAAATGCGAAGTAATAACCCCAATGACCATGTGTGGAAATGAATGGACATGTACGTAAATATTACCTAAATATTCAATAATGCACACACATATATGATCCCTCATATGAACATATATAAGGTGGCGCAAAAATAACCTTCCGATGTTTTTTTTTTTATTATGTATTTATTATGTATAGCATTTTCTGATAGGAGGATTACTTTTGCGCCACCATATATAAACATTCATGAATACAAATGGATCCAATGTGGATGCATTTGAACATGATAGATGCGTGCTCATGTGTGGATCAATATATGTCGACTTCTAACAGGGTTGATAAACTATTTTTAAAAAATTATAAAAAAATTATATTGAAGAATTTTATAAAACCTTGGTCCAACAGCACATTTAACTTACATATGTGCATGATGTAATTGACATGGTTCTTTTAAAATTTAGATCTGTTTCAAATTCATTTTGTTTAATATATCTCGTTTGAATTTATCTTTTTTTCCAAATTTATTTTTCTGAGTGTACTATACGCAAGTAAACATTGAAGTATTGCATTGCATGTTTATTGGAGCAAGAAATAGTAAAGTGTAACCAACTCATACATTATATAAACCAAATACTGTTAAATATGTAAACACACTTATGCACACACACATATGCACTTGAATGCATACAGATACAAAATATAATTGTGTGCGTATATTTGGGGAGCAAAAACAAAAACTATATATATCATTTACATTTATACAATTTGCAACGCCAGAAATAGTTAAAAATTTTATAAAATATAGTTCAAGCTTTTGCTTTTCGTGTGTATAATATAAATGAAAAAACATGTTTTTCCCCAAAAAATTTAGAACTGTTGCTAACAGCAGCAGCAACAACAATAAACGCAAAAGCATATGTTGAAGTTAAACTAACAATAGGGTTTAAACAATTACTATTACTTCATTACACTCATACAATAAAACAGCACACACATACATTGACTTGCTATTTTTGTATTGTTTCATATGCCATAAACTACAGTTTCTATAATTCTTTTTTTTTTCTAGGATTAAATTACAATTAATTCACATAAAACAATATCCTGTGGTGCTTTGTGCTCATGTTAAATAAATTCAAACATCCAAATGTTTCAGACGCTGATAAAAACAGTAAAATAAAATGAAGCACTGCATACACTCAGAAATATAATATGCTAAGAGAATTTAAGAATGTATTTTATTTGATAAATTTGGTTAGCAACTAAAATTAAATTTTATTACAAATCTAGTCTAAATCTAATCTAAATCTTAAATCTAATTTTCTGTTGTAATAATCTATTCTCATTGAAGTAACTACATTTTATTTGGAAATTTACTAAGCTTTTCTCTGTTTAAAAAATGTTTAGAAGAATATTCCCAAGTGCTAGCGTTTTCTTTGACTGGTTCAGGTTCATGAGTTTTGTTTTATTTTAATTTTGAAACCACAATATGATCTTTTTAAAGTCAACAAAAAATTTTGCTGGGTCAGCAAAAGTTTACTCAGGAAGGTGCTCGCAAAAAAATTGCTTATGTCAGCAATTAAAAACCACCTCGCTGATTTTCAGCAACAAAATTAGTAGATTCTGCAAAAGTTGGTCTAATGTATAGTTGATTAAAATCAAAAAAAAAAAAAAAAAAATCATTCCTAAAGTTAATAAAATTTTTGCTGAATATTAGTAGACTGAAAAAATTCAGCAAATTTGTAAAAAAAATTAAATTTTAGTTAGTTTATTTCTTGGAAATCTTAAAAACAATTTATGGAAAAATAATTTACAATACGTTACAAAATATAAAAATGTTCATACTCCAAAACTGGTGACATGAATTAATTTAATTTCTGAAAATATATAGAAATAATTATATATAACATAAACAAAATTATCTTTCAACTACTTACATCAATGGTTGTCTAAATATACAACTCTTTTTTTGCAATAAGAAAAGGAATCATTAAAAATTACCAAATACGTGTGTCCTTGTCTTACGCTTTAGTCTGTCTACCTGAACTTATATTTGTTTGCAATTTAACTACACTGCTTTAATTATTCCTATAAAGATTTAGTTTACAAACACACATTTAATGTTTTTGCCTTTAACTTAATTAATAGACAAATACTTTGACAACACAAAATCAAAGTTTTTTAATCCACAAATGTATTCGCCTTGTAAGCGTCCTTTTGTATGAAAAACAGATACAAAAATCTTCCATGGTTGATTTTTTTATATGTCTTACAAGAGTTGTACTTTTTAGTATCATTTTCCTCCTAGTAGAGACTACATCTTGACATGCAGAGGCATCTACTTGATTCTGCGTATATCTTTCAATCTGGTTGTCGTCCACACTATTAATGTGCTTTTCAGCACAATTTTTTAGCAAAATAAATTAGTAAAGCATTAGTAAAGCATTAGTAAAATATTAGTAATAGACTGGTTCAAAACAGTTAAGTGCTGAATTAGTATAACTAAAATTATAGCTAAAAACACGATTTCAGCATAAAATTTGCTGAAAAATAGTATACTTGATTTTCAAGAGGTTTACTAACTTTTCTACTAGTTTATTTGTTTGAGGGCATGTAGCAGAACAATAAATGCTGTTAGTTTGACATTAATCTTACAAATATTTTTCAGATGCGGGTCAGTTAGCTTGGCAAGTCTCATATGCGTGTACAATCGTATACTTTTGTATGCGTGTGTTTTTTTGTTTGGTATTTTCAACTATTGTAAATGAACAAATATATTAAAAGCTCTCTTTTCGCAGTTGTGTGTATGTGTGTGTTTTTTGTAGCAGTGTTAGTAGTTTTTAATAAACTTAAATTCGCGTGAAAAAGTTTATTTTTCACTTTGTTGTCTAAGTTCATACCATGTTGAAAATTAATAATAATTGCAAAAGATTAAAATAAGTTTTTGATAAGAAAGTATAATAAACTAAAGTGTAACACTTGAATAATTTGTTAACGAAAAAATATGTCAGTGGTAATGAAAAGGGAAACTATTAGTTACAAATTATGAGTCACAGAATTTTGGGGATTCAAAAAAAAACTTAGGGACTATAATACATTTGCAAGCAACGTTTATCAACACAAAATAATACTTCCATTATTTAATAGAAACGCATTTAAAATGCAGCTAAAAATAAATTTGTCTTTAATTACAGATTTTGTCCTGTCCGCTTAAAATAGTATTATAGATTACTGCGATTCTGTTACCAGAATCCACACTGAGTGAATTATTCAATGAATATTTGCATTATATCTATGAATTGTGACTGGAACTCGTTCATTGAAACTTTTCTTTAAATTAATGCAGCTTTTCATAAAGTTTAAAGAAAAATTTCATATTATTTATTTAAAAATTCATACGCCTATTGAACAATTTTCATTAAAAATAGTTCATTAAAACTATGAAATTTAAAAATTAATAAAGTTTAAATAATGTTTCATTCACATTGTCAAGAAAACTTCATTAATTTAGTGAAAAAATTTCATTAAAACTCGACCAATGAACTCTCTCTCTCTGTGCATAGTAAAGTTGTCAGTTTACCACAATTTTGCTGTTGTTATTAATTTAGTCAATCGTCCTTTTGATGCTTTTGTAAGAGCACATATTTTTCCTTAATTTTTGAATAATAAAATTAAATTTAAATTTTATTTTTGTTTAACTTTATGTATTTTTATCTAACTTCGTTATATTCAAAAAAGAAAAAATATTAAAAAAGGTTCAACGGAAACAAATACACCATTTTTATTCAACCAATATTTACTCCAAATAAATGACCACTTTATATTTTTATCTCCCCTCTTCAAACAAAAAAGTTTACTAAAATTTAACGTGGTACTATAAAAACTGTTTAAATATAATAAAGAAAAAACTTAGAAAACGCACACATTTTGATGCATTTCATTCATGACCGCATAGAGCCGTGATTTTAACGCAAACTTTTTTTTTATATGTTTTTGTGCTGTAAAGTTCATTCAACGATAAAAAAATTCAACTAAAAATGCAATTTTTATTAAAAACTGTGAAAAAAAACAGGGAGGTATAGTGGGAAAAAAGCTAAAGCAAAAATATTGTCTAACGTGTTTAGACTGACTTAAAATCGGAAAAAAATTGGAAAACATAAATTTTCATAAAGTCATTAAGACAAAAATTGTAATAATTGTTCCCTTAATAAGTCACCCAATGTTTAGACGAAATATTGGAAATAAATAATTAATAAATAAATGATCTTAAGCTCGTTTAAAACTAAGAAGAATTAAATAACAGAAGATCAAAGAAAACTTAACGTTTTTAAAAATTAATTTGTTTATAACGGAAGATACTCAAAAGTTTTATTAAAATGTATGAAAGTAGTTAGTCTATTCGCCTTAAGACTCTTGCAGTACCATTGTATAGTAGATATTTTCCTACCAAATAATAACACGTCAAAAATTAACTAACCTCAGCATAAAAAAATTCATAGAATTTCAACAATTTTTTAAGCTTAAGAGAAATAGCATTGAACAAATATATAAAAGATTATTAAAATAAATATAAAGGCAAAGTTGTCGAAGAACCAAAATTCATAAAAAACAAGTCCTTTAATTTTGTGAAAAAAAAAACTCAATGATGAAGAACAAATTTATTTAGATTTTTGTACTAGAGTATGAAAGAATGAAAAGAAAAAAGTTCACGAAATTTATTAAAAAAAAAAAAAACGTTTTTTTTTCACTAACCACGTTTTAGAAATCGTAACTTAAGTGGTGATTTTCTGATCTTTAAGTGTTACGTAAAATAAAAAAATGTCAATTCAATGTTTATTCATGTTTAAACTACCACAATTTGTTTTTAAGATTAATGCCTTGATTCTGTTCGATGGACAAACTGTTTTGTTTACAGACGGAAGGAAGTCGAAAATACTATTCTGTAAGCCGTTTCTATTTTTACGGCTGATTTTTATAGGTTTATATCTACACTCACGGAACTTCAACTTTAAAAATATGTAGCTGTTTGGGTTGTAATACAGTTTCTTTATTTTTAATGTAAATGTCAGTCATTTGTAGAACAAATTAAATTTTTAACTAACCTTGTATTTCATTTAAAAAAAACAAACCACATCAAATAACTGTTTTATGATTTTACATTAATTTTTACAGTAGTTTTTTGTTATTTAAAAAAATAAAGAAATAAATATTTGTGTATTTTTTACTACCATGTGGTTAATTTTTACTACAATTGTTAGTAATTTTTTGGACATTAAAAAACAAACGACAATGTTAGTTGAATTTAATAAAATGTAAGTGGTCCTTTCTTTAAGTGAAATTTTATTTGTCTTCGGCTACATTTGCAATCTTTACCTACATAGTATTCTTAGTGTATGATTTACGTTATTGTCAACTTGGTATTACCAAAGTACAAATTTTCATTAAATATTTAGTCCTTTAATTTAGTGGTACATAGGGCCGCAACAAATGTTTTCTAATGTGATTTATCAATAACCATCAGTTTCATCTCAATCCTAGTCCTAGTTCTCAAATTGAGCCTCCAAGTAGATGCAGGTGTGGCAGGTCTCTTGGAGCCTTTGGGGTTGTATTCGATGGATTGTAGAGTTATGTCGCTCACAGGCTTGGGCGACGACAATTACATTTCATAATCATTCACCTGTGAAATTTTTCGATATCATCAATAATATCAACCCTACGCTCACACTTGCCAGCTTAAACGCTTCTTTGGAAAATTTGTAACAATTTAAGTGCCAAACATGGGTATTTAATTGCAGGGCGATTTCTCAATTACACCCAATTAAATGCAATTAGACATATAAAAGTAATTGACCTGTAATTAAATACAGAAATATTGGTTGTATGCCCCATGTCTGGTGTTGACATAATTAAAAATTTTCCAACGAAGCGCTTAATAACTGGTGTGAGCGTAAGTCTTAAATTATTAATGATATGGAAAAATTTTACAAGAGAATGATTATCAAATGTAATTGAGGTCGTCCAAGTCTGTGAGCGACATAACTCTACAATCTGGTCATTCACAGGTATATTAATATATAAAAACGTTATTAGTTTGATTAAACAAAATCATGATTTGATATAGTAAGGGAGCGTTTTACAAAAGTTTACATGATACCCACTTCGCGATTAGATACGTTCCATATCTCACACCCTATATGGATTTCAAGTTAGCACGGATTTCAAGTTACTTACAAAAACCTTGACTCTGATGTGAGTTGAAATATTTCGAAATTTCTGATCCCTAGAATTTATTTAGAATGCCAAAATTCTGGTTTGTCTTGTAAAGTCTGCTCTGTATATATTCTTTGCTGTCATCATTTTTTGAGATTATACTCCCCAGATAGCAAAAGCTTTAAAAACGTACAAAAATTAATTAATTTGGCTTATTTTTTTTTTTCGTATTTAAAGCTGTTCTAAAAATGGTAATTGTTTATGAAATTAAATTAAAACACGAAAAAAACATTAAAGAGAAATAAAAGACATGCATTTTCAATAAAAAATGATCAGAATCTTAACGTTTTCAAAGAAAAAGTGGGCAAATTCAAAAAGTTATTATAAGAAAGTCCTAAGAGCCTAAAGGTGTTTATTTTCGAGAAAATTGTCTTAAGCATCTTACGAATTTGCTATAAAAAATCTTTAGAAAATAATCGTTAGAATCTTAGGTAAAAGGACTCTGAATGGGAAGAATTTTTCTATAGAAAAGCCCTTAGAATTTAAAAGGGCTCTGAAAAGAAAGAATTTTCTATAGAAAAGCCCTCAGAATCTGAGTGCTTTTGTCAAGAAAGAGTCACTTAAAGATCAAATTATTTGTCTGTAGAAAAAAGATTTCATCATTGGATTGTTTTCTCAACTAAACACCCGTGATTTTGTTTAATTAAAAAGTCTTCAATATTTGTATTTATGACCAAGTTCAAATTCTAAAAATATTTTGAACAGAAAATATTTTTCGAATGTAAGTGTTTTCCATAGAAAATGACCTTAACTCGGGGGATATTCAACAGAAAAAATGTATCAGTATCTGAGGGTTTTCTATGGACAAACGTTTTTGAATCTGAGTGTTTCATTGAAAAAAAAGCGATTAGAATGCAAATATTTTTCTATAGGAAAATGTATTTTTATTCTAAAGATATTCTCCATATAAAAACATTTAGCCATCTGAGTGTTTTCTATTGGAAAAAGTCATCAAAATCCAAGTGTTTTTAGAAGAAAATTTTCTAAGTAAATCATCTTTAAAATCTGGAATTATGGTTGCTACTACCGAGTCTGTTTTCTGGGTGTGTAGAAAATTGTGCTTTTCTTAAGAAAAATGTAAACAAAATGCATGGAACTTTATATAGGTGAAAGTCACCACACCCAGATTCTGAAGGCTTTTTCGATATAAAACAAATATATGCATTCAATTTGGTTTTAAAAAGCAAAATGTATACCCGCTAAATAAAACAAAGATAAAGTCAATAAAAAAAACATTGCAAAGGTGAAAATCTTTTTGGTATGTAAAAATGTATGAAAAATATGTAAGTAAAATTTAGAGGTACCTACATATTTTCACTTATAACTTGTGAAGCGCCAAACCGTTTTTGCTCATTTTTAATACCACACTTTCTGGGAGGATTTCCATCTATCTATGTAGAAATAAACAGTCTATATTTCTGTTTCGCGCCGTGACTTCCATTTCAAAATACAGACAGACGGGCATCAGTATATGGGCTTAAAATTAAACAATGATCAACAAAATATATACTTTATGACAAACTGATATATACCCTCATCAAATATGGTGTTTGGTATAAAAAGTTCCAGATCATAAGGTTTTCTATAGACACAGATCAAAGAATCTGCGGAATTTTCTGTAGACAAAAGCCTTTGTAAACTAAGTTCCAGCTCCTAAGGTTTTCTATAGAAACAGATCAAAGAACCTGCGAAAGGTTCTTTGAGTCTTTGTAAACTGAGGGTTTTCGACAAGAAAATAGACTTCAGCTTCTAAAGGCTTTCCTGTAGGCACAATTTCTCTAAATTTTAGAAAAGTTATCAGATTTTGATTACTTTATACCAAAAAGAGAGATTCTGAGGACTTCTTACACTAGAAAATATTTTGAAGTAATTTTTCTATAGAAATCCTTCATATGCTGAGAATATTTTTCTATAGAAAACAATTCAATGTTTAAAAGAATTTTCTACAAAAAAAAGAAAAATCTTTAGAATTCGTCAATATTTTGGTGGTTGGTGGTATGTTTTCTACCGAAAAACCTCTAGATTCTTAAAATATTTTTCCGTAGAAAATTCTCCAGTTTCTGACAACTTCTTTCTACAATAAACAATAATATTTTGTTAACATCATTCAAAAACAACCATAAGATTCTGACAATTGCAATCTACCGTGAAGCTTTTTTATTCGACTTGCCTTTTTATATAGAAAATTCATTAGAGGAGTGTGATTTTCGGTATAAACTTGTTTTTCAACGTTAAACCCTCAGTTTCTGGTTACATTGGTTTTTAGAGGAAACAACTCAATTCTGATATGCTTCTATAGGAGAACCACTAATGTTCGGATTACTTTTTTGCTACAGAAACATCTAATTTTCGAAGTTTTTCTGCGGTGTTTTTCTAAAGAAATATCCTCAGGTTTTAGAAAGAAATTTTCGCTTTTTAAATGCTCATTGTTACAAAGTCCTGGGGAAAGTGTCAATTGATTTATCGGTGAGTTAGTCCATACTCCAGGGAAATAGATTTTAAATTTCGGGTTTCTATCCAAAAGGGGTTTGGGTTGGCCGTCAAGGGAAAGCTTGCTTTTTTTCTTTTTGTCCCACTTCGATTGACATTTCAAATCATCCCATCCCAGACAGCAACCCCAGATAATAGACAATAAACAAATATTGACATGTTCAATACAAAACAAGAAGTACTCAATCAAATTTTAGATGGAAACTTTCAAAAATCGTCTTAGAGAATTGAGGCATAAATGTTTAATTTTTAAAAAATTTAAAATCAAAGCAATGAAATATTTAAAAAATGGTTATAATTTAATATCAAATGTTCAACCCCACTCTGAAGGAATATAAATAAAAGTCTATCAAAATTAATTTTTTTAATTCAAAATTAACCAAAACTAAAAACATTCTTAAATCCTTATATTCATTTATTCTTATCCTTATATTCATACTTACTGTTATTTTGTATTTCCTAATTTTCAAATCTTAACCATCTTGTTTCAAGCATACATATAATTTTATGAGATTTAATTTGGATTTGTAATTAGGCGCAAATGTTATTTTTTGACATTTGACAGCAGTAGTAGTACGAACATTAAAAACAAAAATGTAATAAAAATTTCTCACCCCTCTCTCCAAAGATAATAACCAACAAACTGAAACTCATTGCTTAAGCAGTTGGAAACTTTAAACATTCATAAAGTAAAAGGAACGAGAAATAGAAGGAGAAGCACACGACTGGCAAAATTAAAGGAAGAGAAAGGTAAAGTCTTCTAAAACAGTTGTAATATCTACAAACAAACACTAAACAAGTCAGTTTTAAGGTGTGATTTAATATATTAAATATAATTTGCCTTATAAGAGTCAGATTGTAAATGACATACAACAACATAAGATAACTTAGAGGCGTATTAATAAATGCCAGCCAACTAAACAAGGGGTTTGAATTTAACTAACAAGGAAGTATAGCTGATGGGTTACTTTCAATTGCCACAAAATTTGAATATGTGCTATAGAAGGTTAAGAATACAGGTCAAAAATAAGCCAATTTTCCGTTTTTGAGCTTTTTTTCAAACTTTTTCAACAACAAAAAAAAAAAATATACAAATTTCATATGAAATTAAAAGAATTTGGATGACCTTTCCATTAATATACATATAAAATAGTAAACATTTTAAACAAAAAAGTTTCAAACAACTTTGAAATCCATATTTATCCCGTAAATATGCGATTGGACAGGTATGTCTCCAAAGAGTATATACAAATAGAGAAGCTACCACACACAGCTTTTTATATGCGTACCAACTGAACTCGGACAAGGTAGTGAAAACGTTATTTTTACACTAAAAAATAATTGCAACATGTGATACAAAATTGTTAATTAAAACACTCACTTTTGTTTGGCTTATATTTTTTGTTATTTTCCTTTAAAATTTAATGTATTTAAATTTTATCTTGCATATTTTATCATTAAAATTTTGAATAAATAAACATTTTATTAAATTAAAAGTTTTAAATAATTTTTATAAAAATTAAGTTTCTTTGGCCTTTAATTAAGCAATGAAAATTAAAATTATTCAATTTCGAGGCCATACTTTATATTTCTTTATTAAAATATTGTTCTAACATATAATCTATAGAGTTTTTGCTTTCAAATTTATTAATTGATAGATCTATTTCGGGAATATATCTATCAACACGTTTTGAAAGAAGTGACAATCCCATACAAACATCAAACATTCATATAACCTATTTATTCCACTAAATGAGAACTAATATATGAGCTCGAAGTTAAAGATTATCACCATTGATCAAAAAATAAATTGAAAACTTGTGTGTTATAAGCAAGCTCTACATTTGGTAGATATACAATACACGACTTTTGTGTTTATTCTCCTTTTATTTTTACACTTGTTTTGTCATTTTTATTTCTGTCATTTTCATTTTATTAAATTATTATTCCAAAACAAGATAAGAAATAATTTAAACTTGTAAATGTCTGCAACATGTTTTCATTTGCTCTGTATGAGTTTACGAAGAAACAAAAAGAGTGCAGATTGAGAGAGACTGAAGTGGATAGAAACCCACTAATGTTTCTTACAAAATTGTGTTTATTACTTTCGTGTCCTCTATCTTATATCCGAATTGCATCGAAATTAGGAGGAACCACCCAACAGACTTACCATGTAAGAACTTATATTAAATATGTTGAATTCAATTTTGAAAATACGAAAATGTAATTACTTAAATAATTTTAATTTATTAAAATGACATGATAAGATGTTATCAATAGAGATAAAAAGAAAATTATTAATAAATACACAGTATAAAAAACTAAAACCCAATTTCTGATATTATCTTGAGAAAAAACAAATTAATGTTTTATTTTTTTTTTATCAAATCATTAAATATATTTATTCAGGTGAAATTTTTTAACATAATATAAGAAAAACTTGATATTGCAATGAATTTTTTTCTTTCTATATTTTGATGTCTTTTAGCAAATCATTATTTTTAGAGTAGTGACTTTATGCAGGCGCGGATTCATTGTGGTTGGGTTGTGGTGTTGAAAAAATATCAAATACAATACGACACAAAATAACTTTAAAATACCATTCATTTTAAATCATGGTTAAATTAAAAAGACTTGCTCATTAAAATTTTTGTTGGTTGCCTAAACCGGGATATTTCTTAAAGATTTTCAAATATCATAATTTGATTAGAAAAGTTCTGTTTATTAAGTTATCAGGTGCTTAAATATTTATGATCGTTATTAAAATAGGTGCTTTTATCCGAAAATGTTAAATTTTTTTACATAAATATTGGAAATCTTCTTTCGAAGTGGTACAGAAAAAATCTAAATTAAATATTTTTTTTAAAAAAAATTTGGTAGAAAAATTTTAAAATTTGGTTTACTAGAATCCAAGACTACAAGATTTTTGGAACATTAAATTTATCGTTTTTTTTTTTTTGAAATCAAAAATATGCTCTAGAAATCCATTTTTAGCTCATAAAAAATAAAATAAAAACCGAAAATTTTGCACTCAAAACACACATTATCTTTGAGAATTCGTATTTTAAAACTTATTTTTCAGTCAAGTTGAAATAACGTGAAGAAATTTATTTTAATTGACAACAGAAAAGGGAATAAAAGAATGAATATAGCTAAATCGGTACAGTCTTAAAACAAGAAATTTAAATTTGCAAAAACTGCTTAAACTTCCAAAATCAGTGTTGAAAACCCAAAAAAAAAAATATTTTTTATTGAAACATAAAATTGTTCGATAACTAAGAACTAAATAAAAAAAACTATCACTAAAATATGCTATAAAAATATTTTTGAGTAGTGATTTGCTATAGAAATATGCTATAGAAATATGCTTGAGCTTGAGTATCCTTGGACTATTAAGTAGTGATTTTCTATAGAAATATGCTAAAAAAAATATGCTTGAGCTTGAGTATCCTTGGACTATTGACTAGTGATTTGCTATAGAAATATGCTATAAAAATATGCTTTCGCTTAGGTATCCTTGGACTATTGAGCAGTGATTTAAGGGGGGACATGACATTGGCCGTTTTTTGAAATCGACTTTTTTATAATTTTGTATTTTAGTAAATATTCTTAAGATTCTAAGAAAAAAATTTCAGGGAAAAATTCCTACGGGTTCAAAAGTTACAGCCGGGTTAGTGAGAGCGCATTTTTAGTTTTCGCGTTACCTACGTACGGCAGCTGGTATATACTTATTTTTTTGTTCACAAACTTTGAACGCGTTTATCTCGAAACCATGTTTTTCGTACTGGTTGCGGCACTAGCGGGTTCATTTTTTGACGAAATTTTTTTTTGTATTTTTTTAAACTTGATTCGCTATTGTATGAAACGAGCTTTTTTTAAATTTTTTTTCGATTTTTTATGAATTTTTAAAGTCAATATTTTTTTCGAAAAAACACACTTTTAAATTTGGAACATCACCAAAAATTTAAAAAAAAATGGTGTCGTAATGGTGTTGTTAAGATATAAAAAAGTAATTTTTTTTTCCAGATCGGACAATTTTTGCGAATCCCAGCGCTGCAACCACGAGGACCCCGTTTTTTTCTCTGCCGCCAGTTTGGAGCTCTATAAAACCATGTTGGAGTGAAAAATATATTTTTTTGAATTTTTTTCTTGTAACTTGTTCATTTGGAAAAATGTTTGTTTTTGACTGAGTTATGAATTTTTAAAAAAAGTTCTGTTTTCTCTGCCGCGAATGTAATGTCCCCCCTTAACAGGTTTTGTGAAAAATTACACAAGAAACATTTTTTTTGTTTCCTTACCTCAGTTTTTGGATAAAACCCTTCTCGGTGCTACCCTACCCTTTCAAGAAATCAGACAAATGGCTTTCAAATCTTTTTGGCCATAAACATTCATATTCCGTTTTAGGAGTTGCAAAAATAAAAAAAATAAAAAAGATTTTTGGTAAAATTCTGTAATGATAGTTTCTCTGGATATTGAAATGTTATTGTTCCCAGTAACGTCACAAATAACTGGCCTTAGTTAACATTACTTTTCTGTCTGATATATAAAATTTGAATTTAACTATTCATTAAATTTTAAAGTTCGTGCTGCCCGGTAGGCTAGTTGGCAGCGTGCTATCTAATCAGTGCGGGGGTCGTGGGTTCGATTCTTACCAGAGGCACTGGTCTGTTTTTGCTACAACGTGCCGAAAGTCATAGTAGCTAGTGCTCGGTTAGGGTAATAGTATATAATTTGTAATTATATGATTATCTATATATATAAAACTCATTTTCTGTTTGTTGTTTATTTTCTATACAAATTTGCAATTCTCAACGGATTTTCCTCCAATTTGGCACGAATAGTCGTTGGACCTAAACTTAGATCGTAGTATAGTTTACATCGACCACGCCCTCTTCTACGCCTACTTTTTACAAAAAATGTAAAATTACAATTTTTTTCACCTTTTTCAACTTTTTTTTGTTTTTTTTCGAATACAAACTTCTAAGAAAGTTTTAAACGGATTTCTTTGAAATTACTCACATGTATTCTAAGGAAGGCCTCAGTAAAACTTTCATTACCATAGCCCACTTAAATACCGACTTTTGATCAAAAACGTTAAAATCAAAAAATTCCACTATTTTTAATAAATCTTATTTTTTTTTAATTTGCAAGCATTAAATCCAAAACATTTTAGGAAAAAACATTTCGTTTTTAAGAACTTTTTTCCCTAGTATAATATACCCTATGGGGAATGGAACCGGTTCTGCGTGTGATACAGGATTGGTAATTTAAGGACCATTGACACTGCTTAACCCACTTCAGTGGGTCCTGTGATAAGTCCTTCTTTAACCAGTCACTTTCACACTCCATAGGGTACCTACTGATTTTTTCGCAATGTCTTAATGATTTAATTTTAATTTTCCTTACCGTTTTTGGCAATAACAAGTCCATTAAAAATAAAACAAAAATAAATTTCTTTAAGGATAAACTATTTCGAAACCTTGCACAAAAATCAATATGAGACATCTTTATTGATAAAGCACATACATTTATAGTAGTGAATTGCTACTGAAAGCATCATTTTGTATCCAACATCTTTAAAGATAAACAATTTTTAATTTTGTAAAACATTTCAAGCGTTATTACTACTGACAAATAATTTTGTGCAAAAACCAATTAAAAACCATGCCTCCGAAAGAACGATCTCATTTAGGTGGTACCACAGCACAACATAAGAAAGCTCGCCTTAGACGAACGTTTGAGACATTGGAGCAGACACAACAACGTCATGAGTCGCCAAGAGCAAGACAATCTGAAGCCAGGACTGCCGAATCTCCTCAGCAAAGCCATTTCCTAGCTTAAATTTTTTCTGCGTTCAAAAATCAGAGTTGACCCGGGAAACACCGGGCACTTCAGCTAGTTAATTAATAAAAAAAAAAATTACCGAGACTTTCATAATAAAAGAATACCTATTTTATATAATATAAAAATTAAATAAGTTTGAGCTTTTTTATGATTAAAAACGATAAAAAAAATATTTTGTATATTTATAACATAATATCGATGCATTGGTAATACCAATACCGAAAGAAGACAGTTACCGTTATCGATACCAAAACCGATACAAAAACTAAATCTTGACTAATCTCCTTATTCAATTATATTGCCAACCTTGATGAAAGAAGTACCCTATGGGGAATGAGGAGTCAATTGGTCTAAAAGTGACTGGGTAAAGAAGGACTTATCACAGGACTGGTATAATTTAATACTGAATTGGGTTAAGCAGTGTCAATGGTCCTAAAATTACAAATCTTGTTACTGGTAAAGGGAGGACCGCTTAACCAGAATGCTTATTAACAATAAAAATCCAGTTGGCCAGAATTTTACCCATTGGAAGCTGTTTAGTTTTCGTTTATTTTATACGACATTACCCTTTTGCGACAGTCTTTTGGTATGCCCATCTTTGGCTAGTCCTGTGGCATGCCACTATGTGGTTTAAAGCAGGACAAATGACCCCCTCCTATGACAAGCCAATGTTAAAGTTGCCAGTTGTTTACATAGGGTAGGGTTTAGCAGAGGACCGGTCTCTGGCACGAAGGTACAGATCCTGTGGCACACGCAGAACCGGTCCCATTCCCCATAGGGTACTTACAGAAAAATTTAAGCAAAATTTCAAAAATGATACTCCCTAAAAGCTAGGGCTGGATTCGCCACTGCTTTAAATTTGTACTTCTCTCTTAATAATCTCTCTGTCATAAATTTGTATTTTAAATTTATATTATACATTGTATTGCAAAATGTCTTTCAAATTGTATAGTTATTATCAATTAAGTAATGATTTGTTGAATATATAAATGGCTTTTCTGAAATTGAATTTAATTAAATTCTTTGGAAATAAAATAAGATTTATTTAGTAGTCATAGCAGTTGTAGTAATAATAACAATAAGCGGTTTATTTTAAAAGCTTTAACAAAAGAGTAATAAATTTCAATTATTTACTTAAAAACACAAGTACAACACAATGACACACACGCACACGAATGTTAACTTATAAATTTGCCAAAGCAAAACCAAAATATAATATTATTTTCAATAACACAATATAAAGGGTTTTAAAATATTTCAATTTTATAGAGTTGCCACAGTGTTTTTTTTTTCTCAAAAATAGAATAATATAAAATATCCGAGAATATTTTTTTTTTTTTATTTTAATAAAGGTAGTTTTTTTAGTTAAGATTTAAAAAAATAACACATATTCTGAAAATTTTAAAAACTTATTTTTCCATAAAATATACAGTTCTTTGGAAATGTTTGTGGTGGCATCATTAGAAAATATTAAGAAAAAAATTTGATAATTATTTCTTTTGAATTTACATTTACATTGTACTTAATGTAGATTGTAATAAAAAAGGAATTACGAAATATTGTTTTATGGAGAAAAAAAAAAGTAAAGAGCATCCTACATGTACTTTAATTTTAAGTTGCACGTGTTTGACATGACATTAAGGTTAATGACAAAAACGATACAAGTCATGGAAAACAAGTTAGAGATAGATATTAAGAAAAGGGATAATAAATGTAAAAAGTTTTAAAAACTGACACAGTAATAAGTATATGGAGCCATAATAGCCAAAAATGCTTGACATTGAATTGCACATCCTACTTTGTATTATTCATAACAAAGTTTATCTACGCCTTTAAATCTCTTTATACTTTTTCTAAAATTCGTAAAGTTACTACCCAGAGTTATTAAATTTTTAGAGGTGAGTAAGAAAAATCGATTTTTTTAAAAAACAATAGTCAAAATCATCACGCTTATGGCTTTTTAGCGGAAAGGGATCAATATATTGTTAGTCGTTGTCTTAAGCAAATACATGTAATAACACTCCTTTTATTTCAACAAAAATTTGTACAATTTACTTGTGCGTATTTTTAAGATAAAAAAAGCATTTATTAAAAAACAAACCACATACAGCACTATGGGCTTAAAAATCAAAAAAAAAAAAAAAAATTTTACAATATTTTGTGCAGTGTATCTCACGCGGGACTTCAATAAAAATTCAACTTGATTTAGTTATACCAACATTTTTTGTTATTAAATCATATAAGTTATCAGATTTGATGAACTCTTTCGAAAAATACAAAATTCCGATTAAATTTTTCCACACACAGAAAACAAATTCATTGTGACTACCGAATTTTTTGCCAACTGCACGGTTCAGTTGCAGTCACCTATATTTTTATATGTGGCAACAGCTAATCGGGCAATGCAACATAATATCTATTGGAGAATTAAATATCAATTGACCAACCAAATAACTCGCTTGCTGGCTATAAAATTGGTTGTTATAACGAATATGTTTTCTTCTGTGAAAGAAAAATTGCTTGATTAAAAAAAAAAAAAAAAACAGCCGATAATTAAACACTTAATAACGATATTCATCTTAAGAACACCTACGTTTTATTTTCCGTAAAACAGGCAAAACAAAAGTTTTGATTTGCTTTAGAAATGTTGATTTTTTTGATGAAAGTTTATATTCCAAATAAAAAAAAGTCAGAAAGAGCTATTCTAAATTTTATGATACAACAAAATTGCAACTTTTCTCATGTTGATTTTCAAATTAATAATAATTATTTCAAACTATAACATCAAAGTAGGAAATTACTTTTTTTTAATTTAGTTTTTTTTAAATAGTTTTTATGTTCAAATTAGTTTTCTCATCAATGAGAACAAGCCGATTGTAATTACTGATTCTTGGTGACTACCGAATTTTTCGCCAATTGCAGTTAACTAAATTTTTTATGTGGCAACAGCAAATCGGTCAATACATCAGAATTTCTATTGTAGCGTTATATATCAGTTAACATAGTAATATATTTGATTGAGACAACCCAATAATTCGGTTACTGCAACTAAGCCATTCGGTTGGCTATAAAATTGGTTGTCACAATGAATCTGTTTTCTCTGTGAAAGAAAAATTGTTTGACCTTAGACATTTTTTTTTTTTTTTTTTGTATTCTATGGACAATTTTCTTTAGAAGTACCAGCCGATAAATAAACACGTAATAAGGACATTCAACTTAAGGACACTTCCTACCTAAGTTTTATTTTAAGTAAAGCAGGCAAAATATAAAATAAATTCTTTTAATTTAGAACCTGTTTTAGAAAAAAGTTTTAGTTTTTTTTTTAATGTTGATTTCTTTTAAAATTTGTTAATGAAAGTTTATATTCCAAATAAAAAAAACGTCATAGAGAGCTATTTTAAATTGTATGATACATCATAACTGCATTTTTTCTTATATCGATTTCCAAATTAATAAAATTCATTTTCAAACTATAACATCAAAGTGGAAAATATCTATATTATTTTCATTTAGTTCTTTGTAAAATAGTTTTTATGTCAAAATTAGTTTTTTCATCAAACACTATATACCAAATTTTGGCCACGTCTTCCCACGTTTTTTTTTTTTTTTAACTTGTCTTTATTAAACATATGAAAATTGAAAACTATGAAAATTCAAAAAGCTGCATATTTTTGCATATTTTGTTATAAATATGATGGTTGCGTTGGCGACAAACTCGTTTGTCACACCGAATCTGTTCTCTCTTTGGATACTTTGCATAATAAAGCTAAAATTTGTGAAACCCTTCACATATCAACTAGATGTGATTTGTTAGGCATTTACATTAAATTTCCCTTCGAAACCAACTCTCTCAAGTAATAAATCGATTTTTAAAAATCCATGAACTTTATGTTTAATATTTTTTTGTGCATTCTTAGTGTTTTTTGTATTTTTAGTGCATATTTTATTAGCTTTTAGTTCATATTTCGATTAAAGTGCATATTTAAGCTCATATTTCGTAAATTTTATTGCAGATTTTAAGCGCATATTTTTGATATTTTAGTGCATGAAAGTCTCTGATCATCAATACGAGTAAGTTCTGTAAATTTGTACTTCCTTCTTTTTGCCATAGTTATTTAGATTTCAAAACTTCATATTCCAATTTCGGTCGAAAATATTGATGATTCTAAATTAACCTCCTTTTTGGTCTCATATCCTTAGTCAAGGAAATAAAATGACTTTACGATTTTGATAAAATTTTATGTTAAATTCAAGATCATTTGTTTTTTTGTTAAACCAAAAACCGTGCAATGTTTATTTATTAATTAAAAAAGTTTTCCAGCAGCTAATTTAATGCAGATTTTATCTACTGACATGTTTAATTTCGCGTCATCGAAAATCTTCAGAGAACCATCTTTATGATCTTGAACTTGAAAAATCTTGCTCACATCATAATTTATGATAAAAGATCGAAAAATAAACTTTTGGTTTTAAAATTTACATTTGTTGTGAAATAATCATGACTTCAATTTAACCTTAAAACTGCACATTAGCACCCGAAGTTTAAGGTTAATTTTTCTACTAGCTAACGGAACCAAAACTTTTAACCCTGCATTACTATCCTTATTAAACTTACGCCATTGCTATCGTTGGGTGTAATCCACCCCTACTTATTAGTATCTGTCATTCACATCAGGTAAGTTCAAATAACATTTTTTTTTTCAATAAGGGTCTCCAAAATACAGAAAAAAATTTAATTTTATAAGTTTGGCAATTCATTTATTTTAATTAATATTTTGTTAATGTACAGCTCTCTTGAAAAAAAAACCAAAATTCAGTCTTATGGGTGGATTCCACCCAGACGATAGTACTGCAGTTAACATTGAAGGATTAAAAAAATAATTGGCTGCGTAGTATGAATTACTGATTATTTTTAAAATATTTGTATGATTAATATTTCCTCTATTCCGTATCCTAGTGTAGAACAGCATTACCATATAAGTGGTTATATAAGTACATATTTGGTAACGCCAATTATTTACAATTGCCATCTCATTACTTTCATATGGACATGTCGCGCTAAGTAATGACATATATCATTACTAAACACCTCGTGAAAAATCAAAAAATATGATGCTTACAAAAAATGATGAAGCTAAAATAAAAAACTAAATTTAATAAAAAAGTATTTTTTTTATTGCAAAATCATTAATTAATAAAATGTGCCCTCACGCTCTACCATCTGATTTATCTCGCCATGTTATTCTTAATATAGAACAACATTCCTTGAACAAAAGATCATTACTTTCCAGCTTACAAAAATTTAAATTAATAAGGTATAATACATGTGCTTAATAGTGTTGAAAAAATAATGAGTCGAAAAATAGATTTTCAAAAAGTGTTAGATCATTACTTTATATTAAAAATACCCTATGGGGAACGAGGAGTCAATTGTCCTAAAAGTGACTGGTTAAAGAAGGACTTATCAAAGGACTGGTATAACTTAATACTGAAGTATTGTCCTAAAATTACCAATCCTGTGACTGGTAAAGGGAGGATATACCACTTAACCAGAATGCTTAGTAAGAAGAAAAAGCCAGCTGTCCAGAATTTTACCCACTGGAAGCTATGCCCATCTTTGGTTAGTCATGTGGCATGCCACTATGTGGTTTAAAGCATTACAAATGACCCCCCTCCTTTGACAAGCCAATGTTAAAGTTGCCAGGTGTTTACATAGGGTATGGTTTAGCAGAGGACCGGTTTCTGGCACTAAGGGACCGATCCTGTGGCACACGCAGAACCGGTCACATGCTCCATAGGCAACGCATAATTTTTTATAATGAAAGAATGGGAAAATTTACTACATCTTTTGCAACTGTAATTCAGAAAATATCAATTGGAATTTAGAAAATATCAATTGAAATTCAGATATTTCATTTGGAATTGAATTTCAGTATTTTCACTTGAAAATTTAGAAAATATCAATTGAAGTTTAAGTTTTCCATTTGAAATTCAGAAAATATCATTTGATGTTTAGAAAATATCAATTGAAATTCAGAAAATATTATTTAAAATTCAGAAAATATTAATTGAAATTAAATAATTTCTGAATTTCAATTGATGTATTCTGAGTAATATTTTCTGAATTTCGATTTATATTTTCTAAATTTAAATTGATATTTTCTGAATTACAATTGATAAGCCAGCAAAAAATCACCTCGCTCTGGTATGAATGTTTCTAAAATATATTTTCTATACAATAAAGCAATTAAATAAAACATTCTGTTCTGCTTCTCTAACTGCCTTCTTTGAAGCAGTGAATAAAGTAAAGTAAAGAATGCATACCATGTTTTAAAAGAGACATACCAAGTGGGACATCGCGAACAAAAATTATGCCTTCTGGAATTTTTTGGGAAGCGCTCGTAAATAAAATAGTGTATTCCAGAACTGCTTCTGTGTAAGCACTATTTTCAGCTGGGAAGTTTCTGAATTTTAATTGACAATTTCTGAATCTAAATGAAGTTTTCTTAATTTTAAGTGATGTTTTCTGAATTTGAAATGGTATTTTTTGAATTTAAAATGGAAACTCTGAATTTGATTTGATATTTTCTGAATTACAATTGCAAATACAATAAATACAATACGCCATTAACGTAATGCATAGAGTAAGCGGATTTCATTATTGGTATGTCATTACCGTTTCTATATGTCATTACCGTTTCTACTCTGAGAATACTACTTCTTTTTTTTTTTTCTTTCAAAATAAAGGTCTTACCGTTCTAGTGTTCTTCAGTAAGAACATTTTGACTAAAATAAAAATTATATTTCAGTTCATTTTTGGTTACTTTTACTCTTATAAATATTATTACTCTTTTTAGCAATTTTTTGGTTTATGAATAATTAAATAGGCAATTAAAAAACACAGTAACATTTTCTCCCAGTAACAAAACAACAAACAAAAACATTAACAAAATCCCACAAAAACCGCACATATGCAGAAATAAAGACCGGAAATGAATATGAAAGTATTATGAATTATGATTTTTGTTAAAACAAAATACACAAATATATATTCAAATGTATATGATATCTTGTGTAAGTTTAAATGACGACGGTTCCAAAGCTAATGAGACTATCTCAAATTAAAAAGAGAATTAATAAAAATTTATAATTTTTAAACAACTTTGGAGAAGTAGTTATTTAGCTGAATCTCTATGACAATTGTTTTAGATGATTTGGTACAGACTTCATATGTATTCTAAATAATGTTCATTTTCATACGTTCTAACCAACAAAAAAATAAAAAAATACACATCCTCATTTAAAAAGTACTTTAATGTTGTAACTCCTGTGTGTATCCTTATTGTATATTTTCTTTATAAAAAGTGGGAAGTTTGGGTTAAAAGTATTTCGTTGGGTTTTATTTACTGTGAGTGAAATAATTGGTATTTTTGTATTTGTTTTGTAATTTTCTGCATTACGTGTTAATGTATATTTGCGGTAGAGTTTTTGAGTTATTTTTAAATGAATTGAGATTCAGTATGATATACAGTGGTGTTCAAAATATTTGCAACTGAAATCATGATTTAGGTAGTTATAATTTTTTTGATCAAAAAGATTTGTGGTATAAGTTTTAGTTTTTTTTATTAAATTCAGTTACATCATATTATTTTACAAATACAAAAATATTATTCATAAATTCTGAAAAAGAAAAAAAAAGTAATTTTAACAAAATAAGTCGATAGTGCAGAGTTCAAAACATTTGCAACTCTTAAAGTAATTAACAGGAAAAAAAACAATGGTTTTAACGCTCAGTATTTGTAGCGTAGCCATTTTTTTTATAGCTTCTAAATACCTCTTAGGCATTGAGGCAATGAGCTTTTTAATATAATCGTCAGAAATTTCACTCCACTGCTTCTCCAACTCGACGAAAAGCTCATCACCATTTCGGAATACTTTATTGCCGATATTCCGTTTTACAATAATCCACATGTTCTCAATCGGGTTGAGATCGGGAGATTGAGCCGTCCACGACATGATATTAATTTATTTTCCAGCAGCAAAACTTTTACAACCCCGGCCGTGTGTTTTGGGTCGTTGTCATGCTCGAAGGTCCATGAGAGTGGCATTTCCCATTCAGCATACGGAAGCATAACTGAACTCAAAAGATCTCAATAGATTGTGGCAGTCATTGTGCTAGTAATGCGGTGAATTGGGCCAATCCCATTTCCTGAAAAACACCCCCACCATAATGTTTCTACCTTCGTGCTTCACTGTGGCGGTTGTGTATCTGGGATTTAATTTTTCGCCTCGCGGTCTTCGAACATTGGCTCTTCCATCTGATCCCCGGAGGTTGAATTTAGACTCATCTGACCACAATACATTTTTCCATTGCTGTTGAGTCCAGTTCAAATGGGTGCGTGCAAAGTCAAGCCGAGCTTTTAGGTTTTTTTCCGATACAACTTTTTTTTGTACATCTATAACTTCTAAGACCATATTCTCGGGCTCTTTTTTAATGGTGGGAAGATTTATATATTAAAAGTTCAGTTTTAGCTTCTCTGGGAACTGTTTTGGGATATTTCGTAAAAAATTCTTGATTTTCCGATCTCCTCTTACAGTTGTAACACGGGGTATTCCACCTTTATGAGTTGTGTGGATGTTACCACTATTAATAATGCGGCAACTCGTTGATTTTGGAACGGAGTACTTTATAGAAATTTCTTTTTGGGAAGGTGTATTTTGAAAATCATTTAAAACTTTTGATTTAAAATCAGAATTGTATTTATTTCCTGCCATTTTTTACAATAATTATTCTTACGATGTTTATGCTTCCAACATCTTATTACATCTATTAAAGAACAATAATTATAATAAATTTGTTTAAAAAATGTAACGGCCTGAATCTCATATTAAAAAGGAATGCGATTACCGTTATATCCTAGCATTTGTTAGTATAAATTGTTTCGTTAAGTGTAAGAATAATGAGAGTTGTTTTGAACACCTGCATTGTGAATACATCTATTATTATTAATTTTTTTGTTATTTTAATTTAACGGAATTAATTTTTTTATTTGTTTAACATAAACCAATGTATGAAGAATGTGTAAAAAATAAATTTTAGTAACTAATTGTGATTTGAAGAAAATAAATCAATGAAAACAAAAAAAAGCGATCTCAGTTCCAAATGTTTTGACCACTACTGTATAATAGAATTTAAAAGCTAGACAACTTTTGGATGTATTGATTAAGCATAAAAACAAGTAAAATAAAAATATTAAGTTTGCTTGCTGTAAACATGTTAAAAAAGTGATGCCTACTTTTAAGCGCAATATAAATTATTAAAGGGACCTACCGAATATGATTTTTTATATTACATCAACTTGTGTGTGCGTTAGCAATTTCTTTTACAGAAAGGGGAACAAATTAGTTTTAAAAAAAATATGCACGTTAATAGTTTATTTGTATTTAAAGTCCCGGTGAAAAATGTTTATATATGGATACCTAAAGTTTGCATATGTTTAATGAACATCATTTGCTCATAAATATTTTTGCATGTCAATACATGGTTACATAAATCTCCATATATGCCGCTTCATGTACATTAAAAGATTTTTTGATAATATTTATATTAGGGTCCCAAAAAAATTTTTGATTGTGGCTCAAGCTTAATTTGAATGCTTATGGCGTAAAGTAGTTTTGAGATTTTATTCAGATTTTTTGGAAGATGTTTAGAGATCTCGCAAATCGATTTTTCTCCAACACAAATCGTAATTTCTGGAAATTTTCTGAGTTATACAATCAGGGAACTTCTGCTTTAAAAATGTGTAGTTGTTTGGGTTGCAATATAATTTATTTATTTTAATGTACATGTCAGGTATTTGTAGAACAAAATAAATTTTTTACTAACCTTATAGTTCACTTAAAAAAAACAAACCACATCGAATGACAGTTTTATGATTTTACATTCATTTTATACAGTTGTTTTTGTTTTTTTTTTGTTACTTAAAAAAATAAAAAATAAATGTTTGTGTATTTTTTACTACCATGTGGTTCATTTTTACTACAATTGTTAGTCATTTTTGAACATTAAAAAACAATTGACAATGTTAGTTGAATTTACTGAAATATAAGTCATGCTTTCTTTAAGTGAAATTTCATTTGTTTTTAACTACATTTGCAGTGGTATATGCCTACATAGAATTCTAAGTGTACTTATAACCTGGTCAATAACCAAATGTGGCTTCTGAGTTAACATTTTATTGAAAAATGTCCTAACTTTATTTTTATGTACGTAAACCATAAGTTACGGCAACGCTTTTGTATATTTACGTAAACCGTTTGTTACCTTTTTTTTTTGTAATTTTTACATAAATTTTGAAAATAACGCTTTATAACTTTTCAACTTTCTACGAAGTTTGAAAAAACTAATAATGCAGTTTAGAAGATTGATAGATTCTAAATAAGTTTGTAAAATTGAAATTTTGAACTTTTTGTTACAGAGTTATAGCCTTTTAAAGCTTTTTACCCTTTCTGAAAGAAAGAGGCCTTAAAAGTCTCTTAAGTTTTTGCTTATTAAAAGAAAAGCATTTTAAAATTTTCTGTAGAGTAATTTTGGTACACCAAGAGTATTTTTAATGTATACCAAGCACAATTTCTATAATTTATATTTTTTAATTTGTACAGAAAACAACTGTACTTACGCAATACTAAAAAGTCCTCTGTTGGACGAAAATTACTCTACCGAAAATTTAAAAATATTTTTCCAGTAATAAAACAAAAATTACGAAACTGTCATTCACCTTCTATCGCACTTCAAAATTCGACATTTTTAGCAAATCTAAGAAAAATACCAAATGTTTAAATTGCTCTAACTTTTTAAGTTTATATCTGATTTCTTATCTCATATGAAAGATTTTATCTTTTACTTTAAGATATTTGTTAAAAAATTCTACAGTTTATTTAGAGAAAGTTTGTAAAAATGCAAAAATGCTAAACCCGATTTTTTCGTGAATATTTCAAAAACTACATCTTTGTTTTTTCTTAAACAATTTGTGGTGGTATATAAAATACAATTTCGCTTATTCTGTGATGCGAATGCCATTTAATTTTATCGAATTTTTTAATAAAACTTTATGTATTATGTGAGGTAGTAGGGTGTCCCGTATAGGGCACTTTTTCGAATTGGTTGAAGGAATACCACTCAATCGATGCATATTTAAGAGCTTAATATGGAAAAAAAATAAGTAAAAAAAATTTTGAAGTGAATCTTTATTTCCATACCAGCGATTGAAGTTACCGGTTGCAGTAGTTTCTGACTAAAAAAAAGTTTCGATTTTTTTTCGAAATAGCGCTCAAAAGTTTCTTAAATTTTGGCTTATCATAAGAAAAACATTTTAAAATATTCTGTAGAGTAATTTTGGTACACCAGAGTATTTCTTATACCAAGTACAAATTCTATAATTTATATATTTTTTTTTTAAATTTGTACACAAAACAATCAAACTTATTCAAGACTAATAGACCTCTGGTAAACGAATATTACTCCACCGAAAATTTAAAAATATTTTTCTAGTAATAAACCAAAAATGTCGAAGTTTTTGAGACCTATTTCGAAAAAAAAATCGAAACTTTTTTTTGGTCAAAATGCACTACAATCAGTAACTTCAATCGCTGGTAGGGAGAAATAAAGATCCACTTCAAAAATATTTCACTCATGGCTCTTTAATACGTACCAATTGGGTTTTATTCCAAATGTTTTTTTATTCGGAAAAATTTAATTGTTTGTATAATTTGTTATTTTTATATTTTCAACAGATTTGCAACAGTTTAAAACTGGATTTTTTATGCTGTTGCAATTTGTGACTTTGCATCAAAAATACATTTTTTGCACAGATAAAGCAGATTAAAATTTTGTATAAATAATGTATTGCATATTTTGAACTCTTTTACAACCTGCTGAAAATACTTTATAGGCTATACTGAGCATGTGTGTATACAAAATATATCAAATTTGAAGACCATAGGTCAATTTCAATGTGATCTATCAAAGAACTCAGGATATGTAATGGAATACCTTCCCTTGCAGAAAGTTTTTCTATCGACTCGGAAGGTGTTACTATTCGGCTTTGCTTTGAAGAAAATATTCGTTGAATATTCTGTATCGAAAATATTTAATTAAAATTAAAATGTTTCTTTTAGTGACTCTCAGCGTATGCGCATTGTTAACAAAAATATTAATGATACGTAAACGTATATTTCATGGATTGTAACCGATGCATGTATCGGTAAGGGTAACGCTATTTCCTTTTAAATCGGGAACGGTATTTTAGGGTCAAACATAGTTATTTCGGTAAAATTTTTTTAGTGATAGAGCAATTCCATATGAAAACGATCAAAATTGGCAAATTTTTGGACGACCCCTCTCCGATTTTAAAATAAATAGTCTCAATCTATTGCCCAGCAAAAAATAATGTACCTACATATTTTTTTTTTTTATAGTGACTGGTTTAGTGGTGGTGTGCACCACTGTCATGTGACAAAATTGAAGAATTCTTCATAAGGGACCTCATTGAAAGTTGTTTAAAAAAACTACTAAAGCGATCGCAACGAGTGATAGCTCGTTGGAAAGGTATTGAATCAGGCTTTAATTGAAAAATAAAATTTTCCTAATTTTTCTCAGAAATTTACCTTTTTTCCCATGAAAATTAAATTTTCCCATGAAAATTAAATTTTCCGATTTTCCACAGAAGCTCCTAAATTTTCCGGCTAATTTTATTTTTTTTGGATTCCTCATAATTTTTGCTTTAAGAATCAGCAATAAAAAAATGGGCCCCGACTCCTTGTTTGGACAGGAGAAGAGCATTTAAGAGACCACCTTGTTCTCATTGTTTTTATATTTTTTATAATTGAATTATTTTTAATTATTTAACATTTTATTTTTCAATTAAAGCCTGATTCAATACCTTTCCAACGAGCTATCACTCGTTGCGATGGCTTTTTTTTAAACAACTTTCAATGAGGTCCCTTATGAAGAATTCTTCAAATTTGTCACATGACAGTGGTGCACACCACCACTAAACCAGTCACTATAAAAAAAAAAAATATGTAGGTACATTATTTTTTGCTGGGCAATCGATTGAGACTATTTATTTTAAAATCGGAGAGGGGTCGTCCAAAAGGTGATCGCTTTCATATGGAATTGCTCGATAACTATACTTTTATTATTTTGGTAATGGTATTTTTTTGGTAGTTTTATTTTAGTTATTTTGGTAACGTTATTTTAAGGATAACGATTTTTTTGGTAACGGTATTTTAACGGTAACGGTAACAGGGATTTTTTTTCTGATAATGTAGGCAAGGGTATTTTAGGCATAATGTTATTGCAATAATTTCGGTAACGCTATTTTAGCGATAACGGTATTTCAGATATTTCGGTACCGGTATTTTAAGGATATTGTTATTTTATTTATATAACGGTAACGGTATTTGACATTTATTTAAATTATTTCGGTAACGGTAATCGTTAAACTTAAACCATTAGCATTTTTCCAAACAGTTACAAATTAAAGAAATTATTTGCAAAATTGAGTCAATCTAATCAATATCAAACATTTTTGAAAAATTTTCATATGTTTCGAAAAATTCAGAGACAACATAAACCAAAAATATATTTATTTAATTTACACAAGCAAACAAAACCTAAAATAATAGATACCAGAAATAAAAAAAAAAATAATAACAACAAATCATACTTTATAAAACACAAACATTATGAACATGCAACTATTGTAGGATAACCGAAAACTATCCATATTTTTCTTAAAAACACTCAAAAAATATGTAAGTTAATCACAAGATTTAGTATAATTAAAAATGTTTCTCTATCAGGGAATTTCCGTTACAAGTTTCTGGGGAATTTTGTGGATTTCTTAATTTCCGTTGATTTTGGTTGGAATAACCGAGAGTTAAAAAAAAACACACAACAATAACTCTAAACTAAAAATCAGTAGAAATAGGAAAAAAAAATAGAAAATCCGTAAAATTTATGTTAAATTTTACTCAAATCCAATAATCAATCACGATTTGTATCTTTTCTTAAATATATAAAGCACATAGAGATAAAATATTTTATTCTACAAATTAAAAATTAATTTTTGAAAGTTTTGAAAAATCCGACGAAAAAACTTCCGAAATAATCATATATGATTATAAATAGCATCACATATAACTAAATATCACATCACATATACCTAAATATCACATTTCATGGCATACATAAGCTGATCACATTGTATCTCATGTGGTCTAATCTCACATAGTTTGATCCGACAAATGCGTTTATCAAATATAATCAAATTATATTACTCAACTTGTAACTCATTTATAAAACATACAAATATTTAAATATGCTTTTTATGAACCTGAAGTTGGATTACAAAGGGTGTTTTTTATACAGGTATAGAACTTTAAGTTATCAACACTTTTTAACTGGCTGCCATTTTGTCAGATGTCAAGTGATTTATGTTTAGTTTGGTTTGGCATTTTAACAGGAATAGACTGACGCTTGAACAACGCTTCCAAATTGTGCAAATTTATTTTGAAAATCATGGTTCTGTTCGAAATACGTATCGCACACGAATTTTGCGAATTTTGTTTAGCGATGAAGCTCACTTTTGGTTAAATAGATACGTCAATAAACAAAACTGCCGTATTTGGAGTCATGATAATCCTCAAGTGTATGTTGAGACACCGTTACATCCAGAAAAACTGACTGTTTGGTGTGCTTTATTAGCTGGTGCAATCATTGGGCCGTACTGCTTTAAAAACGATGCTGGTCAGAACGTCACCCAGCAAAAAAATAGTGCTTACCCAAAAGCGCTTCCTGAAGGCATTATTTAATAACGAAGCGCTTCCAAATCAAATAAAGAAGGGATGATTTTTATTCGCGATGTCCCACTTGGTATGTCTCTTTTAAAGCGTTTCTTTCGTGTGCTCTTAGAAGCAATAAATCCTTAGGCACTAAGAAGCGCTTTTCGTATGTTGACAACATTAGTGCTTCATGGATTGCATACTTTATTGCTTCTTTGTAACCATTATTCACTGCTTCAAAGAAGGCATTCTGGGAAGCAAGACAGAATGCCTTCCTTAATTGCTTAATAGTATGCAAGGCGGTGAAGCGCTATTTTGGAAGCATACAAATGTAGTTACTGCTTACCAAATCCAGGTTATTTTTTGCTGGGTACAGTCAATGGTGACCGCTATAGAGCCATGATTACTGACTTTTTCGTTCATCAATTGAACAACCATGATGTGCAGTAGCTGTGGTTAAAACAAGACGGCGCAACATGTCACACAGCTCGTGAATTAACTGATTTATTGAAGGAAACGTTTGGTAACCGCATAGTTTCACGTTTCAGACCCATGAATTGGCCTCCAAGACCGTGCGATTTAACGCCGCAGGACTATTTTGTGTGGGGATATGTGAAGTCGCTAGTCTACGCCAATAAGCCCGAAACGACTGACCACTTGGAAGACAACATTCGCCGCGTTATTGCCAATATACGGCACCACATGTTAGAAAATGTCATCAGAAATTAGAACTCCAGATTAGACTACATCCGTGAAAGCCATAAGGGTCATATGCCAGAAGTCATATTTTAATTATAATGCCAGAAGATTATAGTTCGAATAAATTAAATTTTATATAAATTTATAAAACTCATCTTTGTTTTATTCCATTTCAAAGTTATATACCTCTACAAAAAAAAACAACCTGTATAATAATTTTAACAGGCTAGGTAAAAGTTACAAACATTTACAGTGGAAGAAACTAAAATTCTTTGTTCGCAAAAATTTTCAAACAGAAGACTTACAGATTTTGTTAAGAGCAGAAATAAACAGCAATTTCTGCAAGTCCTTGTTAGATCAAATAATTAAAAAAATTACAATCCGGTCGGTATTATTGATCAATACGATATTTCTTTATGAACTTAGCAAATATTTAGTACTTCAGCAATTTCAGATTGTTTAAAACAAATATTTTGTTATCCACAAAACAGAATCAGTGGGAGAAAGTATAGTTCATATAGTGGAACTAAGCAACTATTTAATGTTTAAAATTGCAAATTGTTAATCCGTTATTTAAGAGAGTTTTGAAATAAAATGTGTAAACAGTATTATGTTTATGTTTTTAAGCTAGATTTTCGTTGTACGATTTGAGGTAAGCCATTTTTTATTAATTGTTAAGTAAACGAAGTGAATTTTGATTTTAACATCCTTTTCGTGGTATCCTTCTAAATCGTGCAGTTGTTCCACAATAGCCTATTTATATACATTTTCATTATCTAAGTTTCTGAATGACTCAAACAATTCCGAATTTTTAAATAACATTATCGGACTTTAAAATAAAATTGTAAAAGTTCTGGTACTGATTTTACAAAGTAAAAACTTAAGTTAAATGCAGTCATTACACAATTGCGGTTTAATAAATTTTCAAACTACCTGATCCAGGCCTCAATTAAGTGGATTATACAACTGCAGTTTATATTTTACTCAGTATAAAAAAAGTTATAAAAGTACCTGCCTTATAATAGTTGTTTATAAATTTATATAAATAAAAAAATTGGCAGAGCAAAATATTGTTCATTATTTAACGAGAAGCAATAAAAATATGTAACAAGTAACTTGATTTTTCACTAAAATTGATGCAGTGAAAACAATTTTGGAGAGTCTTTTATTTCTTTTCACATTTTGAACACATCTTTGTTACAACTATAAAAACAGGAAAAAAAAATTATTCTCGTTTTCGCTACGGGATTGTAACAGCTTTCTTCTTACTTCAAGTAAACTTGTCATTTTTTGTGACCAAATTTAGTTAAAATATTTAAAGTATTGTCTAGCAAATATGTTCAGAAAACATGGGCGAGACCATTTTTGGTAATTTTTAGATATGCTCTATTTTATTTGTAAAAATTACCTAAATGTAGGGTGTCTGAAAAACGGTAACTGCAGAAAATTAAGGGAATCTGATGAACATATTGTTACTGCTTTTAATAAAAAAATAAACATACCTTTAAAAAAATACCAAAAAAATAATGATCAAACCACAATATTTCTGACACTTCAATTCTAAAATGTATTTTTTTTTTCCAGGTCACCTTTTTTTTTGCTTCCCAAAAAATTGTCGAATTTGAGCAGCTCCACCACCTAATATTTTTCATCCAATTAAGGAAAACGTTTTTGAATGGTGATCAGTAAGAAGCTCTTTATACGATATATTTATTAGTTCTCATTTAGTGAGCTCATATATTAGTTCTCATTTAGTGAGAAATCTAGTTTATATGAATGCTTGATGTTTAGCATGGTCACATCTTTCAAAACGTGTTCTGGTGATGGGAACCGAGAAAATTCCAAAATTGATCTATCAACACATTCCTGAAAGTGGTCAATTAATAAATTTGAAAACAAAAACTCTACAGATTATTTGTTAGGACAATATCCTAATAAAGAAATATAGAGTATGGCCTCGAACTTGAATAATGTTCATTTTCATAAAAAATTTAACTTCCTTTTTAGCTGCTACACAAGCGTAAATGTAATAATATGTGAGTGCGAGAATGATCAAAAAAATTTACCAATTCCCTGTAGTTGAAAAATGTCTGTTACTTTAAAACCATAGTCTCCATCAATCTAGATTAATTTATCATAGATTTTATCGATGCGATGAATCTTATTTTAAGATTATCATCGCTAACAAGTATTTTTAGATCTTTTTTAAATTTGAGGTTTAAAGTTTTAACTGTAATTGTATTAAATTTTTTAAATAACTACATATTTTGTATGAGTGTTTGCTTTACATATCCACATGCATCACTGCTGTAAAGCTGTAGTAAAATCCTGTTGCTTTTTATTTTTTCCTGTCCTATAAAGATGAGAATTATGATGATATTTGTTTTAGGAAGATGATTCTGAGCCCTTATACGTGTCATAGAACATATTCATATTTCAGTTAGTTTATTGTTTTACTATATTTTATTGAAACAAAACCGAGAACAACATAATGAAAAAAATACAAAAAACAAACCCAAATTTCTTACAAACAGTTTTTACATTGAGTCTAGGAAACACATTTGGTATAGTTTTTGGGATTTCCTATGGATTTTTGTTACAAAAAAGAGTTTTAAAATTCTTCTTGTACGTATTATGATGAGTTTATGAATTTAGTTTGTAAACAAGTTTATTTATTTTTCCTTTTGGGTTCAGTAACTACACTCATAAAAAAAGTTAGTTTAAAAGTGTGCTAAGCCGGTTCCAATTCAGTTGAGCTAATTTTTAATACTGTTATAGACCTAAAATTTAGTAAATCGTGATTTTCAAATTTTGCTAGTTAATTTTAATCAACAACTGTTTGCTAGACATTATTTTTTTTGTGTTTCTGCTATCAGTCTCACTTGTCTTTATTTTCTCATATTTTTATTTTATAATCATAAAGTAGTTTATATGTCAGTAACTATTCGAGATAGCACAAAATGCTCCAAAAATCGTTACAACCGTACGTATGAAGTGCTCTTTATTGACTTCTTATGTTCAAGCTAATAAATATGGAAGCTCCACTGGTCAGGTTGTTAGCAGAAATTTAATGTTGATTGAGCTTTAGAATTCTTTTAAGTTAGCTTAATTTTTTACAGACAACAGACAATTTAGTACCTGAATTTGCTTCAGCCAAATTCTAAATGAAATTGCAAATCACAGTCTGCTAAATTTAGGTGAAGAACTAAATTCTAGAAGAACTAAATTTGAGTTGACAGTTGTAGTTAAATCAGACTTGGGCGACGCTAATTACATTTTACAATCATTCACATGTGAAATTTTTCTATATCATTAATAATTTCTGACCTACGCTCACATTTCTGAGCTTTAACGCTTGTTTGTAAAATTTTTAATACCAAACATGGGGATTAGTAACAACATCTAGCTATTTACTTAGAGGACAATTACTCAATTACATGTAATACGTCGTAAGAAAGTAATTGACCTGTAATTAAATATCATGTCCCATGTCTGGCGTTGACAAAATTTAAAATTTAGCAAGGAAGCGTTTAAGCCCACAAGTGTCACCGTACGACATTTATCTTATTAACGATATAGAAAAATTTCACAAGTGAATGATGTAATTGATGTCGCCCAAGTCTTATTAAACTACAACTGTCAACTCAAATTTAGTTCTCCTAGAATTTAGTGATTCACCTAAATTTAGCAGACTGAGATTTTCAATTTTATTAGAATTCTGCTGTTGCCATAGCTAAGTTTTTAACTATTTCTACAGACTTTTTTTTTATGAGTGTACATTTAGAATTCTTCATTTTTGGCAATTTTTCAACAAAAGCACACATAAGTAAAATAAAGACAAACTAGAAAATTTAATAGAAATTATGGTAAATAATATAAATCATATATAATGGCATCTATAAAGCAGATAGTTCATAGTGTCATTTTGCAGATTGAAAATAAAATAAATTTAAAAACACATACATTTTATTTTGGCCAATTTTGAAATTGAAAACAAATCAATTAATTGTCTATAGAAGAAGTAGTTACAGAAGATTTAATTCAAACAAATCTGTTTAAAAACGTTTATAAAGGTGATAAATAAGAGGAAGTTAAATATGGTCAGGTCAAAAATTTCTTATGACGCACTTCTTCCGAAGAAGTTCTAAATCAAATGTGCGAACATTAAAATTGATATTCGCGATTATATAATTGTGTAGTCTCAGAACAGTTTGCATAAAAATCAAAATCTTCAGTCGACCACTTTTTGCAAAAACTTGTATTGCATATAAATTAACATTTTGGAATTTTCTTTAAATCTGTGAGAGATACGAAAAAAGCAAAGACTTCAGACAAAACTTATTCCAGATGAACATTATAATTGATATGGCGCACTTTCAAATTTGCATATTATAGCTGGCAAAAAACAAGAGTGGACAATATCGAAAATATTGCATTTTTATAAAAAAAAAAAAAAAACTGAAAGACATGGCACCATAATTGATGAAAATGACTTCACTGACAAGGAGTCTGTCGATGGGCTCTCTCCGATCTTAATGAAATTTTGATATGTGCACACAGAGAAATAAAGTGACAACCGAATTGTAGAGTGTATATTAATAGTAACATCTTATAAATTCAGTTAGTACAACGATATTAACATTAGATTTATGAATATGTTGGATGTGGCAACTAAAATTCAGTTGAAATAAACCAACTTTGTTGTGAAAACTAATGTTAAGTTGTGCAAACCCTCTAATATTCGTTATAACCGAATTTGAGTCAAAGTAACCAAATTTCAGATGGCAAATAGCTAAATTATTCCCTGTGTGTGATAAAGAATAAACAAAATAAGGGACACGTACTTTTCATTTAGCGGCCCAATGTCACGTTTAAGAATTAAAAGGTGTGGCCAAATTTAATACATTTTTGTATGGAAACTGATAAAATTCATACATATTTATATATACCATATGTTAGTTAGATATGCTTTGAAGTTTTTTCACGGTATCATATATACACGCGAAAAAATATCCAATTGCATATCTTTTTTAGTATGGTGCCATACTAAATTGCATAAAACTTAGTCCGAAAATTGAATTAATCAAAGTGTATGTGATACGGTTGACAATTTCTACATGTCTTATTGCACATCAGTTTAGCCATTGGTCGCTGGGTGGTCAATGTGTACAAATCAGAATTTTCCTTTGAGTCGCTGAATGGCATGTTGGCAAAATCAAGAAGTTTCTCAAAGGGTTAAATAAAATGAAAATTCACAAAAGTGTAATTATTACTCATACGTATGAGTGTTTTTTGTTGTATATGTTTGAATTAATATCACTCATACGCTATATAGGTCAGATTTTAAAATAAAAGTTTCCTGGGAACTTTTATTGTATTTTTTACTTGAAATTTTTTTTTTTTTGAAAATCTTAATAATATTTTCTTTTTTTAAATAATAGGAAATTTTTTTGTTTTTCTATTTTTTTTTTTGAAATTTGTTTTTCTAAGGAATAGAACATTTTTTTCTAATTTATGTATAACATTTAAAAAAAGGCTAATGAAATGTGGATTATATTATTAAAGTTTAAGCAAATAGAAAAGTTACACTGTAGTATTCCAACAGAAGCTAATTAAAACTCACATACACATGTTAAAATGAATGTGACAGAAAAAGTGTTAAAATTAATTTTAAATTTGTTTTAAACATACACGTAAAGAACTTTCGTTTTACGGCTTTTAATGAAGAAAACTGGGCCAAGAAATGCAGTTTAAATTAAAATAAACAAACCCATAAAGACAAAAAACTCATTAGCATGAGTATATTCTTAAGAATTAATATTCTCAAACAGCATAAAATATTGTGTTACTGAACAAACACCAATGTTAACCTTTTACTGCGTGCAATTCGGGATTTGAAAAGATTTATATTTTGGAAGGAAATACAAAATAAAATTTTTACCTATTTCAGCTTTTTCATATGTTTTAATTTTTAATGATTTTATTGAAGGATAACGCAGACATATACAAAACACGCATAAAGGGGAAAAATGGATATATATTAGGCCGGGGTCCATTTAAAAATGATTCCTCCGGCAATGTTTCTTATTTTGATCCCTAGAATACGATTTTCCTTGTCACTTGAGCGATTTTTTTGCCTCCCTACAAATCGACCCGCCATAGTATATACATAGAAATGGGTATTCTCCATTTTTGAAACAAGTAACATTGCAAAATTTGTTTGAATTTTGTTGTCCGAATTTGTTTTTAAGTTTTTCAGATATCCCATTTTTCAGATATTAGCACAAATAGGAAAAACACCCTGCCAATGAATATCAAAGGACGATTTCTCCGGGAAGGAAGAAAATATTGAAAAGGTTTTTACTAAATTTTTAGGTCAACATACATATACATAAAAACATAAAAAGGACATACAAAGATTTGTAAATAAATATTGATTCGCGAATATACCAAAAATTTAACGAATATAGCAAAAAAAGAGTGTTTTAAGACTTTGGGTCTCAAAAACTGACGCGAAGGAGCAATTTAGAGGCCAAATTCGGATTCTTTGAATATAAAACCTTTAGAAAATATATATTACTCTTAATTATACAAATATTATTAGTGCAATTTAACAGTTCCTTACATGTTCCATTTAGCGTCACCCGTAAATCTTCAGAGGATCAATGTAGAAGGGGTAAAAGATTTATATAAATATATAAACGCTTTACCTGTTTTATTTTATTTACTTGAAGAGAAGTAAAATACCAAATTGGAAGAATTGAACGAATTCAAATCAAAAATATTAAATTTTTAACTAATAAACATTGTTCGTGTACTGGCTAGAATATGTAGTCATAATACACTGTGATGTTAGTGTTTATAAAATATACAATAACACTTTCTGACTATAGCATTAGGGCCATAAGTCAGTTTTGGCGTACTCTGTAATTTGCAAATGTTTTACTTTTAAATTTAAAATTTATTTATTTTTCGCATTTCTGACTTTTGACTTTACTCAAAGCAGACGTGTTTACTAATCAACGCTCTCAAGATAGTAATCATAATCCGGTCTATCGTTTTCAATTGAACTAAGTGTTCAAAAATACCAATTAAAAAAAAAAAAAAACAATAAACACCAATATAATAAATATTGATAAACTCATAATTATATTTTATTAGTGAAAGAAAAAAATAATTTAACTGCAACGTGTTTTGTTTTTTTTTTTAAAAGAGTGTGAAATAACACACTCAATATGAATAAACCACCAGATTTGCCGTCTCTTAAATGGGATAAATCTAAAGCAAGTAATTTATCTCAACCAGGTCCCATATACTTATTAATGAGTAGAACAACAAAATCAGAAGGTACAGACGAAACAGGGAAAAAAGAAATTAAAGAAACTCTCGCAAACGTATCTCCCTTCTTGATAAAAAAGGCCATCGATAGCACATGTAACGGTGAAGTTGAGGAATGTAAAAAATTATTGAGTGGAAGTTTATTAATTAAAACAAAAAACTATATGCAAGCGAATAAACTAACAACACTAACTGCTATTTCTGACACAATAGAAGTGGAAGTAATAGAATATAAGAAGTTAAATGAAACTAAAGGTGTTATCTACTGCAACGATCTACGAGGGGTCGCTGAGAGTGTAATATCAAGTGAACTTTTAGATCAAAACGTATGCGATGTTAAAAAAATTAATAAACTGGTAAATAACGAACTAACTGAAACCGGTCTTATAATTCTAACCTTTTCTTCTACTACACTTCCCACCGAAATAAATATTGGGTATCAAAGAGTCAATGTTCGTCCATATATACCACTACCAATGAAATGCAATAACTGCCAACAATTTGGTCACATTGCCAAGTTTTGCAAAAATAAAAAATTTGCTTTCAATGCGCCAGCGAATATCATTTAAAATCAGACAAAGAAGAGTGTGCAAAAGAGCCGAACTGCGTAAACTGCATACATAATAAAATCGAAAACACCAATCACTCCTCTAAAGATAAAAAATGCCCAATTTTTATTAAACATAAAGAGCTGCAAGCAATAAAAACAATTGATAAGGTCGATAACAAAACTGCATATAAAATTTACAACCAACGCCATCACCACGATGGATCATTATACGCATCAGTTGCCAACACTAATAACCTAGACATCAGCCAAAACAACAACATTTCTGCCTCATCCCAAAAAACATCAGCCGATCCTGTTTTTGTAACACCAACTCCCAGAACTAATATTAGATACGATTCAATAACAGATTCCGAAACGGATCTCCAAACCCAGATAAGCGCAGCAACCGACAACATGGACCCGAAAGTTAAAATACTTCCCAGGAAAACATCGAAACGGCTCCAATCTAAATTGAAATCAAAAGAAAAGGAAACTAGTCCCACTACAAAACATAAATCAAAGAAACAAAAAAAACTAACATCAATCAACGATGAAGATCAAATGGACTTTCTGTCCTCTAACGATCTGTAATATTATTAATAGCTACACAATCATTATGTATATTTGCATGTATTTATTAACGCTTTTTATACCTTTCATAACTTCTTATTACACCATATTAAGTATTAACATCCTTTTTAAAAAACTAAATCATAAAAATGGAATCTTTTCCATATTTAAAATCCACATTTATACTTTGCCATTAATATACACTCCTAATAATTTCTGTTCTAAATCGCAACTATCTATTTGTTTTATATCACCCAAATGGTCTTATTCACTGTTAAACATATCTAGCAATTCTCACAAAAAAACTACTCAAACTTTATATTCGAAATATGATACTTAATGTCATCCAGTGGAACATAAACGGATACTTAAATAATTATAGTGAGTTACAGACACTAATCAAAAAGCACAACCCAAAAATCATTTCCCTTCAAGAAACCCATATCCATAATCAACCCAATATCCCTATCCCAATCAACTTTTCATTTTACCACGTTAATACATCAACAACCCGTTACGGCGGTGTTGCCATTTTAATTCATAACTCAATAAAGCACAGCCAAATCAATACAGCTAATGACTTCGACTCTTTACGTTTTGAGATTACATCTAAATTTAAATTTTGCTTCACTTGTGCATACATCCCACCCGATAAAATTTCAATACCTCAAATTTAAATAATATTTTTAATGATATAGGCATGCCTAGTCTCATAACGGGAGACTTTAACGGCTCTCATGTTAGTTGGGGTGCTCGCACAAGCAATAACAAAGGCAAAACATTATTTAAATTCTTAAACGACTCCCATTTTATTCTTCTAAATGATAATTCCCCCGACTCACCTCAATACACATGGCACTTACTCATACATAGATCTCTCATTTTGTTCCTCAAGATTAGCTAGCTTCGCAGAGTGGAAAACAGAGGACGACCTTTGTGGAAGTGATCACTTCCCCATAATTATTTCACTGTTCCCAAACTCTGGCGAACCCAATTCTTTAAGCCTAAATTTCGAGTTCAAGATGCTAATATTGTAAAGTTCAAAGAAAAATGTTTAAGCTTTGATATGGGCAGATCAGTGAGCCATAATATTAATAAGGAAAGTGCTAACATTTCAAAAATAATACTGCAGGCAGCAAACACGTCTATACCTCAAATTAACAAAAATTTTGTTTATAGAGTTCCATGGTGGAACAAAAATTTAGAAAGCTTGAAAATGATAAAAAAAACCAAACTTGGCTTACTTTCAAAAGAAATATGAACCAAATCAACCTTTTAAACTATAAAAAAGCATGCTCCAAGTATAAAAGAGAAATAAAAATCTCAAAAAACAAATCAATAAACAGTTTTACGTCCTCTATTAACCCATTAACACCTGTGGCAACGATATGGTCAAACATCAGAACATTTACTGGATATAAAGCCAATCACAAAATTCACTGTATAACGTCTTTAGATGACCCAAACAAAAACATATTAAGCAAAGGTGTAATGGCCAATGAATTTGCAAAATTCTGGTCTAAAAACTCTTCTGACGAAAATTTTAACAACAATTTCCGCTTAAGCAAGAACAAGTTCAAGACTGGACTAGCTACATGCATACCCTGCCAGCGGGCAATGGTAATCGAAGAAACAATAACGTTTATAGAATTCGAATCAGTTTTAAGCAAACTAAAGGGGAAAACACCTGGCTTGGATAGAATTTCCTACCCTATGCTAAAAATGTTGCCTCGCAACACAAAACTAAGAATTGTTAAGCTTTTTAATTCAATCTTCTCTAGTTACATCCCACAAAAATTTAAGACAAGTGTAGTTATTCCTATTCTTAAACCTGGCTCAGACAAATCTATAGTTAAATCCTACAGACCCATTTCACTAAACCCCTGCATCTCAAAAGTTCTTGATAGGATTATAGCCAACAGGTTATGGTGGTTTGTAACGTCACACAAACTACTTAATAACTACCAGTTTGGCTTTAAAAGGGGGAAGTCCACTATTGATAGCCTACTCTTTGTAGACTATTTAATCACGAACGCCCTCTCTTTACGAAAGCACATTACCATAATATCACTTGATTTTATGCAAGCATTCGATAGAGTAGGTATTCATTCTATAATGGAACAACTTATAGAATGGAAAGTCGGTCCTAAAATAATAAATTATGTATATAATTTCATGACAAACAGGAAAATCATGGTAAAAATCGAAAATCGATACTCTACCACTTTACCATTACACAACGGTATCCCACAGGGATCACCGTTGTCTGTAATTCTATTCCTAATAGCGTTCAATAAACTATACAGCCTAATATCCGTTAATAAAGAAATATATCTCTCAGCTTACGCTGACGACCTCAATTTGATTATTCAATCTAAAGAGAAAAATCCGGTGCTGAACCTTAATAATATTTTCGACAGCATAAACAATTGGTGCGAGTTCTCCGGAGCCACACTGTCTGCCACAAAATGCAAATACCTGCATATATGCAAAAAGAAAAAACTGCCACTGTACAATCCAATCTGGTAATTTCACATTGTCGGAAGTGAATACTCTCAGAATACTGGGCCTATATATAAACAACAAATACAACTGGAAAGATCACATTAATTTTCTTGCATCTTCCTTATCAAAACGACTCAATATTGTCAAATGTCTTTCAAGCTTTAAACTCAACTGCAATACAAACAGTCTTATATCAATCGTTAGAGCTCTTATACTATCAAAAATAAACTACTTATTACCTATATATGGCCACGCACCTAGATCTGATATTAAAAAAATCGAAACAATCATCTACTCTGCAATTCGAAACGCTCTCGGTTCTTTCCGAACTACTCCTATAAAAAATTTGCTGTTTGAATCAAATACTCTACCCATTACAACACAAAGGGATATTTTAACAACTAAACTTTCAGAACAATAATCTATGACAACGACACACCTCTCAAACAAATTAAAAATAAACTACAAAAGTCAAAAAAAATCCCCAGATTTCCATCAGTCCTTTACCAGGTAATTCAAAAATGCCAAGAAATAAATATACCACTTAAAAATATCAATTTTAGACAAAAACCCAACCCTTCATGGACTTTTAAAAAAGACATGTTCGACACTTCTCTAAACACGTTACTTAAAATCCAATACTTGCCCGACACAATACCAAAAAACTTTTTAATGAGATAAAGCACAGACTTAATAGCTACAATTTTCTTTACACAGATGGCTCTAAAACAAGGCTTTCAAACCTCCTTCAGCATTACAACTGAAAGAGATATAATCAAGATTTCTTTGTTACCGCACTTCAGTTCTGTATATTCTGCAGAACTAATTGCAATTTATGAAGCTGTGCTTTATCTCAAACCAAGGAAAGGTAAATTTGTCATATGCACCGACTCACTATCGACGATTAAATCCATAATGAACATTAATAACAACAACTTTTATGTCTCCCTTATCCGTAACATATTAACAGATAGATATCCAAATATATTACTCTTGTGGTTACCAGGTCACTGTAATATTATTGGAAACGAATACGCAGATCTCGTTGCTAAAAGCGCAGCCACATCTCCTGTTTTTTTCTAACCCCAATTTCGATCTTAACGACCTTAACAAGTTCATATATAATCACTACTACACCATCGACAGAAATCTTACGTTTGATTCGACATCGAGTTGGTACAAGACCATAAACAACAACCGGACAACTATAAATGACGCTTATTATTCCAGTATAAATAGAAAAGACACTGTAGTATTCACTAGACTACGACTAGGACATACCAAAATCACACATGGACATATTTTAAAATTAATCATACCCCCTTATTGCAGTTGCTCCTCTTATGGGACAGATCCACTTCATTTTTTATCAAATTGCCCCAAATTTAATACAATACGCTTACAAGTATTCCAAAATAAAGACCCAAAATTATATCTTTCCAATCCCACCCAACACAATATCCAAACAATTTTAAGATTCCTCAAAATATCCAAACTCTATGACAAAATCTAACATACATTTATACATATATATATAATTATATCCTAATATAGTAGCTTATCAGTTATTTTAAGAATATCGAGCTGAAGGCCTGCGCTGCCATTGCTCATCATTAATTAGCTTATAATTTGTAATTATAATGTTAATAAAATAAATAAATAAATAAATATTTATTTTTCGATCTTCTATCATAAATTATGATGTGAACAAGATTATTCAAGTTCAAGTCAGTGTTTTTGTTAAACAAAAAACTGTGCAATGTTAATTTATTAACTAAAAATGTTTAATGCAGACTTTATGTACTGAACGTTTTGTGCATTAAATATGTACCATAAATATGAATACCGGTCTTGTTATTTAATTTCTTCAAAAGAAAAGCAGATTGATTGCTTTCGAAAAGTTTTAATGAAAAAGTACGAAACCGCAAAATTGTAAACATATTTTTCTCGAAATCTGTACCAGTGATCAAAAAATTAGGTACACCATTGAAATCACCATGTCCGAAATACATATAATTGAAAGGCTTATTGTAAAAACTTGATAAGCCACATTTAATTTTTGGTTAGTTTTCGCTTCTTAAAAATGGAATACATTTAGGAAATATGGTTATTACAGGATTTTTATACTCTACTTACGTGTAAAAAGTGTTTAAGCAAGGCTTCATTCAAAATGTATTCAAACGGATGTCTAGAAAACAGCGAAAACTAGAAAACTGTAAATGTGGCTTATAGAGTTTTTACAATAAGCTCTTCAATTGATGAACAGCTCTTTTCTAGTTTCTAAGAAATAACATTTTGTCCTCCTACACAGAGAGAACTCCTTGCATGAGTTTTATTGACATTTGTTCACTAAACTAATGAAGTTTTCCTCACAATATTAATGAAAAATTTCTTTAAGTTTATGAAAAACTTCATACTTTAAATGAAACTATTTATAATGAAACTTTATCATTAGTCGTATGAAATTTTTAGTCAATAATATGACATTTTTCATTAAGTTTTATGAATAACTATATTAATGAAAATGAAAATTATTCACGTCCAAGGCCATACTCTATATTTCTTTATTAGGTCGAAAATAAAGGTAAAAAACTTTATTTTTATTTTCAATAAAAGTTATATCAAATTATGTTAATTTAATGAAAAGTTTCAATGGACGAATTCTACAGACAATTCCTAGATCTAATACAAAAATTCATTGATATCATGGACAGAATGTTCTCATTGTATGTTATCGAATAAAGAGGAAACATTTTGTATCACCTGTCTTTCCCTGACTTTTAAATCACCAACAAATGTAAATTGGAGACATTTTAATAGGAATCAGGCATAAACATGGACAAATAAGTATATATTTTTTTTATTAGTATTTTACGATTTTTATAAGATAGACAGCTAAATAGTTAAAAGTAAAATTAAAAATAATTCTTAAAAATAATTCCGATTCTTTTTTAAAAATGTAATTTGCATATAATCAAATACTTTCAGAAGTCACAGACTTCTCGTTACTTGTACCATATAGTATTGTATGGTACCACAATATTCCTGCATATAAAAAGTCTTATAGACCTTGATTATATGGTTCTGTTTCTTTTTCCTCAGCTTAACTTTTTTTTGGAATGTTTTCTTTTTTTTAATATTTGCTCTTTCTCAGGTATAAATTTTCAATTTCCATAAAATATTTTTCACTTAAACTGATCTTTTGTAGATTTAGTATCTTTTAACTTAATATGTGTATTTTGTGTGCCTTTTTTAAAACAATTTCATATAAATTGTTATACGCATGTACGTAGTACGTGTTTGGTTTATTAGTGGGAGTCTTCTTAAAAATGTGTGTGTGTGTGTATGCGTGTATGTATGATACATTCGTGTATGTTAGTTTGACTTTTATTATAAAAAAAAATTATCTGCACGTACATTCTTTTGTTACAATATGTTTTTCTTTCTTTTTTTTGCATAAAACAGTAGAAATTTGTAGGTTCTTGATTTTACTAATAATAAAGAAGAAGGATGTCATAGAAAGTTTTCCCAAAAAGTTATGTCACTTTTGCAGTTTGATTTACCCAGTAAAATATAAATGCTAAAGAGTATTTAAAATTTTGTACTTTTATTGTCTGCTCATTAGGCAAAGAATTATAATTGGAATGCTACCTTTGTATGATACGAGAATGTTAACATAGATTTTTTTATGGAGGTTAATGTAATATTATCTATGCAGGGTTAAAGTCATCAATAAAATAGAGAAATTCGAATAGCTAAAATATGGATCTTAAAATAACCCAATTTTTCATAAGTCGCGCTTTTTCAATCATCTTTAAAATAAACAATATACAAATTTGGTATCTATTGAAAAGTATATGGTACATTAGGGTACAAAAAAAATAGAAAAAGGAGGTAACACAAAAGTTTCATATAACGTTGAAACAAAATTTTACCTCCATAATATGCAATTAGTCAGGTATGTTTCCTACCAATTTTTTATTACTTTTGTCTACTCTTATATTTAACTCTCTACTCTTATATCTAAATTTAGTCGAAAAAACTTAACGAAGACAGACTTATCCTTGACGTCCTGTATTTAAAATATGTTTTCCTGGTTCATTAACGAGGTTATTTTTGGAAACGTCAATAATAATGTTGTATAAATGGAATTATAAAGAAAAATCCTAATCCTTAATCACCACAGCTCAAACCGCTCAGCTAGGACTTTTAAATTTCAAATGTTAAGACTCCCAGGAAAAAATTACACATTCCAAAAAGAAGGTGATGCCCACACTTGCTTACATATCTCATTGCCAAATTTAGTAACTCCAATACCAAACTCATTCCAACGATAGAGTCAAAAAAGCAAGTAGTATTGTAATCAATTCTTTAAATTTAAACCAGAAAGCATGAACTCAATAACAAAGTAATTATTTACTTAAAAGAAAATAACAATGTTAATAACTTATATGTATAACTTTTTGTACTCAAGAAGTAATCATATACTTTTTCTTAATAAAAGGACGTTATTGGAAGTAGTTCCTAATTTAAAAAAAAAAAGTTATACAATTTTAAAGAATTTATCTCATATATTTTTTCAAACAAATTTTTATTTGCAGGAAAATAATACTAAAAACAGAAATTTGCATGTTGCCTTAATTTTGTTAAACTGCGGTTAGGTATAAATTAGGGAAGCGCACGTGAGCAGAAAATTGTGAGTGGAAGTTGAAATTACTGACGTTATCGTGAGTGAGTGTGGGCGTTGTGGTGTGATGGTTAGCGCGTTGGACTGTTACACAGATGGTCCCGGGTTCGATTCCCGGTGACGACAACATCAATTTAGAAAAATAATATGTATGAGTTCTCTATCACTTATATGTATCGCCGCGCCAACCTTCGGTGTTCCCATAGCACTTAACCCCACCGAAGTAAAATAATGAATCAGGGCTATGAAAAAAAAGATTCAATAAATTCGCCAACTCTACATCAGGTGGCGAGCAACAACTGTTCTAAGACTTATCATCTCGCGCAATTACAGTGTTGCCATGTTTGAAGCCCTTCATCCTTCACCACCTTTCATCTCTCAAATATCCCCTTTCCAAAGAAAGCAACACATTAATTAATAGGAAGAATTTCCTGAGTGTTGCTTCTCTTTATAAAAAAAAAAAACCCATGTTATCATAATAATTCGATGTTTCACTTTTTAGGATTTTATTTCCGTATGAGTTTTGATTGTTATATTTGAGTGACCTAGGAGAGTAAAAGTTGTGAGTAAAAGTTGAATTTACTTTTTTTTTTTTTTTTTTTTTTTTAAAAAAGATAGGCAACACTCAGGAAATACTTCCTATATTTAGTGTGTTGCTTTCTTTGGAAAGGGTAAGTATAGAGATGAAAGGTGGGGAAAGATGAAGGGCTTCAGACATGGCAACACTGTAATTGCGCTAGATGAAAGTCTGATGGAGAGTTGGCGAACATATTGAAGCTTTTTGGTTCATAGCCCTGATTTATTATTTTACTTCGGTGGGGTTAATTGCTATGGCAACACCGAAGGTGGACATTGCGATACGTATGAGGGACAGAAAAAACTCATACATATTATTTTGATGTTGCCGGCACCGGGGATCGAACCCGGGACCTTCTGTGTAAAAGTCCAACGCGCTAACCATTACACTACAAGTACTTCTTATTTTTTCTAGGGAACTATTTATTTATTTTTTTTTTGTGTAAGTACTTCGTATTTTTACAATGGAACTATTTCTTTATTAAAAAATGTATGTAGTTCTTAAAAATATAAAGTAAATGGCTCTTCAGTAAAAAAAATAATCAATTCTAAAGAATCAATTATTTTAGTCTCACGCCCTGTTAAAAGAATCGAGTAGGTAATCTAGTAAGGAATGCGTTCTGCCCAAAATGCTTGATTACAAACCAGCTTACCTTTTTGGAAATTTTTTGCTTTGCTGCGATTCTGACCAGTTTTACGGGGTAGTGAAGAAAGGGGAAAGTTTCCCCCTTCAAGTCATGTCCAAACTCATTTGGTTAAACGTTTTACATTTACAATAAATATTTTTTGAGTAAAGAGCTAATTCAATAAATTTATACTTTTTGGATTTTTTATACGTTCCTGAAATGAATGGGATTAGATATAAAAAAAGTATAATGAATTACATATGCAAAGAATTTTAGTAAGAAATGTATATTTAAAGAGAAAACTCCTTACAAAAATAATCTAGTTAAAAAAAAATAGTAGTCAGCAAAAATTTTGCTGCAAAATTTTAGCCAGGAAGGTACTTGTAAAAAAGTTGCTCATGTCAGCGAAATATCGTAGTATACTCAGCAAACTTTTGCTAACACTTAGTTGATTAAAAATTAAAAAATACGTGCTAAAAGTTAACAAAATTGGTGCCGTATATTAGCAGACCGAAAAAAACTCAACTAATCCTTAGAAAAATTATTTTTTAATTAATTTATTTGCTCAAAATCTTTAACATTTGTTTGTGATTCTTTTAAAAATAATTTATAATACGTTAGAAAATATGAAAATGTTCATACTCCCACATTGACGACATAAATTAATGTAATATCTGAAAATATAAAAAAATACTTATATATAATAAACAAAATTACATCTATGGTTGTATAAATGATGGCATCTTTTAAAGGCAGACAAGTAACGTACATAACTCTAGAAACAAATTGAAAAAATATGACATATACCATATAACCCTTTTTGGCAATACGGAAAAAGAAACATAAAAAATTAGCTGTCTTCTCCTTTGCTCTGTCTACCTATACGTATATTTGTTTTTAATTTGACCAACACTACATTAGTAATCGCTATAAACATTAGGTTTACAAATACACATTTAATCTTTATTAAATTTAGATATTTTAATGAAAATTATTCAAGTTCGAGGTCATACTCTATATTTCTTTATTATGATATTGTCCTATCAAATAATCAATTGAGATTTTGCTTTCAAATTTATTAATTGACCACTTTCAGAGATGTGTTGATAGATCTATTTCGGGAATTTTCTAGGGTCCCATCAGCAGAACACGTTTTGAAAGAAGTGACAATCCCATGCAAAACATCAAACATGCATATAACCTAGTTTTCCCACTAAATGAGAACTAATACATGAACTAGAAGTTAAAGATTATCACCATTGATCAAAATAAATTTAAAACTTGTTCGTTATGTGTGCAAGCCCTACCTTTGATAGATATACAATTCACGCTTTTTGTTTGTATTCCTCTTTTTATTGGCACACTTGTTTTGTTTTCATTGCACAATTAAAGATCAAAAAAAACATAATTTTTATTTTTAATAAAAATTATATCAAACTTTTAAATTTTTATTTTGTCTTTAATTTAATTAATAGAAAATTACTTTAACAAGCCGATGACAACACATAATTTAAGTTGTTTCAATCCACAATTTTGTTTTATGTATGAAAAACCGATACAAAAATCTTGCATGGTTGATTTTTTATATGTCTTCCAAGAGTTGCACTTTTTAGTATAATTTTCAGCGTCTCTTGTCGTCCACACTATTAATGTGCTTATCAGGACAATTGTGTAGCAAATTAAATTAGTAAAATATTAGTTCAAATGAATAAGTTTAACTAAAATTTTAACTGAAAACATAATTTTAGCAAACAATTTTGCTGAAAAATAATATACTTAATTTACAAGTCCTTTTACTAACCTTTCTACTAACTTATCTACTATCTAACACTATCTCTGTGAATGCGCGGCATTTACCGGGATCCGGGTCGAAATACTATCCAGTGACCCAATATCCACATTGGGGGATCTTAGGGGCATAGGATGGAAGAAGTTGAGTAGTTTCGTCAGTGCGACGGAGTTTCTGGGGTAGAAAGGTGACATAGAATCGATTGTTTAGAGCACACAACAAGCCGACATTCTGGTCCTCAGGGACTTGAGTCGGATTAGCGAAGTATTTCCCTTATCCGAATCCTCTTTTCGACCTAACCTAACCCTAACTTTTTGAGTGTACACTAAATTTTATGTTGCATATTTCAAGGGCTAAAATTTAATTGATAAAAACTTTTTTTTGGTTGATCTACTTATTACATAGTTTGTCTTGGCTGTTAATTCTAATCAATATATTTACTTTTATGGCCCACATGGCGTATGAGTGATAATAATTGCACTACAATATCAATTATACGCAATAAACAAATGGGCTGATGTATTTTCAGCGTTGGAAATTTTGAGAAATGCCTAAAATTTATTTTAAAAACTGAAAAATTTGTTTTCTAAAATCAGTATTATTTTGATATTTTCTCAATTATTAAAGAAACTGTAAATTGTGCCTTGATTCGCTAAATATTGTTTTGATATTACTTTTTTGTATTTGTAGACAGGCCGCAAAATGACGGGTATCAACGCCTGGACATCCATGAGTTTTCTAATGAAGCAATTAGTATTTTTCGATTGTTTTCCTAGACATTACACATGTCTATGATTTCGCTTGGCAAAAATGGCTGCCATTTGACAACCACACAGTTTTGGCTGAAGTATTTTTTTTTTGTTGTTTTTTTTATTAATTAATAATCATATAATTACAAATTATATACTATTACCCTAACCGAGCACTAGCTACCATGGCCTTCGGCGCGTTGTAGCGAAAACAGACCAGTGCCTCTGGTGGGTATCGAACCCACATCCCCCGTACTGATAAGCCAGCACGCTACCAACTAGCCTACCGGGCGCACTTTTTTGAATTTATTTTTATAGTTTTGTGATTAAACTAATTTGTAGTTTTTCTACATTATTTTGTACGCCTAAACTAAGAAATATTTTTAACCAAATACACTACATTTTTGTTGGCCTAACCCTACTGTGCAATTAACTTTTAATCATATGTGGAAAAGTGTTGATAATCATTAGATAAGCAAACTTGGAACGCGATAAAAGTTTAGGATTTTCAAAAACTCTGAACATTTTTAGTGATTTAGAAAAATTACTTGCCATATATTATGTAGAAAATTATAATTTTTAGACTTTCAACAAAGTTTAAAAGTTGGCAATAGCTTTGTGTATTTCCGGAAATCCAAGGTATTGTGTTTTACGTCTTTACTTCAAAACTTCTCTGATTATTCCCCAAAATTTGTTTAAGAATACTTCTCTTAAATTTTGCACTCACATAGCAAAAAATGTTCATAACCCACATGCTAAATAGCTTCCCATGCTAATTTTTCGTAAACTTTACCTTTAAGATAATCATATGAAAATGTTTTACTCTATAATTCCTAGCATAACAATACTGACGAAAAGCAGCAGCTAAAAGCAAAAATATAAAAAGAAACAGCCTGCTTAAGGCCTCTTGCTGACGCTGTTTCACTAAATGTTAAACTCCATATAAATATTGTATCCTTGAAAGAAAGCTCTTACCCATGGCATTGTTGTTTTTAAACCTTTCTTTTATGCTTATAGCATGTGTGTAATAGATCCTTTTTCCCTTTAGCCAAGAAAACATAATGCTTTTACTACTGATACTTACTAAGGGCTTTTGCATGAATGTTTGTGTATATTAAGTATATGAGTGTGACAAAGCAAATATGTAAAACAGTATGTGTATTAGGGTTATGACTATTTTTTTTGGCAACATTTCTACCTATCAGCAGGTGATACTAATAAAAATTACTTTTTCGTAACTTTTTGAAACACAAACCATCCACATAAGGTTAATTTTCTAAAAATGCAGTTTTTCCTAAATTTTTACCATTAAGGTTGCATTATTGGATTAAAATTGATGCACAACATATTTTCAATTACTTTTAAAGTAATTTAATCGTACTTTTTACTTTAAAGTAATTTGTACTTAATACTTTTTTTATCAAAATCCGCGAAACATGTCAAATTTAAAAAACGTTTGTTACCTTTAAGATCGCTATCGATCATTGCTATAGTCGAATTACTTCAAAATTTTATTAATTTTTAGTTTCATTAAGCAAAAAAAGGGGGATTTAAAAAAAATGTTTAAGAGAAAACTTTTTTGAAAACAACGAAAAAAATAAAATTGTGTCTCTTTGTCATTTTTTATGGACTATACGGCTAGGACAGGTAAATTTTGATAAATGCAAAAAAACAAAATCAAAAGTTATAACCCTAGTGTGTATGTGAGCATACACTTATTTTACATTTGCTTGACTTTAATTCCCTACTGAACATTAGAGTAAAATACATGGCGGAAAATGAAAGTCACTTTTTTTCTTCTTAGTTATTTTGTCATATGTTTATGGTACTGGGAAAGCAATGAATGTTTGGCTGGCTGCCTGGTTGGTTCGGAGACTGACTGTTTTTGGATGTTTAAAGAAATGGTTGGTTTTTTTGGTTGCTTAGTTGTTGATTTTACTGTTGTTGTTTGGTGTTACGTTTAGTGTCATGCTGTGTCACGTTATTTATTTATTTTATTATTTTAGCATGCTATTGCCTTTATTTGCATGTTTTTTGAATGAAGAAAAAAAAAACAAAGTTACATGTATGCTTTTTATTTATTACTAGAATTTTAAATATAATTTTATTTATAATAGGTAAGAAATTATGAAAACAAGACTGGCGAAATAATTTAAAATTAAATTTTTTTATATGAAATTCCTAAAATTCTGAAGATTTAAAACTTTTGAAATTTGGAAGACATTTAGGAATCTTAAGATAAATTTTATACCAAAATTAGCAATCGAAAAACTGCCAAGATCTAATCAAATTTTAGTGAAAACTAAAGAACTTCGTTAAAAAAAACATCACACTTTCCAGCAAAAAAAAAACTCGATAAGCAGTAACTACATTTGTATGCTTCTAAAAAAGCACTTCACCGCCTTGCATACAATAAAGCAATTTAAAAGTCATTTTGCTGTGCTTTCCTGCATACATTATTTTAAGCTGTAAATAATGCTTACAATGAAGCAGTAAAGAATGCATACAATGAACCATTAATGTTGTCAATACGCTATTAGATTAGATTATAGTGGCACTATGCACCGCGACCAGAAATTGGTATTTTGGGCTGCCAGCGAATACACCCTATAGGTTCAGGCTCCCTACGAAGCCAATTATCCTACCAGGTGAACAGTTCCAAACGTCCGATGGCGTCACTATTCGATCACCAAAATAACGCACCCTCCTGTCGGAGAACCTCGGACATTTGCAGAGAACATGCTCAGAGGTCTCGGGTTCCAATTCACAAAACCTGCACGTATCCGTAGAGGATCGTCCCATCTTGTACAATTGATACCTAAGGCCACAGTGTCCTGTGAGGTAACCCGTTACGGTCCTTAGTTCGCCCCTTGTCATAGACAAGAGTTTCCGCGATCTCTCCCCAGAGGGAGATATAAACAGCCTCGCCTGTCGCTGCCCAGGCGATCTGGCCCAATAGACCCCAAACTCCGACTCCCTCCATCTTCTGAGCCACTCTCTGACATACCCATTGGGTACGCCGCAGAAGGGTCAATACGCTAAGAAAGGGCTTCTCATTTCCTATGACGGCATGCATTTATTGCTTCTGAGAGCACATAAAGAAAGCTCTTTTCATCTGCTAAAAAGTGACATACCAACTGGGACATCGCAAAACAAAAATCATGCCTTCTGGAATTGTTTCGGAAGCGCTCGGTAATTATATAATGCCTTCCAGAACTGCTTCTGGGAAAGCACTATTTTTTTTTCTGGGTTGTATTTAATTTATGTAAGAAAACCTTTTTTATGAAACTAAAAGTTTTCTTGAAGTCTATGGACTAAATGATTTCGCAATAAAATGCTTTTGTCACCAGTTATTTTCACAATTTTTTGTTTTAAATTTTTAACCTATTCACTACCGACTTTTTTTGTGGATATATTTCTATTTTGACTTCAGACTCTTGTTAGGGGTTCTTAAATTAGAAAAGCAAGGTTTACATATGTGGCCCTTCCTCCATTTACCCACCAAAAAATGGGTTCGATGATCGAATTTCTAACACCACTCTGTCCATTTTACAACGAAAAATCTTCGAATAACCAAAAAAGCTGTATTTTAAATTGTTTTGGTCATTAACTGAATATATGTGCCAAATTTCGAGCTTCTAACTTTGCTAGTTTAGGAGATATACCAAACGCCCCTTAAAATTAATTTTTGTTTAATTTTTTTTATATAATTTGTGTTGTTTAATATATTTTCTGGATATGTTGTCAAAATTACTTTAAAAAAAATGTAATTAAATTAAAAGTGAATTTTTTACGAAAAGCTAATAAAAATACATTAACAATATGCATTTTAATAAAAAAATTCAATAAAAATATGCATATAATACAAAATAAGTAAAAATAAGCTATTTATTTAAAACATAGTATGCTAAAATATGCATTTATAACAAAATATGCAAAGATATGCCCTAACAACATATGCCATTTTAACGCCAATTCCAAGATTCCCAAAGATATTTTATTCAGCCTGATCTTAGAGCTAAGGGGAAAAAACATGCATTTGCATGCACTTCCTGTCCCTGCATATAACAAACGCATAAAAATGTGAGGATCACGATAAAAATTACCTCATAGGAATTTTTAATTGCCTTAAATTAAAAAAAAGAAGAGAAAAGAGTCGTTAAAAAAAATAACTTTGATTTTTGTTCAAAAAATTAAAAGTCAGAAAATAACTTCTATTTTTGGCTCGAAAAATCAAAAGTAGAAACATAACATTTATTTCTGCTCGGAAAAACTAAAAGTAAAAAAATAACATTTACTTCTGCTCGAACTTGAATAATTTTCATTGCACAATTAAAGGTCAATTTTAATAAAAATTATATCAAACTTGTATAAAAGACAAAGTACGGTCTTGTTTACTCCCCCTTTACATCTTGTTTTTAAACGAAACAAAACAAGTGTAAAAATAAAAAGGAAAAAACAAAAAGCGTGTATTATATATCTACCAAAGGTAGAGGGTGCACATAACAAACAAGTTTTCAATTTATTTTTGATCAATGGTGATAATCTTTAACTTTGAGCTCATATATTAGTTCTCATTTAGTGAGAAAACTAGTTTATATGAATGTTTGATGTTTTACATATGATTGTCACTTTTTTCAAAACGTGTTCTGATGATGGCAGCCTAGAAAATTGCTGAAATAAATCTATCAAGACATTCCTGAAAGCGGTCAAATAATAAATTTGAAAACAAAAACTCTATAGATTATAGGACAATATCCTAATTCAAGCCTCGAACTTGAATAATTTTAGTTAGTCTCTTTACAGGAAGAAGAAGAAGAAAATATTTTTATTGAAAAATTTTACGGACACAAGGGATACACCAGACTGCCGCAGTTTCGTCCCCCTCCTGGGAATCGTCAGTGGTTAATTCATGTGTCAATTGAACAAAGTATTTTATATTGTTAATTTGCTCTATATGAAAAACTTTTTATTTTTTGGTGTCGTACTGGTATTTGAACTCATTTTCATTAAAAAATATGCTCGAAAAAAATAAAAGTAAAAAAACAACATTTATTTCTGTGAAAGGCGTGGTAGAGAAGAATAAGTGTATGTTCTAAAAGTCATAACTACATTGCAAATTTTCAATTTTCTGAATCAGACTGCGCAGTTTCTGGTATTGAACCTTCGTCAGTGACCCTTTTTTTTTTTTTTTTTAATAATGTAATATTTGTTATGTTTTTTTATTTGTTCGATTGCGTCTATATGAAATTTTCTGTGCAATCACTGACCGTGGTATAGATAAATTCATTTCTAATGCCACATGCACTCGCACTGCTCGTTAGACAGAGCGCTTTAGCCCACTGATCTATCGTCAGGTCGAGTTTTTTTGTGATTAAAACTAGTTTTTATTCAATACACGGTGTTTTTGTTCTTGCATACATAATCTCAGAAGTACAACTCCAACAACACAACAGTTCTGTTTTTAGAAACTTACCTCACTCTAAAGTCCACTGTTTTCCCATATGTTGTAAGTGATGCCTGATGCCTGATTTCTTGCTCGAATAAATAAAAGTAAAAAATAAATTTTTTGCATCTGACTTTTGTGACAAAAGCAATTTTTTCAATCTTCCATTTTTATTTAATATCACTAGGATGCTGTAGTCTCTAAAAATAGATTCGATATCAAAATATTCCGCTGAACAAAGAAGTGTAAAAAAAAATGTTCTTGTTTCAATTATAATTTTCTTTTTATATCTTTCATTTTTCAATTATTTTTAATATATATTTAATGCCAATCATTAAATGGAGGTAGTAAAAAGGAAATAATTAATTAAATTGATTTTTTATAAAATAACTAGGAAAAAAGGCGAACAAATCTAATATTTATTTAAGTTGATTGGAAGAAGGAAAAGTATTGTTTAAAATATAATTAAAAAAAATTAAATGGAAGTTATATACTAAAAAAAACGTTAGTACATAAATTAATAAAACAGTTTTTAATCTCACTTTACTATTGTTATACTAATTTTTAGTATAAAGTGAACTTTTAATAAAATTTTTTGCTATAATTTTTTACAATTTACTAAATTTTTTAAAATGTAATTAAAGAAAAACTGAATACGAAATGTAAAGTATACACAAAAAAATATTAGTACATATATTAATAAAACAGTTTTCAGTTCTCACTTTACCATTATTATACTAATTTTTAGTATACAGTTAACTTTTAGTAAAATTTTTTGCAATTATTTTTTAACAATTTACTAAATTTTTTACTAACACAATTTTTATATCAGATATGCCTATTATGGATGGTCTTACTATTGCAACTTACGCTGCTTCTCATGAGTCACGAATAAACCCAACAAAAAATTTCCAAAAAGGTAAGCGGGTTTGTAATCAAGCATTTTGGGCAGAACGCATTCCTTACTAGATTACCTACTCGATTCTTTTAACAGGGCGTGAGACTAAAATAATTGATTCTTTAGAATTGATTATTTTTTTTACCAAAGAACCATTTACTTTATATTTTTAAGAACTACATACATTTTTTAATAAAGAAATAGTTCCATTGTAAAACTACGAAGTACTTACACAAAAAAAATAAATAAATAGTTCCCTAGAAAAAATAAGAAGTACTTACATTTAAAAAAAAGAAATAGTTCCATAAGTAAATTCAACTTTTACTCACACGTTATTCTCCTAAGTCACTCAAATATAACGATCAAAACTCATACGGAAATAAAATCCTAAAAAGTGAAACATCGAATTGTTATGATAATATGAGCTATAAACCACTAAAATATAAATTTTTCAAAAAAAAAAGAACAATTCAAAATTGAAAAGAAAAATATGACTCACGCACAATCACTCTCGAAAATTTCAACTTCCACTCACAATTTTCTGCTCCCGTGCGCTTTCCTAATTTATACCTTTCCACAGTTTAACAAAACTTAGGCAACATGTAATTTCTGTTTTTAGTATTATTTTCCTGCAAATAAAAATTTGTTTGAAAAAATATATGAGATAAATTCTTTAAAATTGTATAACTTCTATTTTTAAAATTAGGAACTACTTCCAATAACGTCCTTTTATTAAGAAAAAGTATATGATTACTTCTTGAGTACAAAAAGTTATACATATAAGTTAATAACACTGTTATTTTCTTTTAAGTAAATCATTACTTTGTTATTGAGTTCATGCTTTCTGGTTTAAATTTAAAGAATTGATTACAATACTACTTGCTTTTTTGACTCTATCGTTGGAATGTGTTTGATATTGGAGTTACTAAATTTGGCAATGAGATATGTAAGCAAGTGTGGGCATCACCTTCTTTTTGGAATGAGTAATTTTTTCCTGGGAAAGTTTATGTATTGGTTCAAAATGAATTATATCAAATTCAAAATTGGTTACAAAAATGAAACATCAAGGTAAATACAGAGAAGCCAGTACATATTACTTTTTCGTTAAGAAGGCATGATTGCCCGCAACTTTACCTGAATGACACATCTATTCCAAAAAGTAACTGTTTTAAATACTTAGGGCTCTATTTAGATAGAAGGCTAACATGGAAGGAACACATAGTTACAAAACGTAATCATTTAAACATCAAAACAAGAAAAATTATTTGGCTACTAGGACCAAAACCGGAACTAAGCTTAGAAAACAAGGTTTTCTTGTATAAGACTATTCTTAAACCTATTTGTACGTATGGTGTTCAGCTTTGGGGCACTACCAGCAGCTCGAATATTGAAATCTTACAAAAATATCAATCAAAAACATTAATACTAATAACAAATGCGCCTTAGTTTGTAACAAACGATAACATTCACAACGATCTTGGAATTTCTAAAGTCAAAGAAGAGATCATAAATTTAATGAACGATACCTCAACAGGCTAAGCAATCATTCAAATATATAGGCTATAAATTAATTGGATGATAGCGATGAAATACGTCGACTGAAAAGGTTGTACTTGACCTGCCCTTTAGAAAATAGAAAAATGTAAATATGTATAAATCTATATATATCAGCAATACTATTTTGTAATTTTTTTTTATATTGAGCTCATTGGGTCTCAATATCTTAAGTTAGTTTTAAATAAGATTTGCTTATTATTTTTATATATATGAAATAGATTGCAAATAAAATGAATTGAAAGAAAAAAAAGTATATACAAAATTTTCATAAATACGAAGAAGAATTTAAAAAGAAAATAAAATAAGTGTTCCATGGATCTTCATCACTTCATAAAAAAATTTCATAAACTTTCTGAAAATAATTTTAACCCAGGTAAATTAATTTTATTTATTATTTTTTATTTAAATACATCACTAATATTTAGCACAAAATTTGGTTGATTTTACCAAATTTCCATTAGGGGAACTTAGAGTATTTTTAATTAATTTTTTAATCTTTTTTACATTTTTGTATTGAAAAATATAATTTTAGGGGGGATTTCCCACCCCCCACACCACTCGAAACCGCGCCTGATTTTATTATCTTTTACTATTTTTTTGACTACGTTACCTTACTACGTTTACCTTACTAATTTTAGCACAACTTGACTCATTTTTCTTATGCTGGCTTAACAGTAGCATACCAATCTGTAACAATTACATATTTTCTATAACTTTTACACACTTTTTATTTGAGTGTACAAAAGCGATAACAAGATAATTTAATTTTTACAGGTGGTAATATTAATTAAAATAATATAAATATTTATTTTTAATGAAATTATATATAACTACTGATACCACACACAGAGAAAAAATTAGCTATTTGCGAACTGAAATTCGGTTACTGCGACTCAAATTCGGTTATTACAACTTTCATAAGGTTCGCACAACTTAACGTTAGCTTTTACAACAAAGTTCAGTTAATTCAACTGAGGTTTAGTTGCAAAACGCAAAATATTCAGAAATATAATGCAAATATCGTTGTACTAACCGAATTAATAAGTTGTTACCATTACCCTTTCGACCCGGTCGGTACAATATATCCCAAAAAATTTTAAGAACACCTGTTGGTAAGATTTGCTGAAGAATATACATGAAAATGTATTTGTTCCGTTTTTTATGATCTTTAATACGTTTTAAGTACAAAATATTGACGTTTAATTGACATTTGACAGATGTACTTAATTGTAGTCAGTGAATAAGTGAGCACGTGTTGTGAAATTCTGCAGAAAGCTATAAGAATAACCACCAAAAAGCATAATTATTATATTTTATTTTATTTATCGTGTGTTTGTGCTATATATTTACAATTCAAGTTTGGAAATACACTAATTCGTGATACATCTACTGTTTTCTGCTCTTGGGATTTTATGTCCCATTAGTATTTTGACTTGGGATTATATGTCCCAGGAGTACATAACCTGTATATAAATTCATAAATGGAGTCATATTCATATTATTGAAATTTTGCACCCAATAGCCATAATGACCAGCAAGGGAGGTAAGCTGACTGACGAAGAAATCGAAAATGTGCTCTACGATTTCTCAAGTGAGTCGGAGCCATACGAAGACAGCGGATCCGAGCATCTAGCATCGGAGGATGACGAGTCATCTACAGAGGGAGAAGAGTGTCTATATATGGAATGTGCTGATCTTAGTGCTGATTAGTCCAGTTTTGATGAATATATAGCTCCCGACTACGAGGAAGAAGATTGCGCAACTGCAGTAACACCTGCTACGGAGAATATATGGACGGTCGACGGCAATTACCATCCACGAAAAGAAATGCCTCCAGAATACAACCCGACTGTGCCTTCCGATATAAATCGAGGCTCCAGTGAATTGGAAACTTTTTTGAAATTGTTTCCTCGAAGTCTGCTCATATGGACAAGCCAGTGCACAAACGAAAGAATAAGTACCGTAAAAAAAACTCAAGGTGTATACAAAAAACCCACTCGATCCATTCATCAAACAGACCAGCACGAAATTTTGGCAATGATTTTGAGCTGCTCTAAAAGAAAGTCTGTTGGCAATGCTTTGATAAGATTTATAACTGCATTGACGGAAGATATGATAAAGTCTGGGCTGTACAAAAGTAAGGTGCCCAAGAAGAAAAATCTGGACGCCATTTGAAGAATCGAGACGTAAATTATGGTGTAGTTGGCGATCACATGCCCATTGAAGGCACAAAGCGACGCCGATGCGTAAAGTGTTCAAGAGATAAAAAGGGTAGAAAGAACGACGAGCGAACTTTTTACATGCAAGACATGCGAAGTTCCACTATGTTTCAAGTGTTTTTCACCATATCATATATAAAAAGCATTTTCTAAATTAATAAAATAATAAACTTTTACTACTGAGTGTTATTAATTATGAGACCTACTGGGACATTATACTCCAAATTTAAAATCAAAACCACCGATTGGGATTAAATATCCCAGCGCTCCCAGCGCCTCTAGTGGCGAAAACTAGAATTCTGGCTCGGTACAAATGTTAACTTTTTACTCCTCTTTATGGTCCACCTAGTGGCAATATTGTATATCCAACAGTTTTATTTCGGTTCGAAAGGGTTAATATACACTTTTCAATTCGGTTATCATTTTATTTCTCTGTGTGCAGTAATTAATAGCAATATGAAATTATAAAAAAATATGTATATGATGCATTATAATAACGTAATAGAAGCTGTTCTCAGAATTCGATTGTAAATTACACTCACAAGAATATTCTTCCTTTTGATTTTCTCCGGTCTTAATGAAATTTATAGATATGATGGAGCAGAAAAAATTTCATGGTTTGAGTTTAAAAATTGTGCTAAAACTTCTCACACATTTTTCCTTTTTTCGATTTATTTCGAATTGTTTAAAAGAGATTTTAAACAATTGGGGGTACCAAAGGAAAGAGTTCTTGGAGACACATAAAATGGTATTTTGATATTCAAAATTATGCTTTGAGTGAAAATACCGCAAATGTGCAAATATTACATTACGATTATACAATTATAATTGAACATGTTCGAAATTTTGTTTCCATTCATAGATAACGTATAAAAATCTCATATTTTCTGTGTATAAATAGCTGTAATATGAATCGAAATTTTTATTTTCATGCAAACTAAAGTTTATAAAGAAAAAAAACAGCATATTTGTGGATTTGTAATCCAGTTATTGAGGAAAAATGTGGAAAAATGGGCATTTTGCGATTTTTAAGGCACCGGATGCACTTTCTTCGGGTAGGATTGTTCCGGATTTTTTTTTTCTCCTATGCAATATATACAACTTAGCTTCAGACACAAAAGAGATATTCCTTAAGGTATACCGAGATATAACCGTGTTAAAATATAGAAAAAGTGATAAAAATCCGCCTTGAGCCAAAAAATTCGTATGATCATTAAAGTATTACTGTAGCCAACTTGACAAAACGAATGAGGCAGAAGTTCTTATTTTTGGGACTACTTTCACGTGCAATTCCTAGAATTGACTCCCAAAATCATGTGTTGAAAAATATTGTACTGTGTTATAAAAGGTACTTTGTACCAAAATTGATATCTTATAAAGGTTTTTAAATAGTATTAAAAACAATAAAACCCCCCGTAACTCTTTCAGAGAAATAAAATGCAATAGAGTATACGCTGCGTATACCTGAACATAAAATATTTTTAAATATTACAATTTGACCTGAGATGTCTCATTTGAAAGCATTAAAAAAAATATTTTGTTGATACTGATAGTAAAGAGTTTTTCAATAAGAGCGTTATAAAAGTTTTTTTAAATAAAACAAAAACGGTTTGGATAGCAAAGAAATTCTTTATTCCTGTAAATCGATGCCATTATGTATGGAACTCGATTTCTTTTGCATGGCCACCACGGGCACGCTTGCAGAAGTCCAGACGCTGAACCCAATTTTCGACGGTTTTCAAGCATAAATCGGACTGGACCAATTCGTGAGATAACACGTTCTCCAAACTTGTTTTCCAATAAATTGATTTCGCATTCGCTGTGTGGCTTGTGGCGCCGTCCTGTTGGAACCACATGTCCTCCAAGTCCATATCATCCAATTGGGGCCAAAAATATTCGGTTATCATTGAACGGTAGCGATTCCCATTCACAGTAGACAAAGAGAGACACATTTGGGCTTTCTGCAACTGAAGCATCAGCGGCAGCAATATTCTCGACACTACGGGCACTTCTTTGTCTCACTGGCACGGGAACATTTTGTACTGTGCCTGTGGATTCAAATTTTTCCACTAGACGCTCAAATGTTGATCTGCTAGGACGATTATGATGACCATAACGTTGAGGCCACTGACTCCGAATTTCGGTAGTAAATTTTAATAATTTCGACTCGTTGTTGGCTCGTATATCTTTCAATCATGAAATGGCAAACCTTACTGAAGACAAATGTCAAAAGAGCGGCAAAAAATATGGCATCGTTTGCTGTCCCTGTCGGTCTACATTTGTAGCGTCCCGGTTGAAAACCCCTTTATACGTACACTTTTTTAAGAATAAAAAATTCTATTGAAAAAAGTGACTTTTTATATAAATGTTGCTCCGTAAACTTCGTTTTTGAGCGGACTGCCGCAAATCATGAGGCAAACCCATTAAAATATGCCTCTTTATAGTATAAAATTCTAAAAATGTATCCAAGTGGGGTGATTTTTTTTATCACGTTCATAACCTGTAGATTGCTAATTCCAGGATATTTATTCGCATTAAACAATAATCAAAAAAAAAAAAAACTTAAACAATTTCACATTTTTTTATTATTTTCTTTTTTGTCTACTAATATTTAGCATATTTTTTTGCTGATTTTAGCACATTAATTTGTTACCTTCAAATAACTTAAATATAGCTCAAATATAACTAAATATTTGTAGATTTAACAAATCAATTTTCTCTAGTTTGAGCTCTCTAAGATTTGCCAAATCTAAACTAAATCTAAACTAATTTGTAGTAGTTTTAGCAAAATTTTTTACTAATTTTTTTCTCTTCGATGTTTGTCCAAAGTTTTTCCGAATATTCGGTCGGCCAATAATAATATCGACAGTTTTTTTTTTTTTGTCAATTATATTAATGGGATATAACATCGTAAAGTAGTACAATTGTGTGACTTATAACAGAAAAATAAATGACGTAAATAAATTTAAACAAAGTTTTAAAATTTTACTCCAAATCGTAATCACAACATTTAACTAAACCTATTAACAACATATTACTTTTTGACCACATAAAACTTTTTAAAATAATTTAGAAAAAGCATAATGTTGTATGGCGTAACTAATTTTATGTTTACAAAGTCACATGCCACAACTACACCAACAACAAAAAAGCAAAGGAATTATTATATGAATGTGTGAGACCACAATAATGACCCCACACATTGACGATGTTAAATGCTGCGTAAATAAGTCCACCAAAAAATAAAAATACCCCCCAGTCAGTTTACAAAATAAGGATACGGAAAGCATAGTTAATGTATTGTATATTTTCAGAAGGGAACACACTACTTTAATAAGCCACACATGAGTGATTGTCAAGTTCATTATATGTATTTTTATATGTGTAAGTAGTAAACACATGTGCGAATGTGTGAGTATGTGTGTAAGAGTATTCTACAGTACCTCCTTTTCAATAAGGAAACAAAGTCAATGTAATACAAAGCCATAGAACATTTTACATTTTATGTTGTTGTAAGGATACTATTAAATGCACACACAAACATGGAATATTAACAGATTTTTTTTTTTTTTTCTTTTTGTTGTCCTTTTTTAAGGGGGGAACTAAAACTTTAAGTAAAAAACCTAAAAGTTGAAAGAAATAAAAAATAAAAGGTTTCTTGTAATACTCTTAATATTAAATATGAGATTAAGGAATTTGAAAAGGGAACAGCTAAAAGTAATTAAAGTTAAGACCAAAAAAGCGGAGATTTTTCTGGAAAAATCCAAGAACTTACAGGATTTTATCAGGATTCCTCTAAAGGACATCGTCTTAACTTATAAACTAATAGAAGGATTTTTATGAAATTTTGCAGAAATAAGACATTAATTATTAATAGGAAAGCGATTTTCGCTTTTACCAAAAAGCGAAAATCGCGATATGTTCTTAAATAGGAGCAGAAAAAAAATAGTTTTTCGAGTGTGGTTATATCTTTGTAAAATAAATAATTTTTGTCCAAAACTTCTCTTTTATATGCTTTAGTTTCCAAAATGCACCCTAAAATATTTTGGCTCATATCGCCTAAATTAGGCCACGATAAACTTTTTCACTTTTTTATCGAATTCTTCGACAGGTCTACTTCGTGTTGTATGTGCTTATAAAAAACACATATATTTTTTAAAGAAAATCGCGATTTTCGCGAAATCTCCTTTTGCTTAATTTATGGAAAAACTCGAAAAAAAACAAGTAACTAAACATTTTGCAAAAGGGGTATAATTGTAAAATATTAATATTCACATCATAAGTCAGACCACCTGACAGTAAAATTGTGTCACTTGAAAATGAGCTTTAAAAATAATTAGCGTTAATTTCGTCCTTATTTGTGGATATCTCACTTCGTTTATATCCATAACACATTATCGCAATATACACTATACTGCGCGCAATTTTAAGGTTTCTTAAAGCTACTCTACACAATACGTTAAGGGTCGACAATTTGCTATCCAAAAAACTGCAAAGAAGGTAATATCAAACAATTTTTTTTTTCAAACATTTGACACTATATAACTTTTTAGTTATTGTCTGCATAGCAAGTGCACATAGGATAAAGTCCTTCAAGTGCAGTCAGTATATATTATAAGAATTTAAAATTTTGAGTCTTTCTCAAGCCAAAATTTTGATAATTTTTAATTTTGAGTGTTAATAATTACGAGACAATCCCTGCACTGAAATTTTGCAAAAAAATTATACATTTAGTCATTAAGTTAATCTGTGTGCCAGTTTTTTACAGCACAATCCCGAGTGAAAATTTTAATATGAAGTATAATATAATTATATGTCATTTGATAGTTTGCCATATATAAACATATACAAATTGATCCGAAAAATAGATCATCTTCAAGTAGCTACCCAGGTAGAAATTGCCAACCGTACCAAACAAATAGTACAAATCATTGCTATTTTTGTTAAACCCACCATATTGAAAATTACCAAAGGTACAATTAATATTGTACTAAGAAAGAACTATTTTGTTTGCAAAGCATAATGTTTTGCTAGTACTAACTGCAAAATTCTTTGCCAATATTGTTTTTCAAAATACTGCAACCAATTGGAAGCATTTTTATGTTGTTATATTTCACACATTTAAATATGATATATAAGACTATGACGGAACTGTATTGCTGCGTTTTTAATACTTATTATTAGATATATTTTAAAAAAATATTTAATTTAAGTGCGCCCGGTAGGCTAGTTGGTAGTTTGCTGGCTTATCAGTGCGGGGTTCGTGGGTTCGATTCCCACCAGAGGCACTGGTATGTTTTCGCTACAACGCGCCGAAAGCCATAGTAGCTAGTGCTCGGTTAGGGTAATAGTATATAATTTGTAATTATATGATTATTAATTAATAAAAAAAAAAAATATATTTAAAAGCACCAAATTTTTTGAATTACCAACGTTATGCCCACAGTGGCAATTTCGTTTAAACCAACGGTTGACCACTGTTATCAATCGGGTAACTGGACAATGCCGTCAACATTGTTAATTACAAGTTCTGCCCACGCATAACCAATCGTCGCCGACGCTGTACCAATACTGTGCCGATTGCATTTTTCTACTTGGGTAATTATATCAAATTAGATATAATTTATAAGTTGGAAATATATATCTGATTTCATATAATTTTAGTAGGTGTACTTTTTGTGACTTGAAAGTAATGCATTAAAAGTATTGAAGTTAAAAACTAAAATTTCTAGAAATTAATAATTTTAAAGACCCACATTTATTTTTTAAGTCAAACATAACGAAATGTTTAAAAATTATCAAAACAAACAGTATTTTTACACGTTTATTTCTATGAGTGTGTGATTTGCCAAGGCTTCAAATAGGTTAAAGTGAAATCAAAATTATAAAAAGTTGAAAGATATTATTGTAAATTGCCAAGAAGCAAATGGGGGAAAACAGGTCCCCTAATCGAACCTATTTGAAGATTCGGTATCATAAAAATTAATTTAATAGGTTTAATTAGTGTCTGAATAAATTATAAACAATAATAATACAAATTATAGCACTTTTATTAAAAAAATTCAAAAATCATAAATTTTCCTTTCAGTAAAAATTTGGCAAAATTGCATTTTTTCATTTGTTGGCAAATGATCTGAATATAAAAAGATTATAAGATTTGAAATACCTTTCGTGATTTTCATTCCGAAATTTAGTTGACCACCGCTTAAAGGACAAATAGTGCACAAAGAAAATCGCAAAAATGTACGTATCCTCAAATGGGAACAGTGGGCGCTAATGAGTTAAGGCGGATGGATTCAGCATGCCCAAACAAAGGCTAACACATACACAAAACATTATTCATGTCATAACAAAAATAATTTTTAAAATTATTTTACCTCAAATTGTCGAACATTTTTGAAATTCCTCACATCATTTTAGTTCTTATGGAAAATATCGACCAATTTTAATACGTATATATAAAAGTAAACATCAATAATATATCTTTTTTATTTTATTACCTCTAACATTTCAATCAAACCAATGGGAAACATTCCAAATTTCAGTGGAACTGAAAACAAATTTTGTAACTATTACTATTTGTTACATTTTCATATAAAATAAGTTCACGAAATTTGTATTTGGTAAACGTATAAAATACATGCATGCAAATGTTTCCAAAAAAAAAAAATAAAAAATTACGGAAACGAAACAAAAAAGTACACACATGTCAATTTAGTAGGAAATTTATGGCTGATATGGGAAAACTCTTTGTCTCAAATGGCACATACATACTACCATATCAATAAACATACACGAGTATCAAAAAGTATCTATAAAATAAATATTACTTTTGCATGTGTTGTACGCTAGGGTTATAACTTTTAGCATTTTTTGAAAATATCAAAGATTATATGGCATAGCCGTGTTGACTGCGAAAAAATACTAAGATTTATAAACTTACTTTTTCGCGGTACGTTAAAGAAGTTCCCGCACCAATCGCAATGAAGCTTTGAACAAAAAATTGCTTATATTTTTAGAAAATGCAACATTTTACTTAATCGTTTTTGTTACGTACTTATATCATCATCAATAAAAAATATTTTCCCGACATTCTAAAGGTACGTTCACATTAATCAAATATTTGAACAAAATATTTGTTTACATATTTGCTTCAATTGTGTCAAATAAAAAATTATTTTATTTTATGTTCAAACTATGATCAAATATTTGAATGGTTTTTGTTTGTTCAAACAGCTCTCAAATAGTGTCAAATAAAATAAACGAAAAAGTATTTGTCGAGCGTTCAGATTAAAACAAATATTTGTATTAAATATTTATTTAATCAAAGTGTAAAAAAACATAAATTTATTTAATGGAAAAACTAACTGTTTTTAAAAAATTGATCACTCAGGATCTCTCTCGGAGTTATGTTATAAGGGTATATTAATTCTCCTATGGAGCAAAAATTTTGTCCGTTTTGGTCTATCTCGCTTAGTTTTGGAGATACTGGACATTTTAAAATATCGCCATTTTGTAAAATGGCTTGTATCTTGATATTGCAAAACGGACAACATTTTTGCAAACCTTAACAAAAAACACTATACCGCCAACACAGTGTTCCGACTCCAATCATTTCCCGTTTCATTCCATATCGTCTCATTTTGGACCAATGTTCCATTCTGTTATCGGATTGATTAAGTTTTTATTTTCACGTACGACAACACAATTAAGTTTTTTTATAAAGCCTTTTTTTTTAATAAATTTATTAAAAAAATTTGTAATTGGCGATATCAACACCTGTTATTTGCCATTGTTTGTTCTTACATTTTTTTTGTAAGATCAAATAAATATTTGCTCAAATCAGAAGAAAATATTTGATAGCTAGTGTTCACACTATGGTTAAGTTTGTCAAATATTTATTTGAATGCAAATAATTTTGTTTGACCAAAATCAGCTGATTTGCTCTTTGACACACAAAAATAATTTGTGTTCAGATTACGGCAAAGAAATATTTCATGTTTTTTGTCAAATATTTGACTAATCTGAACGTACCTTATCGCACACATATACATATTTTATGATACCATTTAAAATAGATATTTAATATTTATCGGTGAGAAAGGTTTTTGTTCCGAATTGATTTAAAAAAAAAAGATATTTATTATCGGAACAATATTGTCCATAAGGTGGTGCCCTGTACTATTTTCACGACAAAAAAAGTTATAACCCTATTGTACACATTGTACCATTGTAGTTGGAAAATATTTTCAATTTTTGTGGTAAAAGTAAAGTTAACCACCATTTTTAAAAAAAAAAACATTGAATTGTTTTACGGGTTGCGGAACATATGGAACAAAAGATGAAAACCTTAAGGAAGGTAACTGAAAATAATGTACCTCCTTGCTGGAATCAGTGATAGTAAAAGGTTGATAAATTTTTGAAAATAATATACAAAATAACAAAAAAGAAAAATAAAAATGGAGTACAAATAAGTAATCCAGAAAACCGAACTTTTTGTTAAACACAACCAAATATTTATAGAGAAAAGAGTGAAATAAAAAACAATGTTGATATTATGCGACTGTGATAGATCTACGATAAATCGATTCTGTAATTCAGCAACAACATCGAGAAAAATTAGATATTTTACTAACAATGAAACTCTACGAAGGGGCAGAATTATAAAAGGTGATTTTTTAAGAGCTTTCGAATTTGATTTTATAAAAATAACACATAAAATTAGAGATACGAGTATATATGAAACTTTTATTTGAGTCGATAGAACGATGTATATAATTCAATATATCAAAATGATTTCGTGTAAATGTTGACCGGGTCTACGCTTCAAATGGTTCATACGATGGGTCTAATTTTGGCATACTCTCTCCAACATATCGGCAGGTATCACACGAATAAATTCTTCAATATTGGCTTCCAGTGCTTCAACTGTTGCGGGCTTGACATTAGCCTTAACATAGCCCCACAAATATTAGGCTAACGGAGTTAAATCGCACGATCTAGGCGCTCATTTGCCCGCCCCCAAACGTGAAATAAACTGTTCACCGAACTCGCCTCTCAATTGGGCTATTGTTTCGAGTGCTGTATGGCATGTGGCACAGTCTTTTTGAAACTTCATGTCACCCAAGTCCAGATCTTCGATTTTGGGCAAAAAAAATTTGTAATCATCGCACGGTAGCGCTCGCCATTCACAGTAACGTTCCTGCGTTCGTCGTCTTTAAAAAAGTACGGTCCAATTATGCCACCGGCCTATAATCCACAACAAACAGTGCATTTTTTGGGATGCATTGGCGTGAACCAGAAATGAGTTTCGTCGCTGAACACAATTTTCCGATAAAAAATAGGATCTTCATCTAACTTTGCCAGCGCCCATTCACCAAAGTTAGCCGTTGTGGTAGGTTGTGTGGCTTCAATTCTTGCACCAGCTGCATTTAAAAAGGTTTTTACACCCAACTCCTTACGCAAAATTTTCCACGCAGTGGAGCAACAGATGCCCTGTTGCTGTGAACGGCGCGAATCGATAATTCAGGTTATCAACAACACTGGTGGAAACAGCTGCGATATTTTTCTCTGTCCACACTCTACGTGTTGGTGGTTATATATATATATTATGTCCTGTGGTTCCTATTGGGAACAAAGGGCCACAACGAATTTATTCCATTCGGACCGGTTGGATGATATTCTCTTCACTTCTCCCCAGCTTTGATCAGTAGATATGACTTCTATATTCAGTTGACGGCGCCATGTGTGAGACGGTCTGCCTTGGTGGTTTAGTGTCCAATAATGTAAATTTGGTGCGATTCCGTATAGCCGCCTCTGAAGGTTTCTTAACCGATCATGAATTTTGATAATAAAATTCAATAATCTGCAAGCGCTGTTCCTTTGTAAGTCGATTCATGGTTAAATTATATACCAAACTTAACATGTTAACAGTAACATGCTACACGAAAACAGCTGAGCTGTCAATAACCAGTAATTTTAAAACATACAATTTTTAAAATTTTGTGTAACAAATAAAATTTGTAACAATATTATTGTTCGTTTTTTTTTTATCTTTTATTTAATACATATGGCATATTGTTTGAGAGTTCATCCAGAACCCATTCGAGGGTAATCCAATTTCAATAAGTGAGCGAAAGTCAGTTCGTTGGTCAATTTAAAAATTTTTTAATTTATATTTTTTGATCATTTAATCCAATTATGATATAGTCGAGTCAAGAAAGTTTTATATGGACAATTTTAAGAAAAAATAATAATAATATGAATATTATAAGAATCAACCAAAATTAAATTTTATGAAGTTGACGATTTCGAAATTAAATTTCTGCTAAGAAAGCACAAAAAACTACTATTTTTAATTAATTTTGTAATCTTGTATACATTGTTTAATTGAATTAACCTAAATTATTTATCGCGTCCTGAATTACCCTACAACGTTCCAAATTACCCCACCGTTTCCTTAGTAGTGTTCATTCTGGCTAAGAAGCTACACCACAAACCACTCTTTGGAAGGGATCTATCAAAAGACTAAACAAAAATAAAGTCAGGTGTTTTTTAAGAAATAAAAAAACTAGTCCCAAATTACCCCACCTTCCCCTACATATTTTGTATATTGTTAAGTTTGTAAAACAGTGAGCAAAAAAAACCAATTTCAAATTTTGTAACTTTTATTTTGGTGGCTCTTTTTTAACATGTTAACAAAAAGTATAGTATCGAGAAACTATCATGTTGTAAATTAGAATGGGACAAATTTAATATATTCTGTATGCATAAAATCTAGCGACGAAGAAATGTGTAAAGCGAATAATTAAAAGTCTACACTCAGGAAACTTCTGCTTTAAAAATATGTAATTGTTTGGATTGTAACACAGTTTCTTTATTTTAATACAAATGTCAGTCATTTGTAGAACAGATTAAATTTCTTACTAACCTTGTAACTCATTTAAGAAAACAAACCGCATCAAATGACTGTTTTATTAATTTACATTCATTTTTACAGTACTTTTTTTGTTATTAAAAAAAATAAAAAAAACAAATGTTTGTTTAATCTTTACTACAATTGTTAGTCATTTTTTTGAACATTAAAAAACAAATTTGATATAATTTTTATGAAAAAATAAAAATTATGGTTTTTTCGACCTTTAATTGTGCAATGAAAATGAAAATTATTCAAGTTCGAGGCCATACTATATATTTCTTTATTAGGATATTGTCCTAACAAATAATCTGTAGAGTTTTTTGTTTTCAAATTTATTATTTGATCCTTTCAGGAATGTGTTGATAGATTTATTTCGGTAATTTTATAGGTTCCCATCATCAGAACACGTTTTGAAAGCGGTAACAATTCCATGACAAACATCAAACATTTATATAAACTAGTTTACTCACTACATGAGAACTAATATATTAGCTTGAAGTTAAAGATTATAACCATTGATCAAAAAATTAATTGAAAACTTGTTTGTTATGTGCAAGGTCTACCTCTGGTGGATATTCAATACACGTTTTCTGTTTTTTTCCTTCTTTTATTTTTTGTATCGTTTATAGACAAAACAGGTTGAGTAAACTAGACTGTACTTTGTCTTTTATATAAGTTTGATATAACAAATGACAATGTTAGTTGAATTTACTGAAATGTAAGCCGTTCTTTCTTTAAGTGAAATTTCATTTCCTTTTAACTACATTTGCAGTGGTCATTACCTACATAATATTCTAAGTGTTGTATTCACTAAGATTTTCTTGGTCTTATCTCGGTTTTTATCGATATTAAAAACTCGGTGTCTAATCGTTCTTAACAATTTCAGGCCACCCTTTTGTAGTTGCATTTTGGTACAAGGGTAGTTAATACAAAAAGTCTACTTTATGGTTCTTGAGAATGAGTTCTACTTTTACAGTCTTTGTTAAAAATAAAAACAGAAACAGAAATATACATTTTGTTATTAAATGAAAAAAAAAATATGCTTTATTGCTTTAAAGGAAAGTTTAAGTGGATGTTTAGACGGTCTTGTAAGTAAAATCAAATATTTACCCAAGTATTCATCAAAATATTTAACAGCATTTCAAATACATTTTAGTTAAACACTAATTTTAGAAATTTTTAGAACTGTATTCATAGAGATGGGATTTTACCCGGTATTAACCCGATGCATGGGTAAATACCGGGTAAATAAAGGATAAATACCTTTCTTGGGAATTTATTTGGGTATTTATAAAAATTATTTGAAATGCAACATCTAGCAAGCTCTAGTTGTCAATCAGCTGAAACTGCATTTGAAATGAGCAATTTTATTTAATGTTTTCAATAGCACGTGTGTTGTTAAATATCAAAAGCGGATAAAATCGAATTAAAACTATATTAAAGTGGATTAAATTGACTTAAAATCGTGGAGATTTTAAGTGAAGATTTTTAGCATATGCTGGACGTAAATTATAAACTATTTCAACCGATGGCGCAATGGATAACTATTTTCGAATCCAACCAATTTAGTATTCATCGAGTACATTTTGCTTTTAAAGTCATTCAAAATAAGCTACGAGATGCATTTATAGAAGCAACTGAAATTGATAATAATGTCTTCCTTTGATAAAAGGATGGAAATGTCTATTAAACCAATTCATTTGGCTGCTAGCTTGCTTGACCCCAAGAGTCAAGGGCACGATTTAAGTTGATCCGATTATCTAATTGCAATGGAGTTTATTTATGAAATGAGTACCATATTGAATATTAATGTAATGGTGGACCTAGCTTACTATAAAGCTAGAGGGGATTTTTGGGCTAACAATTTTGTGTGGAGCTGCATAGAAAATATATCTTCTACTACATGGTGGAAAAGTATTTGTGTGTCCACTGAATTGAGCAAGATAGCGGCTCGTATATTTACTGCTCCATGCACTTCTGCTGCTACTGAACGCTCGTTCAGCACTCAAAGATTCATCCACTCAAAAAAACAAAACAGATTAACTGAAGATAATGCCGGAAAAGTATGTTTTACAGCACATAACTAGAATCTCGCCAATAAAGGCATACGACAAAAAGATACTTCCTCAAAAGTTGTAACGGCTGAGGATGAAATCAATTTTGCTAATTCATTTAAGGAAGCACATTCCACTTATACTGGTTTCACCCATTCTACACCTCATTGTTCGTTTAATTATTTTCGGAGTGAAGGTGACAATGAAACATTCAGCGACAGTGACAGTGACTTCGATTGGATAATGTAATGTTTGCAAAAATAAATATGTATATATAAAATAGTTATTGACTTAAGTTCTTATTATCCAACAGTTCTGTAATCATTTTTTTTATTAATAAAATTCATTAAATTTTGCTGCAAAATGTTTTTGTTCACCAAATTTTCTACAACATAGTTTATACCCACCTTTTTGGTAAATACCCGTGTATTTACCAATTTTTACACAACTTACCTATTTTACCGGGTATTTACCCTTTACCCATCTCTATGTATTCATAAACGAATATTCACTTAAACACAGGGTTTAAAATATGTATTTTAAGCTTATACTCGTTTATGAATACAGTTTTAAGGCTTAAAATGTGATTTAACTAAAATCTATTTGAAATCTGAATTAAGATTTTTTTACGAATACTGGCGTTAAATTACAACTAAAATTTAGAAAAGAGCATATGAAAACATATACACAATATTTTTTTCCGTAAAGACCACTACACATTAAATTAATGAAAAATCAGTTAAAAAAGGGACTACTTACTTTTCGTTTAAAACAATTGTATTTAATAGTTATTTTCAACTGTTGAAAAATTAGTTGACAAAATCGGTAAAAACAATAGATTGTTTTCGTTTATTTCAATACTCAATATAATATAACAACTTTTTGTTTTTAAATAGAAAATTTAAACTGAATATTTTAACTATTACCGAAAGTCCGTTTTTTTTTTTTTTTTTTGTTTATTTTGCTTATTGAATAACAGACAAAGAGTTAAAAAATATATCTCTTTGGTAACTTAACTGTATATTCCATTAAAACAACTTTACTGATTAAATTTTCAAATAACTGCTGAATTTTTATGGAAAAGTTCTTGCGAGTGTATCATAGCAGATTTTTCAAAAATTCCCCTGAAATCGATTTAAAATCCTAAGAAATCTATTTGATTTGCCTAGAAATCTATTTCATTAAATCAAAAATTTAAACTTTAATAATAAGTTTAAATTAAACAAATCATTACCGAAGATGCTATAACTTTAAATTCTACTTTAATGTTTGCATTTCAACCACCCCCTTTAAATTACCACCCCTGCACGTACACTAAATAAAAATATGTCACACATATCAGAAGTGTCAATTTTTCTACAGACTTTACTTAAGCTTTTTTTATTACACTGAAAATATCAAACTAATATTATGACAATATTTCTATTATTAAAATTAATATCAAAATCACAGCTGAAACTTAAGTATGACATTTCTTTGTACAAAAAAAAAAAAAAAAAAAAAAAACAGAACTAATTGAATTTGACTAGAAACGGAAATGCTAGAGAAAAAAAAATCACGTAAACTAATAAAGCAGCGGGTGTTAAACTTAAAGAAAATAAAATTAAATGAATATTTCTCACAAGTGTTAAATACTGTGGTTTGGTGAGAGTTTTTTTTATGTACAACTGACAGGGGAGGTATCCCGATACGAACTAAGACATTTGACTCAATTTTGGATATGTTTGTAAAGAAGAAAAACAAGAGACTGTGGACATGTCTCACGTTAAAGGTTAAAAAATACGGTTTCAAACGCATTTGTTTTTGTATGAAAGCCTGTCTGCAGTTTTTGAAAATCAGATATATTTTTTAGTCTCATAAAAAAGAACGATTTCGAATACTGGAAAAGGCTCAAACAGCACCTCGTTAAATTAAACAAGCATAATTTCTAGTATACTATACTACCCCAGCGACAAATAACCTGGGTTTGGTAAGCAGTAACTACATTTGTATGCTTCCAAAATAGCGCGTCACCGCCTTGCATACTATAAAGCTATTAGGAAGGCATTCTGTAGTGCTTCCCAGAATGCCTTCGTTGAAGCAGTGAATAATGCTTCCAATGAAGCAATAAAGAATGCCTACCATGAAGCACTAATGTTGTCAACATACAAAAAAGCGCTTCTTAGTGCCTAAGAAGGCATGAATTTATTGCTTCTAAGAGCACATAAAAGAAGCGCTTTAAAAGAGACATACCAAGTGGGACATCGTGAAGAAAAAGCATGCCTTCTTTATTTGCTTTGGAAGCGCTTCGTTATCAAATCATGCTTTCCGGAAGCGCTTCTGGATAAGCACTATTTTTTGCTGGGACAACTACAATAGATCAATGAACCGACAGGGGAGAAATTCTCTAAGAAAAACGAGTAAGGCCTCGAACTTGAATACTTTTCATTGCACAATTAAAGGTCGAAAACATAAGTTTTATTTTTAATAAAAATTATATCAAACTTGTTTAAAATAAAAAGTACGGCCTTACTTTACTTCCCCTTTACATCTCGTTTAAAAAAAAAATAAAACAAAACAAAACAAAACAAGTGTCAAAATAAAAAGGCGAATAAAAACAAAAGCGCGTATTGTATATATACCAAAGGTAGAGTTTGCACATAAAAATTATATCAAACTTGTAAAAAAAGACAAAGTACGGCCTTACTTTACTTCCCCTTTACATCTCGTTTAAAAAAAAAATAAAACAAAACAAGTGTAAAAATAAAAAGTAGAATAAAAACAAAAAGCGTGTATTGTATATCTATCAAAGGTAGAGCTTCCACATAATGCACAAGTTTTCAATATATTTTTGATCAATGGTAATAATCTTTAACTTCGAGCTCATATATTAGTTCTCATTCAGTGGAGAAACTAGGTTATATGAATGTTTGATGTTTGCATGGGATTGTCACATCTTTCAAATCGTGTTCTGATGATGGGAATCTAGAAAATTACGGAAATAGATACTTAAATACATTCCTGAAATAGTAAATTAATAAATTTGAAAACAAAAACTCTATAGATTATTTGTTAGGAAAATATAGACCAATTCCATATGAAAACGATCAAAATTGGCAAATTTTTGGACGACCCCTCTCCGATTTTAAAATAAATAGTCTCAATCGATTGCCCAGCAAAAAATAATGTACCTACATATTTTTTTTTTTTTATAGTGACTGGTTTAGTGGTGGTGTGCACCACTGTCATGTGACAAAATTGAAGAATTCTTCATAAAGGACCTCATTGAAAAACTACTAAAGCGATCGCAACGAGTGATAGCTCGTTGGAAAGGTATTGAATCAGGCCTTAATTGAAAAATAAAATTTTCCTAATTTTTCTCAGAAATTTACCTTTTTTCCCATGAAAATTAAATTTTCCGATTTTCCCCAGAAGCTCCTAAATTTTCCGGCTAATTTTATTTTTTTTGGATTCCTCATAATTTTTGCTTTAAGAATCAGCAATAAAAAATGGGGCCGACTCCATGTTTGGACAGGAGAAGAGCATTTAAGAGACCACCTTGTTCTCATTGTTTTTATATTTTTTATAATTGAATTATTTTCAATTATTTAACAAGAAAAATTAGGAAAATTTTATTTTTCAATTAAGGCCTGATTCAATACCTTTCCAACGAGCTATCACTCGTTGCGATCGCTTTAGCAGTAAACAACTTTCAATGAGGTGCCTTATGAAGAATTCTTCAATTTTGTCACATTACAGTGGTGCACACCACCACTAAACCAGTCACTATAAAAAAAAAAAAAAATATGTAGGTACATTATTTTTTTGCTGGGCAATCGATTGAGACTATTTATTTAAAAATCGGAGAGTTGTCGTCCAAAAGGTGATCGCTTTCATATGGAATTGCTCTATACTAAATGGCCTCGAACTTGAATAATTTTCATTTTCATTGTTAAGAAATAACTTTATTTTTAGCAAGACCAAATAAAATTCCCAAAATAACAAAAAATTCTCAAAATAGCATCTGAACTTTATGATAAAAGGAATAATAATTACTAATAATAATCTGTGTTGAATATACCAAAATTTCAAATTTACCAATTTTCCCGAAAACTATGGGAGATACGACAGCTATAATACTGCAATGCAAAACAGTATGACATATAAATTGCATTTTGCTCAGGAATAACTTTGGTAATAAGTTATTTTTTTCATATCTCGTATAGTTTTTGAGAAAATTTGAATTTTTGATAATTCGAAAAGTTCTTAATCGAAGTCTTTTATTTTCATCGCAAATTTGTTCTGAAAATCATTTTTGGTGTTCGCAATGTTGGCCTAACTACTATTTCGACGAGGCGTGCCTATTTAATTTAAGTAGAAACGTATATTTTACCTTTTTATTCCCTAATTTAGACACATCTTTAGATTTTGGACTACTAGTAACTACACTAGCTTACTGTCTGCCTTACTTTAACACTATAAGTAATGACTTACCAATAACTAGTCAATTTTCCCTTTATTTCAATACAAAAATTAATAAAAGTACTTATTTGTATCATTAGCTTAAATATAAAGTAATGATCTAAAAAAGTTTTTAAAATCTATTTTTGGACTTATCATTTTTGCAGCTATAGTACACTCAAAAAAATAAGTTAGTACAAAAGTTAGTAAAACGTCTTGTAAATCAGGTATACTATTTTTTAGCAAATTTTTTTGCTAAAATCGTGTTTTCAGCTAAAATTTTTGTTATACTTATTCAGCACTTAACTGTTTTATACTAATGCTTTACTAATACACTAATGTTTTACTAATTAATTTTGCTAATATAATTGTTCTGATAAGCACATTAATAGTGTGGACGACAACCAGATTGAAAGATATACGCAGAATGAAGCAGATGTCGCGGCATGTCAAGATGTAGTAGAGAAGAGGAAAATGATACTGAAAACTACAACTCTAATAAGATATATAAAAAAATCAACCATGGACGACTTTTGTATCTGTTGTTCATACATAAAACAAAATTGAGGATTAAAACAACTTCAATTTTGCGTTGTCACCAGCTTGTGAAAATAATTGTCTATTAATAAAATAAAAGACAAAAGAAAATATTTAAATTTAATATGTATTTCTAAGATAAATGTTAATAGATTAATAATCTAGTGTGGTCAAATTGCAAACAAACATATACAGACAGAGTAAAGCGAAAGACAAAGACACACATCTTAGGTAGATTTGTATGGTTCCTTTTTCTTATTGCAAAAAAAAGGGTTGTTTTTTCGTTTCGTTTGTTTTTGTTTATTTTTTCGTTTTGTTTCTATAATTATCTTCGGCCGAAGTGTCCCTTAAACAATAGCATCATTTAGACAACCATTGATGTAAGTAATTGAAAGAAAATTGTTATGTTATATATATTTATTTCTATATATTTTCAGATATTAAATTAATTCATGTCGTCAATGTGGGAAAATGAGAATTTTTATATTTCGTTATTATAGTAAATTATTTTTAAAAGAATCACAAAAATGTGTTTTATGATTTTCAGCAAATATATTAACTAAATTACAATTTTTTTGCGCTGTTTTCAGTCTACTAAAAATCAGCAAAAAATTTATTAATTTTTAGCAAGACTTTTGTATTTTTAATCTACTAAGTGTTAGCAAAACTTTTGCTGAATCTACTAATTTTGTTGCTAAAAGTCAGCTCGCTGATTTTCAGCAAAAGATTTTGCTGACATTAGCAATTGTTTTGCTAGCACCCTCCTGACTAAAATTTTGCTGACTCAGCAAATTTTTTGCTGAATTTACAAACTTTTTTTTTTAGTGTAAGAATAGATTATTGGACAAACGAATTCAGGATGATGAAAAATTAGTTTCATTTGATGTAGTTTCATTATTCCCGAGTATCCCTGGTAATTTAGCAATTAATATTATAGAAGGAGAATGGAATGTTATCAAGGAATATATGACTATTGATAAAGACCTATTTTTACGTATTTTAAAATTTTGTATAGAGGATAATAGATTCTTTCAATACGGTGAGAAGATTTATTTACAACAAAAAGGACTCCCAATGAATCCCCTGCTTCTCCAATTGTTGCTGATATAGTTATGATATAATTACTGGACACATGTATTGAGAAACCGAAGATAATAACAAAATATGTTGACGACATATTTTGTGTTATTTCTGGGAATGCAATAGATAATATGTTGATTGCATTAAATGAATTTAATACGGATATTAAATTTACCATGGAAAAGGAGCGTGACTCAAGACTTTCTTATTTAGATACTTTGGTAGTTAGAAGAAGTAACAATTTGATAATGGATTGGTATCAAAAACCAACGGCATCAGGTAGAATTATTAATTTTTCTTCAAAACATAATAGGAGAATTACCATTAATACTGCAAAGAATTTAATAGAAAGGGTTTTTAACTATTAGTGACAAGCATTTCACAGGAAGAATGAGGAAATAATTAAGAATTTATTAATAGATAATGATTTTCCAATAAAATTAATCTGTTCATTAATAAATCAGTATAAATTTAGAAGGAATAACAGCACAAATAACTTGAATGAACAGATAATTTACAAGTCTATGGTTTATGTACCGGGATTATTAGAATGTTTAGAAAGATCGAATATTATCGATACTAATAGATATAGAATAGCTTTTAAATCATACAATACAGTTAATAAATTATATAATAGGACAAAGGATAGGACAAAGGATAGGATACAGAAATTAGACATGGAAAATATAGTGCATAAAATACCACGTAGTGGAAATAATGTAGAGAATTGTGATAAGTTATATATAGGTACAACAAAAAATAAATTGAGAACTAGATTAGCTGGACATAGATCAGATCAGAAATATAGGAATAATAATTCACAAAAAACAGCATTATCTTCTCATTGTTCAAGATATAATCACTATCCAGACCTTGAAAATGTTTCAATTTTAAATACAGAACATAATTACAAACGTCAGTATTTATTAGAAATGTTACAGATAATTAACACACCACTAAAAAATAGAATTAATTTTAAGATAGATATTGAAAATTTAGCTCAGAATTATAGATATTTATTACAAAAGAAATAACACATACTACATTAATTTATAACAAATATTACATCAATAGATTTTTTAAGAGTTAATTATTTATATGTTTTGTTTTAGAAATATTTGTCAAATATTTTAAATATGTTTTCAAACTTTCAAAAATTTTTTCAAACTTTCAAATTTATTAATTTATTTATTTTCCTGAAGATGCTACACAAAGGAGTAGCGAAATATTGAAAATAAAAAAAACTTTTATATAAAAAACAAACCTTAACTCAAATAATTAGAAAATTTAAAAATATAGTAAATAAAGGGTCCGCCATCTAACGTTTTTTTTTCAACTACTGCTTATTTCGTGAATGGTAACACTTAGCTCATGTCTGATTTGACAGATAATTAGTTTTATCCTTCCGCTGAACGAATATGGTCCGTATGTTCGTTATCTTGTGAAAAAAGTGAATGAAACTGGCATCCTCATCTATAAACCAAAGCGTGAAAAACCCAAAAACAGTGCGTACACCAGAGAATATTGCTGCTGTGGCAGAAAGTGTGCGTGAAGCGCCATCAACATCAATTCACCATCGTTCTGAACAATTGAACATTTCAGAGACATCATTGAGACGAATTTTGCATAAAGACCTTGGTATGACGCCACACAAAGTCCAATTGGTTCAGGTGTTCAAAAAAAAAAGTTATTTGGCAGACCCTTTATATATATAATAATTATTTTTGATTTTTTGTAAACTGGAAAGTAATTAAATATTGTGTAATCGAGTCCTTTATGTTTTTATCTATCCTTTATACCATATCGCTATAGCTCAGATGGTATAGTGGTTGACTGACAACTTGGAGTCTCAGGATTGGATCCCTTGTGAGCACATTTTATTACAAAATTTTCAATAAAAAAAATAAGTTTTTAGTAAATTTAGTTTTTTTTTTTTTCAAAGTTAATTCTAAACCCATTATTTTTTATTATTTAAATAACAGTTAGCATTTAGGTAGCCACATACTTTTTTATTTTTCGTAAGGTGTTTAGTAATGATATATCATTATTTTGAGCAGCAACCCCATATAAAAGTAATAAAATTTGTAATGTCAATTGCAAGTAGTTGACATTACTAAATATGTATTTATATAACCACTTATATGGTAATACTTTTTTACACTGTGTTCCGGCTAATTTGGATTTTAATGACTTTTTTTCTTATGAAAAATTTTATTGTTCTGCAGTTTATTATTGGGTGGTTTCCCTTAGAAGACTTTCCCAATAAAAATATTTTATTAAAATAATTTTTTGAACTCATTACTACTGTGCAAAATTTCTTGCAATTACAAATGCTGATTTTTTTAAAGGTCAAACAAAACAGTCGTCAAAAAAAGGAAGCCTTAATTAAAATATAACCACTAATTTATCCCTCAATAATTGGAGCACAAAAATAAACACACAAAAAAAAACTGTAATAAAATTAAACACTGCCTAAAGACACATTTTCATATTCCCAAAAAGGGCAAATAATTGAAATCAACACAAGATGTCGCTTATATTATTATGACATAATAAAATACGATTCTTCCAACCATAATTATAAGAAAATTTTCCAAACATTCAAGTAAGGGTAACTTTATTTTCCCTTGACTTATTAAAAAAAAAAAAAAATATATTAAGGAGTGAGATCGAATAAATCCTAACACAGATTATCACTTATAACTTTTTTTATGTTTAAAAGTCACTTTTTTTTTAATCAAGTTATCTTTTAAAAAGTCGCCAGATAATGTGTATAAATTATTAGCGAAATGGGATCATTAATTTGTTTAAAAATGGACTTTCAGCAAAAAGTGAAAACAAAAAAAGTAGAATTTTTAGAAAAAAAAACGTTAAATTTTATAGAAAAAAATATGCTTAATTGTTCAGATCTCAGAAAAATTAAATTATATTAAGATTCTTTTTAAATTATTGATGAAAGCTACAAAGCAAGTTTCCAATACTGTCACTTTTTTTTTGAAATGGTCTGCTCCTTTCAAGTAGGGCACTAAAAATGGCAAAAAAAAAGTCCCTTTACTCACTTTTTTGTTCAGCTTCCATTTTTAAACAAAGTAATGATCCGATTTCGCTAATAATTTATACACATCATCTGGCGACTTTTTAACAGATAACTTGATTCAATAAAAAGTTCACTTTTAAACATAAAAAAAATTTATAAGGGATAATCTGTGTTAGGATTTATTCGATCTCACTCCTTATATTATATCTCTCCTTCCGGCATATATTTATGAAATCAGTGGCAAATTTGCTTAATATTTTTGTTATTTTAGAAAAAAAAAAAGTTTGTACTGTTTCTTGTGTATTTGAGTGTTTGCTATAAAATAAGTTCAGTCAGTTGGAAATAATCCTTCTTGTAACCTTTTAATTTATTTCTGAATACAATATGTTTGTACCAGTTTTTGTCTGGAATTTATATTTTTTTTTTTTTTTTGTAAACAAATATTTATATATTTTCTTTAAAACTTTGATTTTGTTTCTTTTTCATTTTATATGGCGTTGCTAATTAAAATTTCTAAAGTTATGTAAGCAAAAAGTTTTATTATACGTTTTAAGAAGAAGATAACTTTAGTGTAGGAATACGCTTTTAATATTTTTTAAAGGGAAAATGATTCAATTCTAGAAAAAAAAACACAAATATCTTAGGGTTTTAAATATAATTGACTTTTTAGAAATACACCAATGAGGTTTGGTATTTAAAATATTTAATTATGATATTAAAACTACCCGTACCGGAAATTCAACAGCAAAACATTTTTTTGTATGCACACTTATTTGTTACAAAAAATCAGTTTAAATATTTAATGTATCATGAATTTTTTGATGCACCGAATATAATTGACCGAGGGTCTTCAAATTTGATTAAATTTGTGTACACATACTCTATGAAGCCCATACCACATCTCCATATTCAGTGCGTTTCAAAAACTATTTTTTTTTTTTTTTTATACGAAGAATGTAATTTTGAAGACATATAAGTTCGAAAGTTGTTAGCGAATTTCACTGATTCACAAAGCATTACATTCGTTTGGTGGTCCATTTTCTCACTTGTGCAACAAAAAAAAAATACATATCGCTCATTAACTTCAAGACTGTCATAAGTCAAAAAATGAGTTAACGATGCAGATTTATTAGTTATATCATGCTTAATATTTTGTAAAATTTCATATGAATATCATGCATATTTTTCGAGATAGAGGATAATATATTTTATTTTTCTTTAAAGTGGTTGCAAAGAGTATATACTTCATAAAGAAACTATGCTACTCACGGGTCTCTCGATAATTAGCGAATTCACACATAACTCTCACTAAGAGAAAAATACATTAGAACCCACCATTTATAAAAAACGTGACCAAATAAGTAGAGAAAAGGTCAAGCGAGGCAGATATGGATTAAAAACTTTAAACACGTTTTCTGCAAAATTGTGTTTTTTGAGTTATGTTAGTCTTGCAGTAAATGAGCAATATATACACAGAAAAACTTATGAACCTTAAATATCTAATTAAAGAATTGATTTAAACTAAATTTGTTTCTAAACAAATATTTAATTGAATCAATTGATATTTTATGTAATTTACTTTTAAATATATAAATAAATAATTTATTTTGGACATAATTATCAAATTATATTTTCATACACTGCAGCTTAAATAGAACATTTTTAGTATAAAATATCAAATGCATTTGAAGTTTACAAACAAAACAAGCTTACAAACAGAAATACACAAACAGACACAGCATTACTAAAAACACATATACAAGCAAACGTGTCTATCACACACTTTTTTATTGGGTATGTAACATAATTTTTTTTTTGTAGATATTTATTTATAGCTTTTTTTCTTTTTAATTTTCAATGAAAGTCTTAATTAATATTATCATTGCCATGATAGGTGCAAAATCAATTAAAATGTTAATTGATTCAATAAATTTTTTAATTGAAACCTGTTTTTATTTTCTTCTGTTTATAGAAAATGCATGTTTGATGCAAATACTATTTTTAGATGCATTTTTAAAATTGTTTTCAATTTTTCAAAATTTATTAAACATGCATCAATCGAAAACTTAACATCTTTTATAAAAACTTAGATTTCGCTATTTAAAAAAAAATGTTAGGTTTTCGATTAACGCATTTTCAAATAATTTTGTAGGGGGCGAATAATTTCGATAACGCATCTGAAAATTGCTTTTACATCAAAAACGCATTCTTTTTAAATATGTTACTTTTTATGACTTAAATGTTAAAGATTATAAGTGTAGGAGCTGAATGCTTTTTGAATTAGAGAAATTCATATCAACTTTCGAATATATGGCTCTTAAATTTTTCAGACTTTTTGGATTTTTTAAATTTTCTTAAATATTACAAACACGGAATATGGACATGTGTTAAAGGCTGCAGAGAGCCTATAGAAAGAGAATCGGAAGACAAGTAATCAAAAAATTACGATTTTTCTTGTTCTTTCAAAGAATGAATTATACACTGCCACAAAATGAGAAAAAGTCGATTTTCTTTAAAACTCGATTCATATTTTTAATAGATTATGACTCTCTGATTCTAAATCTGTTTTCAAAATTTTCCCGCCACGTCAAATTTTGAGAAAACCGCGATTAATACGCGAAAAATAGCGTTTTCACAATTTTTGAAGTTTTGTACACACCACATCCGAACAGCTTAAGAATTTCAATTACGATTGTAGATATATTTAACTTTTTTTTCTCTACAATGAGGTAACAAACTTTTAAAATGTATGTATTATTATTGGCTAAAATGGCATTTGAAAAGCGTGGTAGTCTATCAAAAAAAATAAAAATAAAAATTACTAAATATATTATTTTTAAAAGTAGCCAGCCTAGGCAATGCATCCGGTTACGATATAAACTTTGAACTTTACTTTTCTTAATGTATTGTTAAAAACGTGTTTTTTGTTGTATGTTACATGTAATGTAAAATTATTTACAATTTTTTTAATGTAATAATAACAAAATTTACGAATCCCCAGAAGAAGTCAACAAATAATCGACGAAATGTCGGGACAAAATTGTAAACAAAAATCTAGTTTTTATTTACATAAATATTTTAGGTCTTCTAAGCTTAACAAAAAAAAAAAAAAACGTTAAAAATATTACATCAACTTTGTTGATGTAATACGAAAGAACAATTTTTTTTCTCAAACCTAACATTAAAAATCTGTTTATATTTCCTTGTATAAGGCATTTGCTTAACAATCAGTTTTAGAAAATATCATTGCGGTATCTTCAAGAGTAAAGTGCAGTTTAAATATTTATCTTTAATTTGAATCATTAGAAAGCGTCAAACGTGTAATAAGAGGCTTAAAAAAGTACTAATATATCCATTTTGGCCACTTTAACCGCGGTTTTCTCAAAATTGTGGAGCGATGGAAAAATTTGGATGAAGTATTTGGAATCAAAGGCTACCCAAATCATTTTAAAATGCATTTTCTGATTGTTTCATATTACCTGAATATGATTTTTATGTGGCCTGCCACTTTTTTAAAAAAACCTATGAATTCACGCAAAAAAAAACTGGGGGAATATTATCGAAGTGCTTAGTAATTATACAACTACATAAGTTTCAAGTTAGTTTTACAAATTTCTAGTAGTGAAGCCTTTAAACCACGAAACAATGGATAGAGTGCATGGGTACTCATGAATAGAATAATTTGCTAAAGTTTTTAAAAAATCTATATAGAATTTCAACATTTAAATTAAACTTGAAAAAATATTTATTACAACAAATAAAAGAACGTTTGTATTAATCTTTTATTTCTGATATATGCTATTGTAAATAAAAAATTACATATATGAAGGTCTTATATTAAGAACTTGATAAGCCACATTTATTGTTTTATGGGTTTTCGCTGTTGTCTAGACTTCCAGTGATTAATATTTGATAGAAGTCTTGTTTACTACACTTATTACAAGTATCTGGAGTATAAAGGTCCTGCTAAATTCATATTTTTTGCATTTTTTAACCTTTCGCAGGTAAAAACAAACTAAAAATAAAATGTGGATTATGATGATTTTACAATAAGCCCTTCATATATGTTTTTTTTTTTTTTAACATATTTAATTTTCTTTAAAATAACTTGTTGTTATAATGTTTGTTTTGCCAACTCGCTTCAAAAATGCGTTTCAATCTCTGAAGCACTAAATTTGTAATGAAATATTTATTTAATAAATAAATTTTGAATTAAAAAAATAAAGATAGGATATTACAATTGATTGAAATCAGTATCTGCTTCTAAATTTCAGATAAAAAACAAGAATTTGTTTCTACTGTATAATTTAGTACTACACATTTATTTAAAAGTATATAACTATTATAGTATTTAAGGCAGTATACTTTGGATCCCGGGCAAGACCAGCTATAATAAGCTAATTTTACTACAAATTGATAAAGTTTTATCAAAAATTACTTTCATACTGAAATGTTGCTATTTGCCAAACTCCGTTGTTGTTAAACGATTGCTGTTCTTCAATAACTTTTCTTTCTTCTTATATCAAAATTGTCTAAAATAATTTTCTTAACAAATTTTCGACAATGAAGTTGATAGCAATTTCTTTGATTGAAAAAATTACTTTTAAATATATTATTATCTTTGTATCTTAAACAGCATTTCGAATCAATTGGCATATGAATATATACTATTTGGTAACTTATCAATGAAAAAGAACTAGCGCTAGTTATCACTTTCCAAAATTGATTTTTGATTTATATCTCTTACATTGTCTTCTACTTTTTAAATTATTTTAATGAATTAGATATTATTGTGTGAACATACAGACATAGAATGTTCCTATATAAGGTATCATATATAAATTTTTTTTAATGAAATCTCTTTACGCATGCATTTCTACTTTTATATTATTTCATATTGATGGAAATCAAGATTTTCTTTTAGATATTCTACATAAATTTGTTAGCAATATGTCATGTCCTAGTGATAGGACCAGTTCAGTAACTTTTTTTCGAATTAGTTCAAAATAATTTTATTGTAGTTTGTAGAAAACTAATCGGTGAGAAAAAGTACAAACTCTGCACAACAGAACTGATAAAACAATATGGAAGTAAACATAAGAATTTAGGAAAAATTTTACGAGTACTGGCAAAAAGAGAGCAAGTCTCCACTTAACCCATATAACACTGCCGTTACTTTTAAGCACCCAGTGTAGATAAGCATTACCATTTAAGTGATAATATAAACACATATTTGGTAATATAAGCACATATTACTGTTACATTGAGAGGTCGCGCAAAATAACGACATGTCATTACTAACCACATTACATTACATTATAAAAATATGTGGTTACTTATATTCTTACCTAGTACGGACAAAAATAACAAGTCTTAAACCAAATTTTATAAAAAAAAAAATTTTTATTATAAAAATTGGTTTTAGCCCAGACGGGATTCAAACCAGGGACCTTAGGGTGTTAGTCAATTACACTATCATCTGAGCAATCTCTACAGGTTATACTTGATAGACAAAAACATAAATGAACTGCTTGCACAAAATGTCATTACTTTCAAAACCTATAAAAATAAAAATTATTAGTCATATATGTACTTACTAGACTCAAAAAAATACTGAGTATAAAAATAGATTTTCATAAAATATTAATATCGTTACTTTATAAAGGGTCCGCCATCTAACGTTTTTTTTTCCAACTAGTGCTTATTTCGTGAATGGTAACACTTAGCTCATGTCTGATTTGACAGATAATTAGTTGTATCCTTCCGCTGAACGAATATGGTTGTGTATACGCTTGAACAACGCTGGGAAATATTGCGACATTACTTTGAAAATCATGGTAATGTTGCAGAATGTGTGCCGATACACCCAAAACGAGTCACCCTTTGATGCGGATTTTGGTCCAGAGGCATAATTGGGCCATTTTTCTTCGAAAATGAGCAAGGAGTGGCCGTTACAGTCAGTGGCGATCGTTATCGGGCCATGTTGAACGAATTTTTGTTCACAAAAATTGAAGAGGAGGAAATAAAACTGCACACAATTGATAATGTGCTTAAAAATTGGACCTATCATGTAGGCTGCATGGCCAGCCGAGGCAGCCATTTGAATGATATTATTTTCCATTATTAACCGGAAGGATTGTACTTTCAAATAAAAAAAGAAATTTGAGAAAATATTCAGTAGTTTTTTTTATAGCATTTTCAAAAAAAAAAAAGTTATTTGGCGGACCCTTTATTTAAAATAATGATAAAAATAAGTGCTTATGGATAACGCATAATTTTTTGTATTGAAATAATATGAAAATTAACTAGTTATTAGTAAGTCATTATTATGTGTATTAATGTAATGCTGGAGTCATTACTGGCAGTCCGAAAAATAATGACATGTTATTACAGTTTCTATACTGGGAGCTTATACTTGATAAATAAAAATATAAATAACTTGATTGCACAAAATGTCCTTTCTTTCTAGCTTACAAATAATTCAAAAATATTTAGTTATACATCTTCTTCCTAGAGTTGCAAAATAATGAGTTCTAAAGGTTGATTTTGAAAAAAATTTCAGATCAACATTTTATTTTTAGCAATTAGTTAATCATAAATATGCACTTTTAAAATATTTTATTCATTTTATCATAAAATATTTAAAATTATCTGTAATACATGTATAGTCAAAAGATAAATTTAATTTGTTACCATGATCATAAGTTGGCCATTTGTAATGTAAATTTTAAATATATCATCAAGTTAGTGTTGTCAGAATTAACAACGTTTTTATTTAAAAAAGCCCCTGCTCTTCTTTAAGCAGGTAATTCCATGCACTTTCTAAGCGACTTAAACTCATTTTGTTAAAATAACAAATGAAAAAATATATTTTCTAAATAAAAAGATTATTACCAACTTAAATTGTGCTTAAAAATTAAAGAAAAAACCCCACAAAAAGGCTTTTGCCCTACCTAGAACAACACTGCAAAGAAACTTTGACACGTCATTACTTTTTGGACTACCAGTAATGACAACCATTTATTCTCTGCATTACTTTAACACAAATAATAAGGATTTACAAATAACTAGTTAATTTCCTCTTATCTGACTACAAAAAATTATCCGTTACCTAAAAATACTTATTTTTATCATTATTTTATATATAAAGTAATGATTTCTAAATTTTTTTAAATATCCAAAACTCATTATTTTTCATACCTGATTTTTTGTAAGCTGGAAAGTAATGATTTTTTGTGCCATTTATATTTTTATCTATCAAGTACAAGCCGAGATAGCTCAGATGATAGAGCGCTTGACTGACAACCTGGAGTCCCATGTTCGGGGCACATTTTATATAAAAAAATGTTTTCATTAAAAAAAATAAAAAAAAATATTAATATAAATATAAAAATATATGTATATATTATATTCTTTTAGACTCATTATTTTTGTTCATTCTAGTTGGCATGTAAGTAACCACATATTTTTTGATTTTTTCGTAAGGTGCTTAGTAATGATATATCACTATTTTGCGAAACATCTCCATATAACACTTATGTGATTTGTAATGACAATTGTAAGTACTTGCCATTTGCAAATATGTACTTATATAACCATTTATGTGGTAATGCTTTTCTACACTGGGCAGTAAAGTACGCTGTAGAAAGAATATTAGTTTGACAAACAGATCGGTTTTTTGAAAAAAAAAAATAAATTAATGTCAACTTATGACACTAAATTAAATATAAAGTGAAAGTATAAATATTTAACTATTTTCATTAGATAAGTTAGTCGAACATAAACGGTCTCTCTGTAAATATTAAAACACAATGAAGACCATATTTGGTAAGTATCAAATAAAATTTCAAATCCATTAAATTTAGTCAATTACAGAAATATCAAAAAAAAAAAGCATTTGTAGAAAAAGTTTTTACAGGAGTATTTCCATTTTCTTATTTTTCAGTTTTATCATACTTTTTATTGGCTTTGGCTGCAACATCCATTCAAGCGGCTAAATTACATAATAACCTTTTATACGCCAGATATTTGTGTCGTAACAAACCGAATGGCTTTCGATCTTTAGTACCCGGCAGTTGTTCCCAATATTATGAATGTATTAATCGCAGATCACAATTGCAATTTTGCCCTCGTTATTATGATGCAGTAAATCGTACATGTGTGACTAACAATATTGGCTGTATGGAAACATTCAACCGTCGAGAAAATGCACCTGCTGGTTGTAGTGGTCCTTGTTGTGGTATTACCAGCGATTTTGTTTTGGATGCCATAAATTCTCAAGTCTATTACGAGTGCAAGGATAATTATGTTATTGCAAATAATACATGTCCAGGTGACTTAATGTTCAGTTTGGTTCGTGGTAATTGTACTTCACCGCAAAACTGTATTTTGGATGTTGTAACTCCAAAGCCAACAACAACTTGCACAACAACACCACATACGCCATTAACGGACAAATCAACTACTCCTTGCACAACAACACCACAGAAGACAATAACGGAGACACCAACAACTCCACAGACAACAAAAACAGAGTCAACAACGACTTCCTGTACAACAACACCACAGGCTCCCATAACGGTGTCGCCAACAACTACTTGCACATCAACACCACAGGCTCCAGTAACGGAGAAACCAAGTACTCCTAGCAAAACAACACCACAGAAACCCATAACGGAGTCACCAACTACTCCTTACACAACAACACTACAGAAGACAATAACGGAGTCACCCACAACTCCTTGCATAACAACACCACAGGCACCAGTAACGGAGACACCAACAACTCCTTCTACAACAACAACACATGCACCATTAACGAAGGAAACAACTACTCCTTGCACAACAACACCACAGAAGCCCATAACGAAGACACCAACACAGAAGACAAAAACAGAGTCCGCAACGACTTCCTGTACAACAACATCACAGGCTCGCATAACGGATTCACCCACAACTTCTTGCGCAACGGAGTCACCAACAACTCCTTGCACAACAACACCACAGAAACCAATTTTAGAGTCTCCAACAACTTCTTGCATAACAACACCACAGCCGCCAGTTACGGAGACACCAACAACTCCGTCCACAACAACACCACAGAAACCAATTACAGAGTCTCCAACAACTTCTTGCACAACAACACCACCGAAGACAATAACGGAGTCACCCACAACAACACCACAGACGACATAACAACACCACAGACTACAGTTACGGAGACACCAACAACTCCTTGCACACCAACACCACAGGCTCCAGTAACGGATAAACCAACAACTCCTTGCAAGCAACGACACAGAAGCCAAAAACAGAGACACCAACAACACCACAGAAACCCATAACGGCGTCACCAACAACTTCTTGCACAACAACACCACAAAAACCAATTACAGAGTCTCCAACAACTTCTTACACAACAAACACCTCAGACTCCAGCAAACGGAGCCACCAACAACTTTCTGCACTACAACAACACAGGCTCCAGTAACGAAGGCACCAACAACACCAATGCATACCACAACTCCTTGCACAACAACAACAGTGGATATAACAACACCCCCTACAACTCCATGTACCACTACACCTTGTGCCACAACTACAGAGGCTTCTTGTGATTCTAATGCCATAGCAGCTGCTTCATCCATTTTTATGTTCTAACTCAACCATCCATAATTGATTTGTATGTACGTTTCGTATGCCGTGACAAATCTGATGGTTTTACATTGGCGTTGTAATGATGAAATCCAAGAAAACAAGTTGTTGTGTGTTTGAGCTCTTATGAGCGACTCTATTCTTTATTTAATTAAAAAAACTTAGAACTACTTAAACATATTATTATATAGCGTGGATTTCGCAATGTCAACAAAATCACACGCTAGTAGGATTGGTGAGAAGTTGACAAACAACATTCCACAAAGTGTGGGTCTCAAGTTACATACAGACGGTATGGTAACGTAGACTTGTCAAACACACTACACCTCCCCTTTTTAGGAAAAAGATTGATCAATTAGAGTAGACTATTGATCGATCTTTTTATATAACTTATTTAATAATATATAACATTTACAAGAGGAAATTTAAACAAATGATCTTAAATAAGAAATAATTTATAATACCATTGGTTTTTTTTTTTTTCTTTTGAAAATAATTAAAAATTATCGTAGTAAATGATAATTAGAGAAAGATGATAATTAGAAAATTTTGCTCAAAAATAAATTGTATCAACCAACATTTTTATTTCTGTACTATTTGTACTTATGTTATCATTTTTCTTTATAATACTGAAATTTTTAAACTATTTGGCAATTCAAACACATCACATGCCTTTCAATTTCATGTACCCGCCGGTATGGCCATTACCGCAAGGTCAATAATGTCAAAGAATGCGATGTTTTCAAAGAAAAATGGGACTTGGTAATGATTGTATTTTCCAGTGTCCAAGTTCATAAGTAATAATTCAGGTAATAAATTTGTTGTTTGAAGTGTTATTAAAGACATAAAGTGTTATTAAGGAGATACGAGAATTATCAGCGATATTCATTATATATTGTGGGTATTTTAATACCATAAATAATTGCGCTGTGTATTAACCAAAGAATTTTTGCTTTTACATTAGTGTAAAAGCTAGTTAACCGAAAAATTAAAATAAATTTTAGATTTATAAAATAATTTATAGATTTTATTAGAAAATCAAATTGTCAGTGCTGATAGTTGGTCACTGAAAGGTTAACTTTTTCCCCCTTTTTTCCTCTTACTGAATCGTTCTATTACTGTTTTTTCTTTCTTTTTATTATTATTATTAACGTAGTATTGTTAATATTTATATATATGTATGGTGCTGCTAATGTCTAATGTGATGTTCATTAGCAATTTATTTATGTTGTTAATTTGGCACGTCGTTTTCCTTCTATTAAGTTTTAAGAAGAGGACTCTAATTGCCGGTCTCGGGACCTGAGGCGTGTGGAATTACTTCCAATGCCTTTAGCAATAGCTTGCCTTAACTTCAACACTAAGTCTATTAATAGACTTGGTATGCAACTTCTTCGGAATTCTAGTTCCGGTATTGGGTTTCCTGTCCTTATTTGACATAATATGTAAGCTTTGATCAGACCAGAGCACTCAAGCTGCTCTATCAATTTAAGATCAGAACTCTAAATATTTTTGGAATACCCCGGTACTTGTAACAATCGCGATTGCGCATTTCTACAATGCTTATCAAAAGTGCACTTTTTATTATACCATCCAAAATATATGTGGCCTATTTAACGGGCTCCGTTCACCTCGCCTTGCCGTCTACTTTTTCAAGACTTAGGATGATTGAGTCTAGGTCAATATCCTATTAACAAAGGGGCTGGCTAATGTACCGTAATATAATTCATTAAGAATTATCTTCATAACGCGCTGCCATTTATTATTTAAAAATTTGATGGACGTCTCCCTCAAATTTATATTAGTCTCATTTGAAACTATAAGCACCTCTAACAAAATTCAGTAAGGGTAAATATACTGTTAGTAATTTCTAACGTATTTGTATTTGGGTAATTATGTTGTGATATAATGAAGTATGAGGATCAATTTCTGATGATTGGTGCATCCGTATAGTCTGCACAAGAGTTGAATCTGTTGCTTTTTGAGAGCAATGAAATCGAATCAATTTTGATTCCGAAAATGAGATCCATTCATGGTTCGTAAGAACCAATAACGTGAATCATACAAATATGACGGAAACCGAGTCCGTATCGCACAGTTTCATTTAAGTCTACATGAGATCTATAGGCGGAAACTGAGTCGAAATTGCATGGTTTCATTTAAGTCGTGTAAAGTATATAAATACTTTTAATATGTGGATTAATTCAACGTTATTACATTACGAATAGTCCGTGATTGGATCAATTTGCACGTATTACACAAATAGTGCGTTGTAAGGAAATTGTTAATCTCAAAAAAAATAATTGTGAAACAAACATAGAATTTAGCATTAAGTAAATTGAGGTATTTAAAAATACAAAATTACAATTTACAAAGAATATTAGCAGAATAAGATATATATAAAGATATAAATAAATAAATATTTCTTTATATAGTGAAAATAAATAAGTGGAGACAAGCATAATGGAACATGTACTGATGAAATCTAAACTCACGGCTTAATAGCCTACAGTGATTACATCAGTGTAAAGATTCCAACCAAATATGATTTGGTTTTCTTGAATTTCCATAAAAGATTATGAGTATATTGACTAATAAGTGAAATTGTGAGTTTGTTTGTAGAGAAGAGAATTCCCACAGGCTTATCATGTCTTTAGTACTCAACAGAATAGGCTAAGCATTGCATAGCCAAAAGGGTTAAAAGTCAAGTAAGAAAGTCAAAATCAAGGATAGTTCATAGGCGAACTAGCAGAACGTATATTATTTGATTTTGATATAATTGTAACAAAAGTAAAGGGTAGTTTTGCTAATGCAAATCTAACGGTATTATTGTTACATGATGAGATAGAAGAATAAGTCGTGTCATGCATCATGATTTATATGATAGGAGCTACAAATCGGGAATCATTTAAACATCACAACAATAATGAAAGGAAGTACTGAGTGCTATAATACAGCATTTCATTAGTAGTTGTTGTTAAATATGATTTGTGGCATAGAATTATATCATGATACAGCACAAAGATGAAATTCAGAGGTTGTCTTTATAGAATTGCTGAATCAAAACTATACAAAATGATATAGTAAAGGAATAATTCGGCATTAAAGACCCTTAAGATCGAAAATAATTAATTTCCGGGAAGTGTTATAATCTATCATTGTGTGACGTTGCCCGTCAAAAGGTGATAAATCAGACCATTAAAATAGTAGTCCAAAAACATATCAATACACGTTATTCTACCGTTAGCGGTAATAACGCTAGTAATCCTATGCATGGTACTGTGGTCGATTGTAACATAACACGTTCCGATCGATATGATTTCTATTTAGTATCACAATACGTTCCGATCGATATGATTTCTATTTAGTATCACAATCTGTACGTCAGGGTACAATTAGTCTTAGCTATTATGCTGTCATCCGTGACGATTCTACTTAAAATCAAGATATTCTATGGAGATTAACTTAACCACTATAAAGTGATATTGAGAAATCTAAGGAATTTCAAAGGAACCTTAGTATTTACAACAATAAAAAAATATTATAATTACAACAATTATAATTGTAAAATAATCAAAACGTAAAAAAAAATATTCAATGTTTCTTTGTTGTTAATCTATGGGAATAAAAATTATATTCCCTTAATAATGATGATTTGAATTAGCAAAGTCTACAAAAAAATATTTTCAAAGACTCTACTATTTCAATTCACTATTACTTTAGAAAATTCCCAATGTCAATTCGCCTTTTATAAGGGTTTTTCTTGTTGTTTGCAAGGAAAACTATAACGAATTTTTATCCATTGGTCATGGCATCATTTTCATAAATACAAAAATGATTCATTAAATTTTCTTTAATCTTTGAGAAACTTTATTTTTGAATCGTTGGAAATTTTCCGAATTTCCAGTTTTTAGTTCACGAAATTTATATAGAAATAAAAAAAAATTGATAATATGAATAATTGGATATTCAAAAATTCCATAAAGGTTTATTATACTTCATTATATTTTGGTTAAAAAAAAATAAATTAATGATTAAATAGTGTGGCATACTTATGTGCACAGATCAGTGCTGCCATTTAATCATTTTCTCGCATTCCCTGTGTTGGAGTAATAATTCCAAATAATGATAACTTTAAGGTAAAGTTATTAAATTTTCGTAAATATAAGATTTTTGGCACTTTAATACACATGAAAGTGCGGCCAGTTTTTCAAATCAAGATTAAAATTTACAGTGTAAAACACTGGTCTTATCCATCTCTGTCAATAATGCAACCCATTACATATGAAAACATCAAGTTTACATTCATTTACTTAAACTAAGTTTAATTGGGCTGTTATTAACAGGGATTTCGATTTGTTAATTGTTTAGTAATTAAAAAAAAAATTATATATTTGTCGTGGCATTCGTATCCGTCACCTTCAGATAGACAGATCCCAATTGCAACGGCAAATATAGGTCATGCATCATTTGATGACCGGTAGATTTTTATTGCACTAGGGGAGTGTCCCGTAGGAGTCACCATAGTCAATAAAAATAGTTATTAGAGTGTTAGTAATAATATTTTTTTCTTTTAATAATCAATGAACTTTAAATAATATTCAATGATTTTGAAAAAAATAATAATCTTTTATTAAAATATTTTTTTTTTTTTATTTAAACTTTCTTTCTCTTTTTTTTTTTTTTTTTTTTATTAATTTTAGTTACCAATTTTGTATTATTTCTTTCACATTGGTAGTTATTATGTTTAAATTTTCCTCTTTTTTTTTTTTTTGCAATGTATATATATAAAAAAATGTTTAAGGGAAACAAAAATTAAAGTTTAATTATGAATGATTTAAAAAAATTAAAATTTTTCCACAGTTTTTTTTTTTTAACAAAAATTTTTTTTTTTAACAAAAACTTTTTTAACAAAAATAAAAGTTTTATTTCAGATTTTTCAAACAAAATTAAAACCTATTCGCACAAAATTAAAAACTTTTTCTTAAAACATTTCAAGTTTTTTTTTTTTTTTTTTATTTTACAAAACTTAAAGTTTAATGTATTTTATTCAAAATTTAAAAAAAAAAAAATTTTTTTTTTGTTTTTTTTTTTTTTTCAACTTTTTAAATTTTCATACAAAGAATTAAATTTGTCACACAAAATATAAAATAAAAGAAGATAATAAAGCTAGTTGCAATGAAAACACAAAACGGAGCGTGTCCTTCCACTATATATATATCTTTAAATAAACTTTTTTTTTTTAGTATTTTAAATTGAAAACCTTTAATGTAAATCTTTAATTTTTTAGCAAATTTACAAAATTTGCATTCAAGTTTTTCAAAAAAAAAATTTTTTTTTTTTTAAAAAAAAAAAACGTAGTGTTTTAAATATTTAAAAAGTATGCTAAAACGATTTGAAATAATTCAAAATTAATAATTCTACAACTTTAAGAAGATGTATGTAGTTTGCAAATTTTATTAATTTTATATTAGTCACCACGGTAGTTAATTAATTATTTCAATATTTTCAAAAAAAAATTTAACTTTTAAAATTTTGTTTTTTTTTTTTTTTTATTATAATTTATGATTTTTAAATTTTTAAATTCAATTTTTAAAATTTTGAATTTATTAAAAAAAATATTATTATATGTTTACCTCATCCCACTGCAGCTTCGAGTTGTTGTTGATGATGTTGTTGGGCCAAATTTTGTAATGTTGTTGCCCGTTGTTGATGTTGTGACACCTTTGCTGCTTATGTTCCAGTGGCACTTGCTGTTGCCAATATCCATTGATGCGGCTGTTGGGCTATTAAATTTAAACTAGCTGCCGTTATTGTTGTCAGGTCCGATGGTGTATCGGACACACCATCCTTGGAGCAACTCGGCATGTTGCCCCCGCAATGTTTTGTCCACATTGCTTCTTCTTGTATTCTTAAAATTTCTTCTCTTTGCTAACGACATCAGTTTCACTTTTTTTTTGTTATTAAAATTGTATATATTGGTTTAGGCACATATTTTAATTTAATTATTCTTTAAGTTTTTATTTTGGTATTTGGTTTATATAAATTTTAAATTATATTGTTTTTTAAAAATTGTTTTTATTTTTAATGTATTAATAAAAAAATTTTTTTTTTTTTCAGGGTTAGGTCCTGTTGGACCCAACCCTTTAAGTACTTTTTATTTTTATTCTTTTTTTTCGATGTGGCAGGATCGCCATGTAATGATGAAATCCAAGAAAACAAGTTGTTGTGTGTTTGAGCTCTTATGAGCGACTCTATTCTTTATTTAATTAAAAAAACTTAGAACTACTTAAACATATTATTATATAGCGTGGATTTCGCAATGTCAACAAAATCACACGCTAGTAGGATTGGTGAGAAGTTGACAAACAACATTCCACAAAGTGTGGGTCTCAAGTTACATACAGACGGTATGGTAACGTAGACTTGTCAAACACACTACAGCGTCCTTGAAGAGCTGTAATGAGTTCTATGTTTGCCGTCATAGCTTAGCATTATCTGTTAGTTGCTGTAATTAATATTTTAATGCTTTAAAGGGTATTTGTGATTTACCCGAAAACACCAAATGCATGCAATAAACTGTTAATAAAACTTTTTAGAAACTAAAACCAAATCTGAATATTTTTTTTTTTTTTGCAATTATTTTCTTAAATATAGTTTTCAAATAATCAAACCTCAAAAATTCATCAAAATCAACGCATAAATAACCCTTTCGGGCACTATGCTTCGATTCGGGTTTGGGGACTGTGACGTTAACAGGAAGTTCTATACACAGAGAAAATTTCTTGGACGAGTTTAAATGAATTTTTTTCACAAAACTAATGAAATTTTCTTCACAATGCGAACGAAACATTTTTAAACTTTATGAAAAAGCTTCATAATATTAATGAAACTTTTTTATTAGTCTAATGAAATTTTTAATAATGTATATGATAACTTTCATGAAATTTTATGAAAAATTTCAATTATTTAATGAAAACTTTAAATTGACGTATTCCAGTGACAATTCATATATCTAATGCAAAAATTCATTGCTATCGTGCAGAAAATTTTCTCAGTATAGGCGTTGACACCAATTTAAAGTTGGATATATAACTGATGGATTTGTGGTCATTACCGCCCTTATTTAAAAAAAAAAAACATTACAAACCCAATCCGTCTTACAAGGAAACTACACAGTGGTGTAACCCGCAGATATTAATGAATATTGGATATGTTTAAAGGGATTAAAAACTATGGAACAAACTATTTTTTTAGGTACACAATTTCATGTTTAGGATGTCAAATGTGGGGGACCCCATATATCAAACGAAAAGTATTCTGAGATTTATCATATGGAAAAAATAAATACTAAAAAGTTAAAAAACAAAGTTTCGAACAAACTTCAAACACATTTTTAACCACTAAATAATAGATTGCGCAGATATGTTTCATAGCAAATAGTTTTTACTTTAGTCTCGTTAAGAGTTGTGCACAGAGCGAGTTTCTTGGACGAGTTTTAATGTAATTTTTTCACTAAACTGATGAAGTTTTCTTTGCAATTTCTTAAACCTTTTGAAAAAGCTTCATAATTTTAATGATAATTTTCCATTAGTAGTAAGAAATTTTTAATAAATAAAATAAAATGTGTCATTCAATTTTATGAAAAACTTCATTAATTTAAGGAAATGTTTCAATGAACGAATTCCAGTGACATTTCATAGAAATAATGCAAAAATTTATTAATATCATGCAGAGAATTACCTCAATGTGGGTTTCACCAGTGTAGTTTCCTTATGAGCATATGGTACTTAGGAGATAATTATATCCAGGCGAAATTTAGATCTTAATGAACTTTGGATATATTGTAGAATAGAAGACACTAAATGGAAAGTTTTTTAAAATTTGAAATCACCTCACCTTAGGATAGGTTAACGACATCCTAAAAAAACCCAAATTTATGAACCTACACTGATAAAATTTTCCTTCCTTATATTAAAGAAACAATTTCATAGAATTTTATTCGTGGATTCAATGAATTTTTTCATTATATCCAAGAAATGTTATTAATATTAAGAAATTTTATATAAACTTTTTTTTTCATAAAATTTCATAGTTTCATAAAAAAAAAATTCATTCGATTTCATAAATTATCTCTTCATAAATTTACCGAACATTTTCTTTAGAGCTATGAAATTATTTCAATGACTTAGTTTTATATATTTTTTCAAAAAATTTCATAATTCCATTAGTTTTCACCTTTTTAAACTTTAGTTTTAAGATTTAATTCTCAAGTGTTCAACATATTTTATAAAGTGCTTTATTATTTTAATGTAGCCTTTTATAAATTTTGGACTTCTATGAAATTGTTTAAAAATCCCATACATTTTTCAAGACATTCATGAAGAGTTTTATTAATTTAAACAACTTCTTAATAATAAAAAAATTTATGAATCTGCTTCATAAATTTTAGAAACGCTTCATTGTCGGAATGATTCATTTGTTTTATAAAGATCTTCATTAATTCTACAAACATTTCATTAACATTGACTTTAATGAAAGCTATATTATATGAAAAGTTTAATGGACGAGTTTCAGTGACAATTTTTATTAAAGATAAGAATAAATTCATTACTGGATCGAAGATAATTCTGTCAGTGATTTTAAAAAGTTCAAGTGATACTTGGTGCATTAGTGGTCTAGGGCATTTTTTATCGAGTATCGATATAAAACTTTGAAGTCTTTAGAAAAACATTTTTATACATTGAACATTAAACATTAGATAACATTAGACATTAAAAATTGAGAACTAGTTTGATATTAATGTCATATACTTTTTCATGAAGCGGGGCAGTTGGTATAGACAGTCTCATATACATAGCATCAATGATCTGTTTTGTTGTTTTTTTTTTTTTTTTGTCATGTAAAAATATTACCCGGGTAATAATGGATTAATATGGAGTTTAATATAATTATTTCTCATTATTTCTCATATATAAACACATACAAATTGATCCGAAAAATGGGTCATCTGTATTTAAGTATATGAAATTATATGTGATTTGATACAATGTTATCCAAAATTTGTCAACAGCTGGAAAATTAAATAATATCTAATTGGATATAAATATATCTGATTTTATGTAATTTTAGACAATAGTAAAAATGCTTTTTGTGACATGATGTTATGCTTAAAAGTATTTAAGTTGAAAATTGAAATTTCCAGAAGCCAACATTTTTAAAGACCCATTTTTTGTTTAATTGAAACAACGAAAAGTTTAAAAATTATCAAAAAAACAATTAAGTATTTAGTGTTAGTGTTGTCTTCTAAAATCTGAAATTATATAAAAGAAATCACTTGAAAATTATTTCGTTATAAAATGACTAGGGTTATATGTGAAGACATATGTAATAAAGCCTTAATATGCAGATAACTTAATTTGATATTGAACTTTATGAAAATATTTAAGGAATTATATATAAAGCTACACTCTGGGAACTTCTGCTTTAAAAATATGTAGTTCTTTGGGTTGTAACACAGTTTCTTTATTTTTAATGTAAATTTTTTACTAACCTTGTAGTTCATTTAAAAAACAAACCACATCAAATGACTGTTTTATGATTTAACATTAATTTTTACAGTAGTTTTTGTTATTTAAAAAAATAAAAAAAAAAATGTTTGAGTATTGTTTACTAACATGTGTTTCATTTTTACTACAATTGTTAGTCATTTTTAAACATTAAAAATCAAATGACAATGTTAGTTGAACTTACTGAAATGTAAGTCGTATATTCTTAAGCGAAATTTCATTTTAACAACATTTGCAGTGGTCTTTACCTACATAGTGTATATAAAATTATAAAAAAAAAACTTTTCAGTATGATGCCACATAAACTTTAATTAAACTAAGCATCGGACCATATATAATCATATCGATCACTACATATACACTTATATCCCGCTCTGTGTCGGTAATAGGGACCGGAGAAATGCAGCGCAGACCGAAACGACGCAAACGAAACATGATTTCCCAAACATTTCAATTTAATTGGTGCCACAGCCATTTATTTTAGATGAAAAAAAATATTTGTTGATACAAAAAAACGTTTTAAAGAAATGCTTTTTTTTATTTAATTTTTGGAAAACATGTTTATATTTAAATAAAAAGTCATGAGAAAAACATAACATTAAAAATTTTAAATAAAATTTAAATGAATTCGTCATATAAAATGAATAGTCTGAATCGATGCGTTAATTTGTCTATGCTGAGCTTGAGTCATCTAAAGCTAAAAGGAGCTAAAAGGAGATTATGTTGAAAAATTATTTTTTTGTTTTGCAAAAAAAAAAAAACTGTGTTTCATTCAAAAATTCAGGGACTTATTGAGCCACCCTAGTACCATCTCTACAGTTTCGTTTTGGCAATCCTGCTGATTTTTTTATGAAACGATCTAAAGTTTATTGGATTGTAAGAGCTTTTTTCCAAATATATTTCCTTGTAATAATAAATAACGTCGGCTACATTTATTGACACTTTTAAACTGAGATCTTCGTCCAGATCATTATTTGTAAATACTTCCGATATCAACTGCATCGCTTCAGATATCAGCCTGTAGTAATATTTTTGTGTTCTGCATTCAAATTGTTGGTGTTAAAAAAAAATCTGGTTTCTATAAACATGTTCATACTGAAGACGAAAATCGAAGCATTTGCAACGTAACTTCTAAGCCATTCGACGCATACTGAAACATAACAACGTAACATCGAAGTCACAGCAATTTTTTAAACGACGCTAACTTCGAAACGACGCAAATCGAAGCGACGCAAACCGGAGTATTAGAGTATTAGGATAATTATTATATGGCTTATTGAGTAAGATTTGGAGATGTATAATAATATCAGGTACCATATAAAAAATTCTTTAAAAAAAATTATCATAAGTATTTGTATAATATGACATACGCCATAATGTGACTACATTCAAATTCAGATATGTCCTAATCATATTACATATGATAAGATATAAACAATTTTTACCCGGGCATCGATGTTTGCTTATCAAAAATTTGTAAATCATTGATAGATAATTTTTTAAAATAATTTTATGATACGCAATTTTTCGCAGAACTTCATCAACGATGTACATATTTATTTAGATAACTTGTAACAAATATCATTCAGAGTAAGATCTTTCAAAACTATATAAATGAAGAAATCTCTACCAAAATTACAACAGTCACACAGAAGTCTTACTAGAGACAATATTGTAGATAATGAATATCATAATTTGTAAGTATTAAAAAAAGTTTAAAATTTAAAATAATTTTTGTGGTTCAAGTTTCACAATAACATTTTTATTTACAGTTGTTGTATCCGGCCTTTTATTGGCCTCAACGATACAAGCATCTAACTTGGATAACACTATTTTGGCACGATATTTGTGTCGCAATAAAGCAAACGGTTTCAGATCCTTAGTACCGGGCAGTTGTTCTCAGTACTATGAATGTCAAAATGGAAAATCTCTATTACGTTCTTGTTCACGCTATTATGATTCTCAGAATCGCATTTGTGTAAATACAAATCCTGGTTGTGTTGAGACAGTTAAACGTCAAATAAGTGTGCCTGTTTCTTGTACTGGTCCTTGTTGTGGTATAGCAAATGGAGATTATGTTGTAGACTCTATCAATTCACAAATATATTACCAGTGCCAGGATAATTGTGTTGCTACAAAGAGCACATGTCCTGGTGATTTAATGTTTGATTTGGTAAAAGAGGAATGCGCATCGCCTATAGATTGTGGAAATAATGGTGGCTGCATAACAACAACTACTCAACAGCCTTGTACCCAAACGCCAGAAGAAGTTACAACAACACTTGCACAACAACTCCGTGCACCACTACGCCTTACACAACGACTCCAACAAAAGCAAGTACTCCTTGCGCCCCAACACCAAAACAACCTGAAACTCCGTGCACCACAACAACTTGTACAACAACAACCTGTACAACAACAACTTCTACAACAACGTCCTCTACAACAACAACAACAACAACAACAAGGAAATCAACAACAACAACAACAAGGAAAAACAACAACAACAACAACAACAAGAACAAGCACAATAACAACAACAACACCTTGTACAACAACAACGTGTACAACAAACACCTTGTACAACAACAACGTCTACAACAACACCTTGTACAACAACAACGTGCACAACAACAACTTGCACAACAACAACTTGTACAACAACAACCTGTACAACAACAACTTGTACAACAACAACTTGTACAACAACAACTTGCACAACAACAACTTGTACAACAACTCCCTGCATTACAACCACTAAAAACCCTTGCACTACCACTCCCTGCACAACCACACTTTGTGCAACAACAACAACAAAAGCTCCCTGTGCTTCTAGCAATAATTTAGCTGCAGCTGCTTCTCACAACGAATTTTCTGCCGTATCAATTGATGGAATTCCTTATAAGAAGCCATCCCAGTATCTTCAGTCTAACATTGACACTTATATGCGTTTTGCTTGTCGTGATAAACCCAATGGCTTTATGTTAGCCTCCTTAAAAAGCTGCAATGAATACTACATTTGCCGTTACTGGTCAAGCCCTGCCCGTAAGCTGTGGAAATAATTATTTCAATGCTTTGAAGGGTATTTGTGATTTGCCTGAAAATACCAATTGCATGCAAAGCCCGAAATATATAAAATAAGACGATATTTGTAGATATTCTATAGTTTATGTTATCAATATGGTAACAATCGATTAATCTGGTACAAATTTATAATAAAGCATAAAAATGAATAACTAAAGAGTGAAATTTATGAGAGAGATCACCAACAGTTATCAAACAGGGTGGATATTTTTTTTGAAAAAAATCTTTGGTTTCGATGTAAACTATGAATTGGAATAGTAATAGGAATTGGACATTTGATATTCGAAATTTAAGAAGATGAATCCAACAACAAGTATACAGGGAATCTGATTACTAAATTAATTTTATCTGAAATATAAGAGCCGTCATCATCAATTTAAAAATTGGATAACAGATTCGTATTTACTTTTCTTATTCCAGACCTATTTTAACTTTCGTATTTAGCTCCCTCAAAACATTCCGATATCCACTTTAATAAACAATAATCCTTCACATTGCCTTCGCCATTTGAAATTTTTAAAATTTGATTTCCGTATTCGTATTTAGCGATTTCCCAGCAAAAAATAACCTGGATTTGATAAGCAGTAACTACATTTGTATGCTTCCAAAATACGCGCTTCACCGCCTTGCATACTATAAAGCAATTAGGGAAGCCATTCTGTCGTGCTTCCCAGAATGCCTTCTTTGAAGCAATTATTCACTGCTTACAATGAAGCAATAAAGTATGCATACCATGAAGCACTAGTGTTGTCAACATACAAAAAAGCGCTTCTTAGTGCCTAAGAAGGCATGAATTTATTGCTTCTAAGAGCACATGAAAGAAGCGCTTTAAAAGAGACATACCAAGTGGGACATCGCGAACAAAAATCATGCCTTCTTTATTTGCTTTGTAAGTGTTCGTTATCAAATAATGCCTTTCGGAAGCGCTTCTGGGTAAGCACTATTTTTTGCTGGGTTTTCGTAATAATGTTTGATACGATTCCGATGACCTTTTTAAAAAATTATACCTAATATTGGATTCGCCATTTCGAAGTATTCTAAGTGATCTCCAAACTTTCACATAAATGTCAGGATTCGCCGTTTTGAATTTTTAAAATTCAATCTCAAATTCCTAATATACTACAAAAGCGATCAGTTTTCAAAAATTCATCCATCATATTGGATGCGCCATTTCGAATTTGAAAAATCAAATGTCAGGTTAGTATTCAGATATCCCGAAATCTATTAGAAGACAATTTATATTCGCCAGTTTGAACTTTTAAAAATCTGATGCCAGGTTCGAGTTTAGAGTGTACCAATTGTCAAGCCGATTACGTCACTCCGTAACATGTTTTTAAGCGTCTCTTAAAGTAATATCCGAATTTGTGACTCTATATTGGCATCATTACCTTCATTATGTGACACTCGAGTTTTGAAAGTAGAGATAAACACAGAGAAATAAAGTGCATCCGAATTCAAAAGTGTATATTAATGGTACAAACTTATAAATTCAGTTAGTACAACGATATTTACATTAGACTTCTGAATACTACTTAAATTCAGTTGTATTAGCCGAACTTTGTTGTGAAAACTAATATTAAGTTGTGCCTTACCGTCTGAAATTCGTATTAACCGAATTTGAGTCGTAATTGAATTTCAGTTGGCAAATAGCGAAATGTTTCTCTGTGTGTATACACCTTAATTTTTAGCCATTACACAACTATGTACGATAAGCTCAATTATCGAAAAAAGGGATTTCTTGTTCACAAAGAATGCCCCATATACAAAAACAAAGTTCTGATGTTGCTCCATCGTTCCACAAAGTTATATTCTGTAACTCGGCTTCGTGTTTGATAAAATATTCAACGAATATTGTCCATTTCAAAATATGCAAAATATGCTGGTTAGTACCGCACTGCGTATGATAAATCATATATTCATCATACGCCGTGTGGCCCTTACTAGCAAACTTTAAAATATTTTAGATGGACAATACTCAACCACTATTTTTTCCAAAAAGCAGCCGAGTTTCACAATAAAACTTTCTGGGTCGATAGAAAAAGAATTGAACTTTTTTTTATATAACGCCCATTTTATGATGGAAAATAATTTGTAGACATTCACTGCACCCAAAGCTTTTTTTAAACCAACTTACGCAAATATTAACATATTTGGCGGAATGTTTGTACTCGTCATTTTTTTTAGCTATTTACATGGTATATAAAGATAATCTCTTAGGTCATCCTATTTCGCTATGCTGTCATAAACATTTTAGAGTTTTTCCGATAAGCCGCACTTTCTTTCCGCGTTTTTGTGATAAACCGCACTTTCTTTCTTTTTTTTCACGAATTCAGTTCAATTTCACGTTCAGATTTGTCGTTTTTACTAATGTACAAAAAGCACCTTTCTAATTTCGCAAAATGGGATGTTAAGTTGTACAAAAATAGTAAAATCTGATAAAAAAATCGCGGATTTACTTGTTAATGTTGCTAATATTTATTAAATAAATTTGATACAGAAATATTGTTGTTGTATTTACCAATATAAAAAGGCGAAAACATCTTATTTTTAAAATTCTATATACAACAATCTTTGTTAAAACCTGCAAAATATAAATGCAATTTTACGACAAATTTGGCACATAGGTGAAAAAACTGGGTACGCCATTCAAATTAGTGTATCCGAAATATTTTGTATAAATGGACGGTACTCTTGTTTTAGATTTAGCGATCAATTGTATAGTGCTGTGCTATTATAAATAACTACACTCCGGGAACTTCTGCTGCAAATATTTGTAGTTGTTTGAGTTGTAATGCAGTAACTTCGTTTTTAAGTGAAAAAACAGTCACTTGTAGAAGAATTTACTTGTTGACTACATTTTTAGTTTATTTAAAAAAACAAACCACATCACATTACTGTATTATGATTTTACATTCATTCTAATTAGTAGTTTTTTTAGAAGAAATTTAATTGTTGACTACATTTTTAGTTCATTAAAAAAAAACAAACCACATTACATTACTGTATTATGATTTTTAGAACAAATTTAATTGTTGACTACATTTTTAGTTCATTCAAAAAAAAAAAAAAAACAAACCACATTACATTACTGTATTATGATTTTACATTCATTCATTTTATTCAGTAGTTTTGTTTTTTTTATTTAAAAAAAATAAAATAAATAAATGTTTTTACTGCATATGTGGTTTATTTTGATTACAATTGTGGTTCTTTTTTTTGAACAGTAAAAAACAAATAACAATGTTAGTTGAATTTACTGAAATATAAGACTGTACAGATGTTATGTTTTTATTCACGATGTCCCAATTGGTATGTCTCTTTCATTCATGCATTCTTAGGCAATAAGAAGCGCTTTTTTTTTGTATGTAGACAACACTAATGATTCATGGTATGCATTCTTTATTGTTTCATTGAAAGCATTATTCACTGCTTCAAAGAAGGCGTTTTGGGAAGCAGAACAAAATGACTTCCCTAATTGCTTTATTGTATGCAAGGCGGTTAAGCGCTATTATGGATGCATACAAATGTACTTTCTGCTTACCAAAGCCAGGTTATTTTTGGCTGGGATACTTTAAACCCATATTACAAGTTATTCATAAATTATTCAGGTATATAAATTAATAAGAAATTTTAAAAGAAAAAACGTGATTTTTGGTTAAAGTTGAATTCGCGCATATTCCAAAAGCCGGAGCTTATATTTAAATTTGGTGTTCACGTTCGTGAGCTACCTCCAATGCATTTTCAGTGTTTAACTGTGTAATTATTACACTTTTATTAAATTTAATTAAAATTCTTTCAAATTCAAAATGTTATACATATATTATTGCAACATATTTCCCATCTAGAAATGCCACAAATACCACTAGATATGCATAAGTATATCATACTATAATAATCATCATAATATAGAAGAAACCAAAGTTGTGTTTGCCATTGATGTAAATACAAATGTTTGAATCAGTATTGCCACTTCTAGGGTAATTACACAAATTTCATGTAATTTCTACTTGCTTGTGTAAACTTACAAAATGTTTTCAATAGGAAGTACATCATACAAATATTCGTGTATTTTAAAAAAGATTTTGTTATTTTGACATTTTTTCGTATTTTTATTATCAGTGTACTGAAAACTTGTTCATGTGAAAAAACACTCATAATAATCCATGCAAAACATAGGAAAAAAATTGTCAAAACTACGAAATATTTTGTAAAATTAACAAATATTCATGTATTTTCCGAAAGTTTTTTTTATTATGAAATTTTTTTCGTATTTTTATGCATGGATATTATCAGTGTACTGAAAACTTGTTCATGCGGAAAAACACTCATAATAATCCATGCTAAAATACGAAAAAATTGTCAACACAACGAAATATTTTGTAAAATTAACAAATATTAGTGTATTTTACGAAAGTTTTTGTTTATATTGACATTTTTTCGTATTTTGATGCATTGATTATTATCAGTGTACTGAAAAATAGGAAAAAATTTCTCAAAACAACGAAATATTTATTTAAAATGAACAAATGTTTGTGTATTTTACGAAAGTTTTTGTTATTTGGACATTTTTTCGTAGTTTTATGCTTAGATTATTATCAGTGTACTAAAAACTTGTTCATGTGGAAAAACACTCATTATAATCCATGCTGAAAATACGAAAAAAATTGTCAAACCAACGAAATATTTTGTACAATGAACAAATATTCGTGTATTTTACGAAAGTATTTTGTTGTTTTGCCATTTTTGCGTATTTTTATGCATGTATTATTATCAGTGTACTGAAAACTTGTTCATGTGGAAAAACTTCGAGATTATTAAAGGCTTTTAAATTTTTTATTTTTAAAAAATTTAGGACTCTGATATCGATTCTAATGCATTGTTTCATAAAATTAATCCGAAAGATATAACTTTTGGTTTTGAGAACTTAAATTAATTATTTTAAGTTTCATACAATTGGGAGATTTTATTTCCAGTTTTTTTGTGCAATCTAAAATTTCTCTATTGGCAATACTGGTTTAAATGTTCTAATATAATATTTTAACTTAAAACTATTTAAGAGTCCCATCAGCATCAACTTCGTATCATCATCATCCCAACCATCTGCCCATCATCACTGGCTAAAAGAGAGACAGTACCACATTAACAATAGTTATATTAATGCATATGTATGAGATGTCACTCACAATTGCAGCCATTTTGAATTGTAATTTGAGTGGTCAGAAAGTGTCACCACATGCTGATGTTAATTTATCAAAGGAATTTTACAATTGTTTAATTAATTAGATATCGTTCTAAATTGCAAACTATACAACATTTGCATATTAAACATAATAGTGGTTAACAGAATTGCAGGTGGCATATGGTATTCATTACATTTAGCATTAAAATCATGACTAAAAATTATGATATTTGTAGTAGCAAGAGAAAGAAAAGTTATTAATAAAACTAAAAACACAACATGAAATTTTATCAGAATCATCACCCTTGTCAGCAGTATCAACACTATTAACAGTATCACCTAAACTGTATTACTGTACCGTGTGTGATATTCTAATACATATGAGTCTTTCAATACAAACTGTACTGCTACAGGAAAAAATATAACGAATGAATGTTAAACTTAGATGTAGTCATGTCTAAATATAGACAAATTGTGTATTCATTTTCGCCATATACACGCTCATTTTCTGTGCAACAGATTTCGCTCAAACTTTGTGCACATATTCTTTATACCACAGCCGAGCCGAGGTATAAGGAACCTTCCATTTTTTTTTAATTTTTGAATCTATTATTTAACTTTTGTTAAAACATTCGTTGCTCAAAAGAACTTGTTCAAAACTGGCACACTTGATCCTCAAGCCCTAGACAGAGACAGGCACATATTCTTATTTATATACTGTTAAAATTTTTGAATGCACTTTTCAGTTGAGATTAAAAATATTTTTGATATAATTTTATTAAAAATAATAGATAGACCTATTTCGGAAATTTTCTAGGTTCCCATCATCAGAACACGTTTTGAAAGAGGTAACAATCCCATGCCAAACATCAAACATTCATATAAACTAGTTTACTCACTACGTGAGAACTAATATATGAGCTTGAAGTTAAAGATTATCACCATTGATCAAAAATAAATTGAAAACTTGTTTGTTATGTAAAAGTTCACCTTTGGTGGATATTAAATACACGTTTTTTGTATTTTTCCCTCCTTTTTATTTTTTGTTTCGTTTATAAACCAAAACGGAGGGAGTAAACTAGACTGTACTTTGTCTTTTATACAAGTTTGATTATAATTTTTATTAAAAATAAAAATTATGTTTTTTTTTGCGACCTTTAAAATTCCCGGAATAGATCTATCAACACATTTCTGAAAGGGTCAAATAATAAATTTGAAAACAAAAAAACTCTATAGATTATTTGTTAGGACAATATCCTAATAAAGAAATATAGAGTATGGCCCCGAAAATGAATAATTTTCATTTTCATTGTACCAATTTTACTCTCACTGGACCTTGCTCAAAACTGGCACAATAGATTCTCATAATCTAGGAAGATCGTTCACGCTTTGCATTGAGTAAGTCTACATTTTTTGGATGGTCGCTAAAAATGTTTGGTGTTAACGAATTCCGTTCGAATTTACTTCATATGATTCTCATATCATAGACAAGGTCATTTTACATTTTTATCGATAACGAATCACTTTTTTAAAATTTGTTTATGGGGAACTACAAAAATTTCCTACCCTTAGAGGTAAAATATTTTCAAAATCTCAAAACTTTCCCTTTAATAATATACTAGAAAAGCGATCAACTTTCAAAAATTCATCCGTCATATTGGATGCGTCTCTAAAAGGTTTTTTTGTTAACGTATTCCGCTCGAATTTACTTCTTATAATTCTTATATCATGGTCAAGGTCGTTATAAAGGGTCCGCCATCTAACGTTTTTTTTCAACTAGTGCTTATTTCGTGAATGGTAACACTTAGCTCATGTCTGATTTGACAGATAATTAGTTTTATCCTTCCGCTGAACGAATATGGTTGTGTATACGCTTGAACAACGCTGGGAAATATTGCGACATTACTTTGAAAATCATGGTAATGTTGCAAAATGTGTGCGAAAATAGCTTACGGATTTTGATTTTCGCATTATCAGCCGCAGAGCTGATGTCGTTTGGCCACCTCGGAGCTGCGATTTGACACCGTTGGACTATTATTTGTGGGGTTGCCGTCATAGATAAGTGTTACGCCAACAAGCCAGAGACAATTGACGCTTTAAAGGACAATATTCGTGAAGCCATTGGTGAAATACAGCTGCACACAATCGATAATGTGCTTAAAAATTGGACCGATCGTGTAGGCTACTGCATGGCCAGCCGAGGCAGCCATTTGAATGAAATTATTTTCCATTATTAACCGGAAGGATTGTACTTTCAAATAAAAAAGATATTTGAGAAAATATTCAGTAGTTTTTTTTATAGCATTTTCAAAAAAAAAAGTTATTTGGCGGACCCTTTATATTTGTATACCCCGATTACTTTTTTAACCTTGTTTTAAAAAACAATAGTATTTATTTTTTTTTTAAATATTTGTATATTTAAGTCATCAAATTATCACATGCTTTTTACTGAGTTATTATATCCCTTACTATCCAACATTATCCAGGTTGATAAGTAATTGATGCTTTAAAGCAACTGCTGTGTAAAATGGGTTAATATTTAAACACTACTAGTTCGCCCATATTTAGGAAAAATCGCAAAAAAAAAACATTTAGTTTTTTATTTGTTTCATATAGTAAAATTAATACTTACCGCCGTATTCATAAAAATATTAAACTGCATGTCAGATATATTTTAATTGAACCACAAATTTAGCCTTAAAACTATATTCATAAACTAATATTAACTTTAACACACGGTTTTAAATAGGCATTTTAAATTAATATTCGTTATGAATACAGTTTTAAGGCTTAAAATGTGTTTTAACTAAAATGTATTTAAAATCAGAATTATGATTTTCTATGAATACGGGAGGCATCTTCCACTTTAAAAATATGTAGTTGTTTGGGTTGTAATACAGTTTATGTATTTTTAATGTAAATGTCAGTCATTTGCAGAACTAATTTAATTTTAAAAGATTAATTTTAGCTTCTAAAAGATTAATTTTAGTTCATTTAAAAAAAACAAACCACATCAAATGACTGTTTTATGATTTTTACATTAATTTTTGCAGTTGTTTTTTGTTATTTAAAAAATAAATGTGTTGTTATTTTTTTCTAACATATATAGTTCTTTTTACTACAATTCACTGCAAAAAAATAGTGCTTACAAAGAAGTGCTTCCGGAAGGCATTATTTAATTACAAAGCGCTTCCAAAGCAAATTAAGAAGGCATAATTTTTGTTCGAGATGTCCCACTTGGTATGTCTCTTTTAAGCAGGTGTAAAGCGCTTCTGTCATGTGCTCCTAGAAGCAATAAATTCATGCCTTCTTAGGCAATCATAATCACATTTTTGTATGTTGACAATAGTAATGATTCATAGTATGCATTCTTTGTTGCTTCATTGTAAGCATTATTTACTGATTCAAAAAAGGAATTTTCGGAAGCACTACAGAATGCCTTCCGTAATTGCTTTATATTATACAAGGCGGTGAAGAGCTATTTTGGAAGCAGGTTTTGGAATTCAGGATGATTTTTTGCTGGGTTGTTAGTAATTCTTTAAACAGTAAAACCAAATGATAAATGTTAGTTGAAGTTAATGAAATGTTAAGTTGTCTTTTCTTCAAATGAAAATTCATTTGTTTTTGACTACAATTGCTGGTCGTCTTTACCTACATAATGTCCTTAGTATATATATTTTTTTTAGCTGTACAGCTTGCTTGGAAAGCAACATATGGGTACTTCCATAACAAACCGCCTTACTAGAGAAAAAAAACATACTGTAATTTTAATTCAGTGCCTAGTAGTAAATTTATTTAAAAGTTTTTCCAACTGCAGAATATTTTTTTTTTTCGTATTAGAGTCTAAATACATAATTTGTTTGATATTTCTTTGAAATCAATATTTATGAACCTTTATCAAACAAATAACAAAAAACAACTTTTATAACTCTTTAACAAACCCTTCAAACAATTTCATACGTGCTCCTTAGCTTAACGCAATAACACTAACAATATTACAAACGGACATGACCAGACGCCAATGACTACTCTATAAAAATACCATTAAATATTTCATCCTAATTGAATTTTGAATTTCCCAAAGCACACACAAACTATTTAACGGTCATAAAAAAAAACCATAGACCGCACCACATTCATGACCAGACAAATACAATCAAATGCGAAAAGCACGCAAAAAACCAAATGGGAAAAAATATTAAAAACAAATAGAGAAAAATTATAAAAAAAAAGAAAAACTTTTTTTTTTTTTGTGAAAAGGAAACTGTTGAAAAGAACCTGATACAAAAAAAAGGATCATTTTGGCAAACAATGTTATCCGAAAAATGAAAAGGAAAAACAAATACAAGCAAATGGTACTTCAAATGATTTAAGGAAAGAAAAATATGAATTCAAGTCATAAAACAATTTCGAACAAATACTCATAAAAGAAACACACAATATGGAACTAAATATTTAAATTCGAAAGTTTACACTTTTATGTTATTTTTTATAACTTACAAATAAAATTCTTTAGATCTTTTTTTAAAGCAATATTGAAAAAAAATCAACGTTTTAATACGTTTCTCATAAATGTTTAAAGGTAAAATTTCTTTAAAACTGTATGGAAAGAAATTCTTATCAATTTTATATAAATTAACTTTAAAATTGTCTTAAATTATGACACCAAATTTATTTTAAAATACAAAACATACTACTTTCATATTTGCTTTCAATATAAAAAGTTTCCCTTTAATCTTCATGGAACTTTGTGTATGGGTTTGTCGCTAAAATAAAAGATATAGCTACAAACTGAAAATCAATATTTATGTAAGTTTAAATATCAAAGGGCATATAAATCACTTAAATGATTTACACTAAAGTAAAAGAAAAGTAAATGTTTCCCCTTTGATTTATTTTGGCACAACCACATTAAAAATTTCGCGTATATTTTTTGTTTTACTTCAGTAAAGTGAAGATTAAGGATTAACATTAAGTTATTGGAGGAAGATCTCTATGATGCTAAATAAAATTTGTTTTTAACTTCTTAGAAAGACATTGCTGACACATTTTTTTTTTTTTTTTGAATGACTGAAATTTTAGTACGCTCCAATTAATTTCTGTTGAAATTTACCCCTACTTGGTAAATTTACTCTGTGTGTAAACAGAAATCATATACACAATATGTGTAAGTTGGTAAGCATAAAATGTGTAAACTTATGGTAAAAGTACTTAAAAATTAAGTTTCATATAATTTTTATTAAAAATAAAAATTATATTTTTTCGACCATTAATTGTTCAATGAAAACTATTCAAGTTCGACGACATACTCTATATTTCTTTATTAGGATATTGTGCTAACAAATACTCTATAGAGTTTTTATTTTCAAATTTATTAATTGACCCCTTTCAGGAATGTGTTGATTTTCTAGGTTCCCATCATCAGAACACGTTTTGAAAGAAGTGGCAATCTCATGCAAACATCAAACATTCATGTAAACTAGTTTTCTCACTAAATGAGAACTAATATATGAGCTCGAAGTTAACGATTATCACCATTGATCAAAAAATAAATTGTAAACTGTTCCATTCCTGAAAGTGGTCAATTAATAAATTTGAAAACAAAAACTCTATTGATTATTTGTTAGGACTATATCCTAATAAAGAAATATAGAGTATGGCCTCGAACTTGAATAATTTTTATTTTTAGTACTTAAAAATTTTAAAATAATTTGTAATTCACAAAATTTGTGACCAAAAATCAGGTTTTTAAAGGAAATATTCGCATAGAAGGACTAAAAATTATTTTTGAAATGCGTTAAAATCTGTAAAATGAGTTTATTTACCAGCACATATTTTCACGTTAAAGTGGGCAAGAACCTTGTTTTTTAAGTACCGAGGTAGAAATTGCCAACCGTACAAAAAAAGTACAGCCAACCCACTGCTATTTTTTTGAAACCCACCTTGCTAAATATTACCAATATTACAAACAATATTGTACTAGAAAAAACACTATTTTGTTTGCAAAGCATGTCACTCGAAAAATTCTTTTCCAATTTTATGTTCACCAATTAGAACATTATCTATTTTTGCACGGGGTATTGGTTAGTATGTCTGATTTTATTGTCCCATGCTTAATCATAAACAACAAATAACTTATCAAAATGGCGGCCGCTTAAAAATGAAAAATCAATATTTGACTATTTTTTTTGTAGTCTAGTGCAAAAAGCAATTAGTTAAAAAAAAATCGCAGAAGACTGAACAAGATAATTCTGCATCGATGAAGCCGTATATCATCAAAATCAGTGCAGTAAAACTTGAGAAACCCTGCGCACTAGTTTAAAATAAAACGTGGTTTCGAGAAAAACGCGTTTAAGATTGAAGTTCAATTTTCTGGCACACAATTAATGCCTCATTTAGGCAAAAACATTGCTTCACCAAAATGGCTGTATCTTCCAAACTTTTTCGAACTTCTAAAAATCCTTTTAGTATAATATTTTTGAATATCTAATCTTAAAAACTATGTAAACCAGAAGACACCTCAATATAAAGCATTTTTTTCAATACCTCATAATTAGGGCAACCAGAAATATGATGTATCATGTTTTTCTTATGCGTTCTATTGAAAAATTAATAAGACATTTATTTATCCGTTTCAGAATAATTGACGAATTCTGGCACCGATTTGTTACACAGAAAAAACTAAAACTGGGTTTCAATTAAAATATTTATTGAATCAATTAATATTTTAATTGATTTTGCACCTATCACGGCAATGATACTATCAATTAAACCAATTAAATCAATTAAAATAAAGAAGAAAAAAAAGTTATAAATAACTTCTACAAAAAAAAAATATGATGCTCAAAAAAAATGTGTGATCTATACGTTGGTATGTGTGTTTTTTACAATGCTGAGCCTGTTTGTGTGTGTGCTTGTTTTGTTTGTTAACTTTAAATTTATTAGTTATTTTATACTGAAAAAATTCTATTTATGCATACAGTGTATGAAAAAAATAATATGATAATTGCGTCTAAAATAGAATATGTATTTATATATTTAAAAGTCAATTAAAATATTAATTGATTCAATTAAATATTTGTTTAGAAACAAATTAAATTCAAATCAAATTTTTAATTAGATATTTTAGGTTGATAATTTTTCTGTGTAGAGTATATTTGTGCATATATTGCTCTTAGTAGCATATTTTAATATATGCTTGAATATTTTGCTCTTAAGAAAATATTTTTAATAAAAAATCTTAGTTTTTTAGCATATTTTTTAATAGTTTCCAGAACAAACCTGTATATTAAGAGCATATTTATAAAAAAAGTTTAGATGTTTTTCTATAGAAAGTTTCATTGCGTAACTCGGCTGTGCTTTGGAAAATTGTAATAACATAAAATTTTTTGAAATATTGCTATTTATAACCACACGGCGTATGATGAACTATATAATCCATATATAAATCATACGCTGTGTGGTTCTGGTTTTACAATATTTGAGATAGACAATATTCAAGGAATATTTTATTATACAAATCGGAGCTTAGTTTTATGAGTAAACTTTTAGAATTGATAAGAAAATATTTGAGCTTTTTATAATAAAAAAAATAAAAAAAAATGGAAGCCTCTTTTTGATATATTTAGAACCAGCTCTGAATTTTTAGAAAAATTTTTTTTTTACAAAACTCATATATTGATACATTGAAAATTATAGAATTTTACAAATTCAATTAATTTATGATAGTTAATGTACTGGAAAAGAGCGGAAAATTTGTTAACCCATTTTATACCACTCATCGATCCTGTGGAAATTTTGACGAAATTTGGTAAAAAGATGTAATGGTGACCTCATAAACACACTGATAATAATCATGCGTAAAATTACGAAAAAATGTCAAAATAACCAAATTGTTTGTAAAATAAACGAAAATTTGTACATTGTACGAAATTTTTTGTAGTTTTGACAATAATTTCGTATTTTTATACATGGATTATTATGAGTGCAGGGCAATCAGAAATATGCTGTATCATGTTTTTTTCCTATTGAAAAAGGAATAAAACATTTATTTATCCCTTTCAGAATAATTGACGAGTTCTGGCATCGATTTGTTAGAGCATATTTTTCCATATATTTGTATATATTTGAATAATTTGCTCTTAAGAGCATATTTTTAATAAAAAAAACTGATTTTTTTAGCATATTTTTTAATAGTTTGTAGAACAAACCTGTATTTTAAAGGCATATTTTTTTGTCAAATTGTATTTATTCGATCTTTTAGTTTACTTAAACAAAATGAAAATGATCTAGCCTGAAGCCAGTTGTTTTTTTACTTTTTTTTTTCTTTGAAAAATTATTTTTTTTAATTTCTTAATTCTATATTTTCTGGTGTTTTGCAACATCAATTTCGGATATTCAATACATTGTTTCCTGTTTTAAAGTTTCTTGTTTTAAAAATATACAGATTTTGCTGTAATTAAACTTAGTCTCATTTTTTGTTAGCAACTGAAATAAATTTAACAAAATTTAATTCGACTTTAATAAGCAATAAATTTTCAAATACGAATTTTTTAAAGAAAACTCTGTTGTTAAGAGGACATTTTTTAAATTTTAGGGTAATATTTTCCATTTTTTGGGTAATTTTTGTATGGTCATTAATGAACTATTTAGAGCATATTTCTTGTTGCCCTGCTCATAACAATTAACTTGGCTTTTAAACATGCCTCTCGTTTCCTTGAAATTTGAAAATTTTTATTTTATTTCGCTAGTAAAATAGTTAAATGCAACTTAATTTATGATTGATTTTCTTTAAACAAAAGATTTTTAAGAACAGGAAGAAATCTTAAAATATTCAATACCTAAAACAACAATTGACGAAAAACACTATACTTGAATAATTTTTTTGGCGACTGCCATTTCAACACTTCCGGTTTATAGTAGCAATACTATTGAAACAATATAAACAAAAAACATTTTATAAAAAAAAGAGCTACAAAAGAAGTTTTATTACGTAATATTTCAAAGCAAGCCTTCTTGATAGTAACGAGGGGCAGTTGATAATTCAATACAATTATTGAAAAGTTTGTCTACTGACTATAAATTGAGACTGCACATAAACTTAGAAATGTATCGGGTACACACAGAGAATTATTTAGTGGGAAAACCATCATGACCACCATGATTCCTGTAATGTAATATTAATTTTATTTTAGAAATACTTTTTATTTATGGTCACAGAAAATTGTTTGATATTAAGACCAAATTTTGACTGTGATAACTAATTAATTTCTCTGTTGAGTTAGTTCAGTGTGGTATTTCCAACCATAATTCAATAGTAGCAATAATATTAAAAATATAAAGATATGCATTTAAACTGATTTGTTGATATACTAATGAAATGTTAAAATTCCGTACTAAATTGTTAATTTAATATTGACTACCAACTGTTGGTTAAAATGTGTAAAAATATTCGTTTGCAACATCAAATTTCCAAAATAATTTAAAATTCAAAAAAACTTTATCCACCACAACTAAAAGAAATTGTTCTCAACTGATAAGTTACACTAGTTTACAAAATTAAATTTTTTTCATGTACATTTGATGAAAGATAGTTTTCCTTATATATTTTCTCTCGCTGAATTCGAAAATCAATGGTCCACACATAAAGCAATTGATAAAAAGCACAGATTTTCTTAAATATGTAACACCCGTTGAAAACGAGGCCTGGAATTCATTTCAGCGGGTTGTTACCAATTTCTTGGGCCCAATAAAAGCCCTAACTACGAGGGAATTATTACGATTCGCTGAAGAACTACAACAATAAATAAAATATGTCTCTAAAAATCTGTTTCTTGCATTCGCATTTGAATTTTATTTCCGGACAATCTTGGTGACGTAAGTGACGAACACGGCGAGAGATTTCACTAACAATTTGCGACCATTGAGCGGCGCTATCAAGGCTTTTGGGATGAAGCAATGTTGGGAGACTATGTATGGTTTCTCACTAGAGAAACGGATCCCAAAAGCAACCGAAGACAAAGCAAGAGCCACAACTATTTAAAACACACAAAAACATCAAGAATGTATTGCAAGGGTTTAAAACCCAATAAATTGTCGAAAACAATAAAATATGCGGAAAATATGAGATTTTGGATTTATTCACTCAATTGCTTATAACTTTGTCATTTTCCGTTGATTTTTCTTCTGGTTGGTCTTAGTTCTTATGTAAAAGTATCGTCTTTGCGTAGATGATGAGAAACCAGACTTTTTTTTTTTTTAACGATTTATACTTTTCCGTCGGCACAGAATCACTGTAAAATATGATATTTTTGAAAATGTATTTTCATCGATATATTTTGAACCGTTTTACCAATCAAAGATCCGATTATACATATTGTTTCGTCATCTCAATGCAAGGATTTTGGAATGAAGCAATGTTGGGAGACTATGTATGGGTTTTTCACTAGAGAAAACGGATCCCAAAAGCAACCGAAGACAAAGCAAGAGCCACAACTATTTCTAACATACAAAAATGTCAAGAATGTATTGCAAGCGTTTTAAAACCCCAAATAAATTGTCGAAAACAATAAAATATTCGGAAAATATGAGATTTGGATTTATTCACTGAATTGCTTATTACTTTGTTATTTTCCAGTCGATTTTCTTCTGGTTGGTCTTAGTTCTTATGTAAAAGTATCGTCTTTGCGTTCATGCTGAGAAACCAGAAGTTTTTTTTTTAACGATTTATACTTTTCCGTCGACACAGAATCACTGTAAAATATGAGTTTTTTGAAAATGTGCCCTATTTTCATCGATATATTTGAAACCGCTCTACCAATCAAAGATCCGATTATAAATATTTGTTCATCATCCAAATACCTTGCATTTGGGTAAAAGAACGACCCAATCATACATTTCTAGCTTGAGATATGATTTGTCAAGTGAAAAAGGTCGAAAAAATTAAAAAATTACAATAGCTCAATAACTGTTCCATAAAAAAAAATTTAACATCGAATTCAGCGGAAGAAAAAATACATAATTAAAATCACCTCTCACCAAATGCACATTTTCGGTGTAAACTACTGTAATCAAGGAATTTTTATAAAACTGTCAACTATAAAAAGAAATAAAATTAAATTTAAACGACAAAAGAAAGATATTAAAATAATTAAAATAGATTTCTAATATAAAATACAATGTAGATGTTTCAAACAAACGTCGGTAGGGATCATTTAATAAATTCGATTGAATCAACAACCACATAAATTAAGTTCGATATATGCAGTTAATAGTGGCAATATAATTACAAATTATATACTATTCCCCTAACCGAGCACTAGCAACTATGGCCTTCGGATCGTTTTGAAGCGAAAACAGAACCAATGCCTCTGGTGGGAATCAAACCCACGACCCGCACTGATAAAACCATGCTACCAATTAGCCTACCGATGCGCACATGGTGCCAACCAAATATTTTATTGTGTAATAGAGAATTTGTTGCAACTATTGAATGCACACAGAAATTTTTATATAGTTCATGTAACCACCAAAATTCGGTCGGCCAAAAATGCGGTTGTTTGTAGCAATGAATATGTTTTATGTGTGTAGATTTTTTTATTCTCATATTCTCTAATAAGATTTGAATTCTTGATATTGACTTATCAATATTCCTACTGTTAACAAAATTGTATTGCTACTGCAAACAAACTTGTATTGTGCGGCAAAATATTCAACGTTAAAGAATCATACATTTCTAGTATTTCTTCTTGTTCTTTGGTTGCTGTGTTCGATTGCTGCTGTAACTACTGATCGATTGTATTGATTTGGACATTGTCATGTTTACAGAGATACAGTGAATGTTAATGTTTTTGACTGTCGTCAATGTTATCAGCATTTAATCTTACCAATCATACATTTTTAGGCTTTTTATCATTTGTCAAAAATTTTATTTTTGTTGTTGACATTCTGGTTTTCATGTTGTAAGTATTTTTTCTACTTAAAGTAATTAGTTAAATTTTTAAATTTATAAATTTCACAATAAATTATTGGGTTGAAGGAAGAGCATTCGCCCACTTTTTTTTAGCCGTTAAGGCAGAATTAGTTTGTACGTTCTGTTCTGTTACGAATCAGCTGTTTTGTTTCTGTTCAATTGAAAGTCCGCATGTGTGGTTAGTTTTCACCTTTTTCGTTCTTAAGTAAAAACACAAAAACTTAATTTTTCGACTGTAGTTATATCGTGGTAAAAGGAATAATTTATGCCCGAACTTATTCGTTTTTATAAACCTCTTTTTGACAATATCGCCTAAAATAGGCAACGAAACGAATTTTGTTGAAAGAAACATAATATATATTTTTTAGTGCCGAACAAGTATTATAAATTTTATTGGTAAAAGCTCAACCAAAATTTATTTTTTGTGAAAATTTTTTTTATATAAAATTTTACTCATCATAACTATAATTTGAATGTTTAAAACACAAACTATATTTTTTCCTATATTTATTTTTTTTAAGATTTCCAAAGTAACTGAAATTTGTTAAACTGCCGCACATATGGGTTAATAAATCGGGGGGGGGGGGGGGGATATATGAGCCCCCAGTGGCAATGCCTGCTCCCTATTACTACTATTACTATTTTCATTGTACACAACTGAAATTTCTACTGTTTCTAAGAATAAAAGATAAAATATTATCATGAAAAAAATTGTAAACTTTTTAATTATTAAAATTAATAAACAAAAAACGTTTGTACTTTAACATATTCATTGTGAAATGTTTAAAGGGGTTGTCAATCTTTACAATCGACTTTATTTGCGTTTGCATATATTCATGTCTAAATTGCATTTCAAACTCATCATTTTCTGTTTTTCTTTTACAAATTTATATATATTTCTGACATCTACATCCTAAAAATTGTTATTTTACGTCTGGGATTGCATACTAATAAATAATTTACACAGTTGTACGCGAAAGTAGGAAATAAGTTGAACAAACAAGTTTTTTTTATTGCCAAATTGTTGCATAGAGAGTTTTCTCTTATAACACTTAGATAAACAACGTTTTTTAGTGTTCAGCAGACATCACATAAATATTCAAATACATTCAAATATGCATATGACTACACAGAGAGAAAAAAGCATAGTTAATTCAACTATTATTTTATATTGAACGGTAATTTTATATATCGGAATTTATTAGGATAGAAAACAAATTATTATTTAAGGCATTTCTTCTTTTAATAAATTTGTTTATCCTTTTTAAGTTGATGTTTATGTGATTTCATGTTTCACGAATAGCATAACTCATTTAAGGTGACACTTCTTTCTTTAAAACCCATTTTTAACAAGATTTTATAACAACCCAACAGGTATATGTTATGGACTAACCCATACCTAACAAAAACATATTTTAAACTTCAGACTTTTAGCCCAAATCGTTTAAGAAGAAATCATCTCCGTAAAAATGTTCAAAGACCCCGATTTAGCGGATGTCTGCACTAAATCAAAAGTTCCTATATCCAACGGTTTATGCTGTGTGTAAAGACGCGTTCTTTTTGCAGATTTTAAAAATAACCTCTACGCTAGCTTAGCAATATTCAAAGCAATTTTTAGATCATTACTTCAGAGACTTTGGCAGGCCGTTTAGGGAGAGACTTTTTTCCCAAATAACCCGCATTTTCAATCGTTCTTTTAAAAGTTACAAAATATACTTAGCGGTAAATTAGCAAATACAACAGTGGACAAATATTTAAAATTTTAAGGTTTCTTACTAAAATGGTATAGGGATGGCCGTTAGTGGGGATATTTTCAACCCACCCAGCAGGAATTCCAATAAATCCCGTCGAAGAGGATTTAAGAACAGACTTATAAAATGAAGTATTTTTGCATTTGTATAACAGTTTTCATTAAATTCCTGTTGAAAATTCATAAAGAACCCTAATAGTGATTTAGGACGTATTCCAAGGAACATGTATTTTAAACTTAAAATATTTAGCCCTATGTGTTTGGGCAGTACTTTAACCTGGTTACCTAGAGATGATTCTTAACACTGTTTAGGTAGCGCCCAAAAGTGAAAATTTTTTAATTTCATTTTTTTTCTTTTTCTTCTTTCTCCTTTCAGGTGCATAGATAGCAAACCAATTCCCAGGAAGTTTATATGTTCTAGAAATTTGTTTATTGAGATCTTAGGTAAATTTTGTAGTTGATTGTTTCCTTGAATTTGAACGGTTTGCTACCTATGGACCTGAACACGGGAAAAAAGGTAAAAAAAATCGAATTTTTTTAAGTTTTTTGCGATTTTGATCTGGAAGGTGAAGTTTTTTTGATTTCATATGTTCGCAATTTTTGTTCTTTATGACAGAGCTACAACTTTGACATAGAGAGTAAATCGAAATTCTGAACGGTTGGCTAGATATGAGCCTGAGAAAATGATCACTTTTTTGCGAAATGGTACCCGAGGCCCCAAATCTTTGGCGGCCCATAACAAAAGAGGATATGACTTTGGGAAAAATTGGAAGACACGGGTCTTTTTTTTTTTAGTCTTTTATCACGTAGTGGTGTCCGTATATGGTTATTTTTTTCGTGTTGCACTGTGTATTTGATCATTTTGCTCAACATCTCCATATAAAAGTAATGAGATTTGTAATGACAATTGCAAGTACTTGGAATTACCAAATATATATGGTAACGCTTTTTACACTGGAATATGTTAATTTAAATTCAAACCAACAACAGTGTCCGAAACAAATGTGTTATTTTAAAAATCATTTTTTTTTTGCAAAAAAAAACATCATACGATCATATTTATATCCCTGTGGATGTGTATTTAAAATACCTCTCATTTGCTACCCAATTTGCCTGTAGTTCAATAACTTATAAGAAAAATAATTGTTAATTTTGACAACACTTCTTAACCCCTAAACTTGAGATTGTGCACCTAAAAATATGGATCTAATAATTGTTTGTCCTCTACAACATATCCAAGTTTTATTCAAATCTGCGACTTGACCACTGTGTAGTTTTCTTGACAGTTTAGAAGTTTTACTAACGTTGGTTTCGTCCTCTCTGCTAAAAAAGTAAAATCGCAAATTTATTCTTGCCATTTTTATAAAGGCGTTCATCACCAATACTCCGCCTTTCTATAATTTTATCTTGGGATTTGAAAACTACATATAATTTTCAATTTAAATTTGGCAAGTGTCATAGCCATTAAATGTCCTGTTAACAAAATTGTTTAAGTTGTAACTAAATTCTAATCTATTCAAGTTCGTTTAATTTGTAACATACAACTTTATTGACATCTGTTAGCAAAGCTGTATCGAAAGCAATTTTGGGTATATAAAAATTAACTTTCTATTTAACCTATCGATTAATAAACATTTGCGTCATCAACATAAAACAAACCCTAACTCAGGACATTAACACACATTTAGCCCGAAGGCCAGACAGACAAAACAAACTCATATGAGCAAAAGTCTAACCGAAATAAAATCCTTTAACTTTACCTTTTCTCACCCCTTTTTAATGGAAGAGGTAGTTCGAAAAATAAATTGACATAAATACTTAATGAGCTATTCTAAGAAAACACATACATGGAAAAAAATATATCCATACATATTTAATACATGTCGAATTAAAGTGAATTACACAAAACACATACATATAAATGTTAGTTATATGAATTAGGGGGAAACATATACAATATTTTTCTAATTTAAATGTTTTAATATATAGAGATTGTAGGACGAATTTTGGCTGACAAGGGAACTACACAGTGGTGAATCCTTAGGTTAGGTTAGGTCGAAAAGAGGACTCGGAGAAGGGAAATGCTTCCCTAATCCGACTCAAGTCCCTGAGGACTTACACTTAAGCCAGAATGTAGGCTTGTTGTGCGCACTAAAACAATCGGTCCCAATGTCACCTTTCAACCCCAGGAACTCCGTCGCACGGACGAAACTCCTCAACTTCTTCAATCCATGCCACTAATATCCCCCAAAGTGGATATTGGGTCACTGGAATGTATTTCGACCCGGATACTGGCAAATGCGGGGCATTCACAGAGATAGTGTTCCAAGTCTCCTCGTCCTCCCTACAGGCAATGCACACTTCCGAGTCCGCCCTGCCAATACGGTGGAGATGGGCCCTAAGTGTCGAGTGTCCCGTGAGGATTTCCATCAAAGGACTCAGTTCCTTCCTACTGAGATTCAGATTTCCTCTTCTTATCCGTGTCCGGGTTGCCCCAGAGAATAATCGTAGTCCTGCCAACACCCGCATTCTCCCAGAAGGTCCTATGCATAGTGTCAGCCCAGTATTCACCTGCTTAATGCATTCCGTAATCGCAGTGACCTCCGCCTGTAGTACGGTATTATGGTGAGGAAGACGGAAGCATTTCGGTACATTGAAGTCAGCGTCACAGAAGTGATCCTTTGACTTGAAAGAAACTTGGAAATATTGTAAAGGACAAACAAATACTAAACACATATTATTTTTTTAGGTGTGCAATCTCAAGTTTAGGGATTGAAAAAGTAAGGTCAAAAGTTACCACATTTTAAGTTTTTTTTTATTATATTTCGCATACAAAGTTATTAAATTATAGGCAAATCGGATATCAAATGAA
>CM037854.1:209885819-209931368 GCA_021234595.1 Delia radicum
GTTAGTCAATTACACTATCATCTGAGCAATCTCTACAGGTTATACTTGATAGACAAAAACATAAATGAACTGCTTGCACAAAATGTCATTACTTTCAAAACCTATAAAAATAAAAATTATTAGGTCATATATGTACTTACTAGACTCAAAAAAATACTGAGTATAAAAATAGATTTTCATAAAATATTAATATCGTTACTTTATAAAAGGGTCCGCCATCTAACGTTTTTTTTCCAACTAGTGCTTATTTTCGTGAATGGTAACACTTAAGCTCCATGTCTGATTTGACAGATAATTAGTTGTATCCTTCCGCTGAACGAATATGGTTGTGTATAACGCTTGAACAACGCTGGGAATATTGCGACAATTACTTTGAAAATCATGGTAATGTTGCAGAATGTGTGCCGATTACACCCAAAACGAGTCACCCTTTGATACGGATTTTGGTCCAGAGGCATAATTGGGGGCCATTTTTTTTTTTCTTTCTTGAAAATGAGCAAGGAGTGGCCGTTACAGTCAATGGCGATCGTTATCGGGCCATGGTTGAAACGAATTTTTGTTCACTAAAAAATTGAAGAGGAGGAAATACAGCTGCACACAATCGATAAGTATGTGTTTAAAAATTGGACCGATCATGTAGGCTGCATGGCCAGCCGAGGCAGCCCATTTGAATGAAATTATTTTCCATTATTAACCGGAAGGATTGTACTTTCAAATAAAAAAGAAATTTGAGAAAATATTCAGTAGTTTTTTTTATAGCATTTCAAAAAAAAAAAAGTTATTTGGCGGACCCTTTATTTAAAATAAATGATAAAAATAAGTGCTTATGGGTAACGCATAATTTGTTGTATTGAAATAATATGAAAATTAACTAGTTATTAGTAAGTCATTATTATGTGTATTAATGTTAATGCTGGAGTCATTACTGGCAGTCCGAAAAAGAATGACATGTCATTACAGTTTCTATACTGGGAGGTTATGCTTGATAAATAAAAATATAATAACTTGATTGCACAAAATGTCCTTTCTTTCCAGCTTACAAATAATTCAAAAATATTTAGTTATACATCTTCTTCCTAGAGTTGCAAAATAATGAGTTCTAAAGGTTGATTTTGAAAAAAATTTCAGATCAACATTTTATTTTTAGAAATTAGTTAATCATAAATATGCACTTTTAAAATATATTATTTATTATAGTCAAAAGATAAATTTAATTTGTTACCATGATCATAAGTTGGCCATTTGTAATGTAAATTTTAAATATATCATCAAGTTAGTGTTGTCAGAATTAACAGCGTTTTTATTTAAAAAAGCCCCTGCTCTTCTTTAAGCAGGTAATTCCATGCACTTTCTAAGCGACTTAAACTCATTTTGTTAAAATAACAAATGAAAAAATATATTTTCTAAATAAAAAGATAATTACCAACTTAAATTGTGCTTAAAAAGTAAAGAAAAAACCCCACAAAAAGGCTTTTGCCCTACCTAGAACAACACTGCAAAGAAACTTTGACACGTCAATTACTTTTTGGACTACCAGTAATGACAACCATTTATTCTCTGCATTACTTTAACACAAATAATAACGATTTACAAATAACTAGTTAATTTCCTCTTATTTGACTACAAAAATAATCCGTTACCTAAAATACTTATTTTTATCATTATTTTAAATATAATGTAATGATTTCTAAATTTTTTAAAAATCCAAAACTCATTATTTTTCATACCTGATTTTTTGTAAGCTGGAAAGTAATGATTTTTTGTGCCATTTATATTTTATCTATCAAGTACAAAGCCGAGATAGCTCAGATGATAGAGCGCTGGAGTCGCATGGACGGGGCACATTTTATATATTGGCAACTCTGCACTGAATCGTCAAACAGCTTTTTGTTTATCGTTCTCTATAATTTTTTTTTTATAAATATTTTGTTTTGCTATAATTTTAACATAATTAAAAAAGCAATAAACCGTGTATATTACATTTAATACGTTTTCATTATGTGTACTTTGTTTTGTGGTGCCCACAAACAAGAATATAAAAAATAAAAAAAAAATATCTTTGTTTTTTATACAATCAAGTTTTATTGATCATAACCTAAAATTTTATGGATACACAAAAAAGAAATTTGCAACAAATTTCACCGGACATTTTTGCTGATAATACACCAAAAAAGCTTTCAACAATTAACAAATTGAGTAAAAATACAATTGGAACTTCTACTTCCTCTTCTAACATCAATGTGGCTGGCCAAAGTAACACTGATGTACCGCCGGCCAATTCACCACCAACCGCCGATAGTTTTTCTTGGGCTATGTTTGATTTCAAACTTAACAGTGCTCTGGACTCCAAATTGGAATGTGTAGTGAAAAAGGATGACCCTTGCACCAATTTCCACAGAAATTCAGCAACTGCGTTGCGATAACACACGTCTGCAGAAAGAGCTGCAAGTTATGAAAAACAGACTGGAACTTGTCGATAAAGCAAGCAGACGGAATAATATCGTCATAAGTGGACTTATGAGCAATTTTGTGCCTGAAGCTCTAAATGAATTTAAGGATAGGACTTTTGATAGCAAAGGTAGAAAATTGTTAGCTCTTTTAGAGAACGTTTGTGGAATAATTGTAAATGGAAGAATGGCAGGTGATTCTGAAGGTGAATATACGTTTTGCGGTGTTATGGGAAGCTCTTTGATTGATTATTGCATTTGTTCGCCGGGTGTATTAAAATTGTTGTCTGATTTCCAAATCCCTAGTAAACCATTTTCCGATCACATGCCATTAGTATTATCATTGTGCGCAGGAAACAGTCCACACACAAAAGCATTGGTACTACCACAAAAACTCTCTTGGCTACCAAAGAATATTGTTAGATACAACAAGTCCCTTGAAAATATTTCTAACCTTGCATACTTGCAATCAAATTTAAGTATACAAGAAAAAGTCGACATATGTACTGAGAAAATTCGTACAGCTGCTGATAATAATGTTGTTAAAAAGCGTTTTGATCCCAAAAACGATTGGTATGATTCTCAGTGCGAAAACGCTCGTAAACGTATGCTCAAAAAACTCAATCGGTATCGTAAATCCATTTCAGAAATTAACAGAAAATCTTATATAGAAAGTAGGTCAAAATATTCAAAGCTATGTGAGGAGAAAAAGCTAAGATACAAATTCAAAAATATAGAAAAGTTAAATGATGTTAAAAACAGCAGCGATTGGTGGAAATTGGCAAATTCAATGAAAAACTCCCAAATAAAGTTGGGAAACAATTTGAGTAATTCTTGTTTTTATGACTACTTCAAATCTCTCTTATCTAATGCAGATTGTGACCGTGATATTTCGTGGTCCATTACTAACACTATTGACCCATTCCTTGACTCACCTTTTGAGATGAGAGAGCTAGTCTTAGTCCTAAAAACAGCAAAACCAAATAAGGCCCCTGGTCAAGACAGAATTAGTTATGAATTCTACAAAAATGCACCATTATGTTTTCTGAGCGAGATCCTTGCATTGTTTAACGGTATTTTTCTGCGTGAAGATATACCAGATTCCTTTCGGAGCTCTATTATAATACCCTTATTCAAGAAGGGTGACGTTAATATGGTATCTAATTATAGAGGGTTATCTCTCCTCGACACTATGTATAAAATTTTCACAGGCTTAATCCTCAACCGTATTAACAGCTGGATAGATTGTCATAATATAATTAATGAATACCAAGCTGGCTTCCGCAAAGATTACTCCACTGTAGACAATTTATTTAACTTAAGTAGTATAGTGAATCTTAACTTTAACCAAAATAAGAAAATATATGCTTTTTTGTTGATTTTTCTTCAGCTTTTGACTTGATACCAAGAAATTCGTTGTTTTATAAACTGTGTTGTACAGGTCTGTCACGAAAATTGGTTGCAAATATTACAAAAACTATACAAAAATACAACTAGCCAGGTTTGGGATGGCAGCACACTATCTGACCCCTTCACAGTCACAGAAGGTGTTAAACAAGGATGTTTGCTTAGTCCAGTATTGTTCTCGCTTTATCTGAATGACCTTCACAACCATCTACCGGGTGGCATCGATGTTGCTGGGACAACGGTAAAAGTATTATTATACGCAGACGACATTGTATGTTGTCAGACTCTCCAACGATGTTGCAAAAAATGATTGATACACTTTTCACTTACTGCAACCAATGGTGTCTGAAAATAAATCTAAATAAGTCAAAAATAATGATATTCAGAACCTGTACAAGGACTAGCCCCAGTCTTTCTTGGAAATATGGTAACAACCAAATAGAAATAGTAAACGAATACAAATATCTAGGAGTCATTTTAACTTACAATCTGTCCTTTAAAAAACATATTGAATCTAAACTTGCCTCATCTAAAATTGCGATTAATGCCACTTGGTTAAGTTACATTCATCACTCAAAAATTAACTTATCAAACAAATTAAAAATTTTCCATGCAGCTGCAAAATCGATAATGTTTTATGGTGCTCAAATATGGTGCTTTGAAGAAGTCGAGAAATTGTTACGATATTTTTTAAAGAAAATGTTATATCTCCCCAATAATACACCTAATTATATGCTTCATTTAGAAACTGGTCTACCTTCACTTTATCTAGAAACGTTAAACCTTCACTTTATCTATATTAGAAAGATTTTCAAACTTCCGATTAATAGACTGCCACGACTATTAGCTGAGGAGACGGCGCGACAGAATGCTTTCTGGTTACCGCATTGGACGTCTTTATGTAGGGATACTAGAACTTCTCTTGATATTGAGATTTGGAGATGCAATTTTCAGTATTATCATGATCATATAATTGATTCTTTAAGAAAATTAGAACATGAGAAACTTATCATAAGTGCAAGAAACTCGCGATTTCATGATTTGTACGCTGCATTGCAATATGACATTCAGCCTTACTTTTGCGATAATTATTCGGCACACCTCGTTAGCTTGATTCTAAAAGCTAGGGGTGGTCTACTCAATTTAAACGGTCGTGCATTTCATGGTAACAATGTTAATATATGTACTTTGTGTAACTGTAATGAACAAGAAAACACTAGTCATCTACTTGGCAGATGTCCCATTTTCTCCAACTACCGTTTAACTTTTTTTGGAAAAAAGATTCTTATTAGATGAAGAGATCCATGAAGTATTGAATGGCAAAGATTTTATGCGTTTATATAAATTTTTTATTAAACTGTTTAAAATATAGAGAACTTATTATAAATGAATTCCACTAAATTTAAATAAGTTTTGATCATTTGCTCGTTTAAATCCCCTTGTTTTATTATGTATATGAAAACTAATATAATTATAACATTTATTTACTAATTGTAGTCAATCAGACACACAACATTTCTGTTATGTCTTATTATGATTTAATTTAAAGAAAAAAAATGTATTGCATTCTATATATGTACTAAAATTTTATATTTTTGTCAATAAATCATATCATCATCATCATCATCATTTTATATAAAAAAATGTTTTCATTAAAAAAAATAAAAAAATATAAATATAAAAATATATGTATATATTATATTCTTTTAGACTCATTATTTTTGTCCATTCTAGTTGGCATGTAAGTAACCACATATTTTTTAATTTTTCATAAGGTGCTTAGTAATGATAAATCACTATTTTGCGCGACATCTCCATATAACAGTTGTGTGATTTGTAATGACAATTGTAAGCACTTGCCATTAGCAAATATGTACTTATATAAATACTTATATGGTAATGCTTTTCTACACTGGGCAGTTAAGTATGCTGTAGAAAGAATATTCGTTTGACGAACAGATCGGTTTTTTGAAAAAAAAAACAAAGAGCAGTTATTAGGCGTCAACTTATGACACTAAATTAAATATAAAGTGAAAGTATAAATATTTAACTATTTTCATTAGATAAGTTAGTCGAACATAAACGGTAGCTCTGTAAGTATTAAAACACAATGAAGACCATATTTGGTAAGTATTAAATAAAATTTCAAATCCATTAAATTTAGTCAATTACAGAAATATCAAAAAAAAAAGCATTTGTAGAAAAAGTTTTTACAGGAGTATTTCCATTTTTTTATTTTTCAGTTTTATCATACTTTTTATTGGCTTTGGCTGCAACATCCATTCAAGCGGCTAAATTACATAATAACATTTTATACGCCAGATATTTGTGTCGTAACAAACCGAATGGCTTTCGATCTTTAGTACCCGGCAGTTGTTCCCAATATTATGAATGTATTAATCGCAGATCACAATTACAATTTTGCCCTCGTTATTATGATGCAGTAAATCGTACATGTGTGACTAACAATATTGGCTGTATGGAAACATTCAACCGTCGAGAAAATGCACCTGCTGGTTGTAGTGGTCCTTGTTGTGGTATTACCAGCGATTTTGTTTTGGATGCCATAAATTCTCAAGTCTATTATGAGTGCAAGGATAATTATGTTATTTCAAATAATACATGTCCAGGTGACTTAATGTTCAGTTTGGTTCGTGGTAAATGTACTTCACCGTAAAACTGTATTTTGGATGTTGTAACTCCAAAGCCAACAACAACTTGCACAACAACACCACATACGCCATTAATGGACAAATCAACTACTCCTTGCACAACAACACCACAGAAGACAATAACGGAGACACCAACAACTCCACAGACAACAAAAACAGAGTCAACAACGACTTCCTGTACAACAACACCACAGGCTCCCATAACGTGTCACCAACAACTACTTGCACATCAACACCACAGGCTCCAGTAACGGAGAAACCAAGTACTCCTAGCAAAACAACACCACAGAAACCCATAACGGAGTCACCAACTACTCCTTACACAACAACACTACAGAAGACAATAACGGAGTCACCCACAACTTCTTGCATAACAACACCACAGGCACCAGTAACGGAGACACCAACAACTCCTTCTACAACAACAACAGCACCAGTAACGAAGGAAACAACTACTCCTTGCACAACAACACCACAGAAGCCCATAACGAAGACACCAACAACTCCACAGAAGACAAAAACAGAGTCCGCAACGACTTCCTGTACAACAACATCACAGGCACGCATAACGGAGTCACCCACAACTTCTTGCGCAACGGAGTCACCAACAACTCCTTGCACAACAACACCACAGAAACCAATTACAGAGTCTCCAACAACTTCTTGCACAACAACACCACAGAAGACAATAACGGAGTCACCCACAACTTCTTGCATAACAACACCACAGTCGCCAGTTACGGAGACACCAACAACTCCGTCCACAACAACACCACAGAAACCAATTACAGACTCTCCAACAACTTCTTGCACAACAACACCACCGAAGACAATAACGGAGTCACCCACAACGTCTTGCATAACAACACCACAGACGACAGTTACGGAGACACCAACAACTCCTTGCACACCAACACCATAGGCTCCAGTAACGGATAAACCAACTACTCCTTGCAAAGCAACGACACAGAAGCCAAAAACAGAGACACCAACAACACCACAGAAACCCATAACGGAGTCACCAACAACTGCTTGCACAACAACACCACAAAAACCAATTACAGAGTCTCCAACAACTTCTTACACAACAACACCTCTGACTCCAGCAACGGAGACACCAACAACTTTCTGCACTACAACAACACAGGCTCCAGTAACGGAAGGCACCAACAACACCAATGCATACCACAACTCCTTGCACAACAACAGCAATGGATATAACAACACCCCCTACAACTCCATGTACCACTACACCTTGTGCAACAACTACAGAGGCTCCTTGTGATTCTAATGCCATAGCAGCTGCTTCATCCATTACATCAGTAAATAAGCCGGTTCTAACTCAACCATCCATAATTGATTTGTATGTACGTTTCGTATGCCGTGACAAATCTGATGGTTTTACATTGGGTCCTTGAAGAGCTGTAATGAGTTCTATGTTTGCCGTCATGGCTTAGCATTATCTTATTCGTTAGTTGATATAATAAATATTTTAATGCTTTAAAGGGTATTTGTGATTTACCCGAAAACACCAAATGCATGCAATAAACTGTTAATAAAACATTATAGAAACTAAAACCAAATCTGAATATTTTTTTTTTTTTTATAATTATTTTCTTAAATATAGTTTTCAAATAATCAAACCTCAAAAATTCATCAAAATCAACGCATAAATAACCCTTTCGGGCACTATGCTTCGATTCGGGTTTGGGGACAGTGACGTTAACAAGAAGTTCTATACACAGAGAAAATTTCTTGGACGAGTTTAAATGAATTTTTTTCACAAAACTAATGAAATTTTCTTCACAATGCGAACGAAACATTTTAAAACTTCATGAAAAAGCTTCATAATATTAATGAAACTTTTTTATTAGTCGAATGAAATTTTTATATGATAACTCTCATTTTATATGATAACTCTCATGAAATTTTATGAAAAAGTGCAATTATTTAATGAAAAGTTTAAATTGACGTATTCCAGTGACAATTCGTATATCTAAATGCTATCGTGCAGAAAATTCTCTCAGTATAGGCGTTGACACCAATTTAAAGTTGGATATATAACTGATGGATTTTCGGTCATTACCGATCTTATTTAAAAAAAAAAAAAAACATTACAAAGCCAATCCGTCTTACAAGGAAACTACACAGTTGTGTAACTCGCATATATTAATGAATATTGGATATGTTTAAAGGGATTAAAAACTATGGAACAAACTATTTTTTTATGTATACAATTTCATGTTTAGGATGTCAAATGTGGGGGACCCCATATATCAAACGAAAAGTATTTCTGAGATCTATCATATGAAAAAAAAATAAATACTAAAAACTTAAAAACAAAGTTTCAAACAAACATCAAACACATTTTTAACCACTAAATAATAGATATGTTTCATAGCAAATAGTTTTTACTTTAGTCTCGTTATGAGTTGTGCACAGAGCGAGTTTCTTGGTAGAGTTTAAATGAAATTTTTTTCACTAAACTGATGAAGTTTTCTTTTCAATTTCTTAAACCTTTTGAAAAAGCTTCATAATTTTAATGATAATTTTCCATTACTAGTAAGAAATTTTTAATAAATAAAATAAAATGTGTCATTCAATTTTATGAAAAACTTCATTAATTTTAGGAAATGTTTCAATGAACGAATTCCAGTGACATTTCATAGAATATAATGCAAAAATTTATTAATATCATGCAGAGAATTACCTCAATGTGGGTTTCACCAGTGTAGTTTCCTTATGAGCATATGCTACTTAGGAGATAATTATATCCAGGCGAAATTTAGATCTTAATGAACTTTGGATATATTGTAGAATAGAAGACACTAAATGGAAAGTTTTTTAAAATTTGAAATCACCTCACCTTAGGATAGGTTAACGACATCCTAAAAAAACCCATAATTTATGAACCTACACTGATAAAATTTTCCTTCGTGATATTAAAGAAACAATTTCATAGAATTTTATTCGTGGATTCAATGAATTATTTCATTATATCCAAGAAATGTTATTAATATTAAGAAATTTTATATAAACTTTTTTTTCATAAAATTTCATAGTTTCATAAAAAAAAAATTCATTCGATTTCATAAATTATCTCTTCATAAATTTACCGAATATTTTCTTTAGAGCTATGAAATTATTTCAATGACTTAGTTTTATATATTTTTTCAAAAAATTTCATAATTCCATTAGTTTTCACCTTTTAAACTTTAGTTTTAAGATTTAATTCTCAAGTGTTCAACATATTTTATAAAGTGCTTTATTATTTTAATGTAGCCTTTTATAAATTTTGGACTTCTATGAAATTGTTTAAAAATCCAATACATTTTTCAAGACATTCATGAAGAGTTTTATTAATTTAAACAACTTCTTAATAATAAAAAAATTTATGAATCTGCTTCATAAATTTTAGAAACGCTTCAGTGTTGGAATGATTCGTTAGTTTTATAAAGATTTTCATTAATTCTACAAACATTTCATAAACATTGACTTTAATGAAAGCTATATTATATGAAAAGTCTAATGGACGAGTTTCAGTGACAATTTTTATTAAAGATAGGAAGAAATTCATTACTGGATCGAAGATAATTCTCTCAGTGCTTTTAAAAAGTTCAAGTGATACTTGGTGCATTAGTGGTCTAGGGCATTTTTTATCGAGTATCGATATAAAACTTTGAAGTCTTTAGAAAAACATTTTTATACATTGAACATTAAACATTAGATAACATTAGACATTAAAAATTGAGAACTAGTTTGATATTAATGTCATATACTTTTTCATGTAGCGGGGCAGTTGGTATAGACAGTCTCATATACATAGCATCAATGATCTGTTTTGTTGTTTTTTTTTTTTTTGTCATGTAAAAATATTACCCGGGTAATAATGGATTAATATGGAGTTTAATATAATTATTTCTCATTATTTCTCATATATAAACACATACAAATTGATCCGAAAAATGGGTCATCTGTATTTAAGTATGTGAAATTATATGTGATTTGATACAATTTTATCCAAAATTTGTCAACAGCTGGAAAATTAAATAATATCTAATTGGATATAAATATATCTGATTTTATGTAATTTTAGACAATAGTAAAAATGCTTTTTGTGACATGATGTTATGCTTAAAAGTATTTAAGTTGAAAATTGAAATTTCCAGAAGCCAACATTTTTAAAGACCCATTTTTGTTTAATTGAAACAACGAAAAGTTTAAAAATTATCAAAAAAACAATTAAGTATTTAGTGTTAGTGTTGTCTTCTAAAATCTGAAATTATATAAAAGAAATCACTTGAAAATTATTTCGTTATAAAATGACTAGGGTTATATGTGAAGACATATGTAATAAAGCCTTAATATGCAGATAACTTAATTGATATTGAACTTTATGAAAATATTTAAGGAATTATATATAAAGCTACACTCTGGGAACTTCTGCTTTAAAAATATGTAGTTCTTTGGGTTGTAACACAGTTTCTTTATTTTTAATGTAAATTTTTTACTAACCTTGTAGTTCATTTAAAAAACAAACCACATCAAATGACTGTTTTATGATTTAACATTAATTTTTACAGTAGTTTTTTGTTATTTAAAAAAATAAAAAAAAAAAATGTTTGTGTATTGTTTACTAACATGTGTTTCATTTTTACTACAATTGTTAGTCATTTTTTGAACATTAAAAATCAAATGACAATGTTAGTTGAACTTACTGAAATGTAAGTCGTATATTCTTTAAGCGAAATGTCATTTTAACAACATTTGCAGTGGTCTTTACCTACATAGTGTATAAAAAATTATAAAAAAAAAACTTTTCAGTATGATGCCACATAAACTTTAATTAAACTAAGCATCGGACCATATATAATCATATCGATCACTACATATACACTTATATCCCGCTCTGTGTCGGTAATAGGGACCGGAGAAATGCAGCGCAGACCGAAACGACGCAAAACGAAACATGATTTCCCAACATTTCAATTTAATTGGTGCCACAGCCATTTATTTTAGATGAAAAAAAATATTTGTTTATACAAAAAAACGTTTTAAAGAAAAGCTTTTTTTATTTAATTTTTGGAAAACATGTTTATATTTAAATAAAAAGTCATGAAAAAACATAACATTAAAAATTTTAAATAAAAATTTAAAGGAATTCATCATATAAAATTAATAGTCTGAATCGATGCGTTAATTTGCCTATGCTGAGCTTGAGTCATCTAAAGCAAAAAGGAGCTAAAAGGAGCTAAAAGGAGATTATGTTGAAAAATCATTTTTTTTTTTTTGCAAAAAAAAAAAAACTGTGTTTCATTCAAAAATTCAGGGACTTATTGAGCCACCCTAGTACCATCTCTACAGTTTCGTTTTGGCAATCCTGCTGATTTTTTTATGAAATGATCTAAAGTTTATTGGATTGTAAGAGCTTTTTTCCAAATATATTTCCTTGTAATAATAAATAACGTCGGCTACATTTATTGACACTTTTAAACTGAGGTCTTCGTCCAGATCATTATTTGTAAATGCTTCCGATATCAACTGCATCGCTTCAGATATCAGCCGTAGTAAGCTTTTTGTGTTCTGCATTCAAATTGTTGGTGTTAAAAAAAAATCTGGTTTCTGTAAACATGTTCATACTGAAGACGAAATCGAAGCATTTGCAACGTAACTTCTAAGCCATTCGACGCATACTGAAACATAACAACGTAACATCGAAGTCACAGCAATTTTTTAAACGACGCTAACTTCGAAACGACGCAAATCGAAGCGACGCAAACCGGAGTATTAGAGTATTAGGATAATTATTATATGGCTTATTGAGTAAGATTTGGAGATGTATAATAATATCAGGTACCATATAAAAAATTCTTTAAAAAAAATTATCATAAGTATTTGTATAATATGACATACGTCATAATGTGACTACATTCAAATTCAGATATGTCCTAATCATATTACATATGATAAGATATAAACAATTTTTACCCGGGCATCGTTATTTGCTTATCAAAAATTTGTAAATCATTGATAGATAATTTTTTAAAATAATTTTATGATACGCAATTTTTCGCAGAACTTCATCAACGATGTACATATTTATTTAGATAACTTGTAACAAATATCATTCAGAGTAAGATCTTTCAAAACTATATAAATGAAGAAATCTCTACCAAAATTACAACAGTCACACAGAAGTCTTACTAGAGACAATATTGTAGATAATGAATATCATAATTTGTAAGTATTAAAAAAAGTTTAAAATTTAAAATAATTTTTGTGGTTCAAGTTTCACAATAACATTTTTATTTACAGTTGTTGTATCCGGCCTTTTATTGGCCTCAACGATACAAGCATCTAACTTGGATAACACTATTTTGGCACGATATTTGTGTCGAAATAAAGCAAACGGTTTCAGATCCTTAGTACCGGGCAGTTGTTCTCAGTACTATGAATGTCAAAATGGAAAATCTCTATTACGTTCTTGTTCACGCTATTATGATTCTCAGAATCGCATTTGTGTAAATACAAATCCTGGTTGTGTTGAGACAGTTAAACGTCAAATAAGTGTGCCTGTTTCTTGTACTGGTCCTTGTTGTGGTATAGCAAATGGAGATTATGTTGTAGACTCTATCAATTCACAAATATATTACCAGTGCCAGGATAATTGTGTTGCTACAAAGAGCACATGTCCTGGTGATTTAATGTTTGATTTGGTAAAAGAGGAATGCGCATCGCCTATAGATTGTGGAAATAATGGTGGCTGCATAACAACAACTACTCAACAGCCTTGTACCCAAACGCCAGAAGAAGTTACAACAACAACTTGCACAACAACTCCGTGCACCACTACGCCTTACACAACGGACTCCAACAAAAGCAAGTACTCCTTGCGCCCCAACACCAAAGCAACCTGAAACTCCGTGCACCACAACAACTTGTACAACAACAACCTGTACAACAACAACTTCTACAACAACGTCCTCTCCAACAACAACAACAACAACAACAACATCAAGGAAATCAACAACAACAACAACAAGGAAAACAACAACAACAAGAACAAGCACAATAACAACAACAACAACAACACCTTGTACAACAACAACGTGTACATCAACACCTTGTACAACAACAACGTCTACAACAACACCTTGTACAACAACAACGTGTACAACAACAACTTGCACAACAACAACTTGTACAACAACAACCTGTACAACAACAACTTGCACAACTTGTACAACAACAACTTGTACAACAACAACTTGCACAACAACAACTTGTACAACAACTCCCTGCATTACAACCACTAAAAAACCTTGCACTACCACTCCCTGCACAACCACACTTTGTGCAACAACAACAACAAAAGCTCCCTGTGCTTCTAGCAATAATTTAGCTGCAGCTGCTTCTCACAACGAATTTTCTGCCGTATCAATTGATGGAATTCCTTATAAGAAGCCATCCCAGTATCTTCAATCTAACATTGACACTTATATGCGTTTTGCTTGTCGTGATAAACCCAATGGCTTTATGTTAGCCTCCTTAAAAAGCTGCAATGAATACTACATTTGCCGTTATGGTCAAGCCCTGCCCGTAAGCTGTGGAAATAATTATTTCAATGCTTTGAAGGGTATTTGTGATTTGCCTGAAAATACCAATTGCATGCAAAGCCCGAAATATATAAAATAAGAAGATTTTGTAGATATTCTATAGTTTATGTTATCAATATGGTAACAATCGATTAATCTGGTACAAATTTATAATAAAGCATAAAAATGAATAACTAAAGAGTGAAATTTATGAGAGAGACACCAACAGTTATCAAACAGGGTGGATATTTTTTTTGAAAAAAATCTTAGGTTTCGATGTAAACTATGAATCGGAATAGTAATAGGAATTTGACATTTGATATTCGAAATTTAAGAAGGTGGATGCAATAACAAGTATAAAGGGGAATCTGATTACTAAATTAATTTTATCTGAAATATAAGAGCCGTCATCATCAATTTAAAAATTGGATAACAGATTCGTATTTACTTTCTTATTCCAGACCTATTTTACCTTTCGTATTTAGCTCCCTCAAAACATTCCGATATCCATTTCAATAAACAATAATCCTTCACATTGCCTTCGCCATTTAAAATTTTTAAAATTTGATTTCCGTATTCGTATTTAGCGATTCCCAGCAAAAAATAACCTGGATTTGATAAGCAGTAACTACATTTGTATGCTTCCAAATAGCGCTTCACCGCCTTGCATACTATAAAGCAATTCTTTGAAGCAATTATTCACTGCTTACAATGAAGCAATAAAGTATGCATACCATGAAGCAATAATGTTGTCAACATACAAAAAAGCGCTTCTTAGTGCCTAAGCAGGCATGAATTTATTGCTTCTAAGAGCACATGAAAGAAGCGCTTTAAAAGAGACATACCAAGTGGGACATCGCGAACAAAAATCATGCCTTCTTTATTTGCTTTGTAAGTGCTTCGTTATCAAATAATGCCTTTCGGACGCGCTTCTGGGTAAGCACTATTTTTTGCTGGGTTTTCGTAATAATGTTTGATACGATTCCGATGACCTTTTTAAAAAATTATACCTAATATTGGATTCGCCATTCCGAAGTATTCTAAGTGATCTCCAAAACTTTCACATAAATGTCAGGATTCGCCGTTTTGAATTTTAAAATTCAATCTACAAAAGCGATCAGTTTTCAAAAATTCATCCATCATATTGGATGCGCCATTTCGAATTTGAAAAATCAAATGTCAGGTTAGTATTCAGATATCCGAAATCTATTATAAGACAAATTTGCATTAGCCAGTTTGAATTTTAAAAATCTGATGCCAGGTTCGAGTTTAGAGTGTACCAATTGTCAAGCCGATTACGTCACTCCGTAACATGTTTTTAAGCGTCCCTAAAAGTAATATATGAATTTGTGACTCTATACTGGCATCATTACCTTCATTATGTGACACTCGAGTTTTGAAAGTAGAGATAAACACAGAGAAATAAAGTGCCATCCGAATTCAAAAGTGTATATTAATGGTACAAACTTATAAATTCAGTTAGTACAACGATATATACATCAGACTTCTGAATACTACTTAAATTCAGTTGTATTAGCCGAACTTTGTTGTGAAAACTAATATTAAGTTGTGACAACCGCCTGAAATTCGTATTAACCGAATTTGAGTCGTAGTAATTGAATTTCAGTTGGCAAATAGCGAAATGTTTCTCTGTGTGTATACACCTTAATTTTTAGCCATTACACAACTATGTACGATAAGCTCAATTATCGAAAAAAGGGATTTCTCGTTCACAAAGAATGCCCCATATACAAAAACAAAGTTCTGATGTTGCTCCATCGTTCCACAAAGTTATATTCTGTAACTCGGCTTCGTGTTTGATAAAATATTCAACAAATATTGTCCATTTCAAAATATGCAAAATATGCTGGTTAGTACCGCACTGCGTATGATAAATCATATATTCATCATACGCCGTGTGGCCCTTACTAGCAAACTTTAAAATATTTTAGATGGACAATACTCAACCACTATTTTTTCCAAAAAGCAGTCGAGTTTCACAATAAAACTTTCTGGGTCGATAGAAAAAGAATTGAACTTTGTTTTATATAACGCCCATTTTATGATGGATCCACCAAAGTCTGATAGATCGATCAAATCAATTCCAATATGTTTCAGTTTTCAGATCCGTACAATTATGTGCATAAAAAATCGAGCTTTTGCTTCCATTTTTTAATTTTAATAAAATTTTACGTGTACTAAAATTCAAACAAAACGATTAAAGTTTCCGAAAGTTAGTTTATCAAAATATTTCATTACAGTGAGTGTCTTCAGAAATTGGTCATACAGAGATAATTTGGCAGTTATAAGTTACAAATTATAATACAATTTAAAATGAAAATAACTGATGACGCATATTCATTAAGAAGGCAAAAACTAGTCTAGTCTGATTTGTAAATGACAACAACCTGTACAACAACAACTTGTAATTGTGTTTATAATTTTTTGAGAAAAACTTTATTCTTCTTCTTAAGCTCAACCTTTCTAAATTAAAATTTTCAAATTCATATTAATTAAGAATTAATTTCGACTCTCAATATGATGTTTAAATAGCACTAAACAATAATTTTCAAATTTTGTTTTAAAATTCATACAAATATGTGAACATTTTTAAAATAAAACTTGAAAATAATTTGTAGACATTCACTGCACCGAAAGCTTTTTTTAAACCAACTTACGCAAATATTAACATATTTGGCGGAATGTTTGTTGTACTCGTCATTTTTTTTTTAGCTATTTACATGGTATATAAAATATAATCTCTTAGGTCATCCTATTTCGCTATGCTGTCATAAACATTTTAGAGTTTTTCCGATAAGCCGCACTTTCTTTCCGCGTTTTTGTGATAAACCGCACTTTCTTTCTTTTTTCACGAATTCAGTTCAATTTCACGTTCAGATTGGTCGTTTTGCTAATGTACAAAAATACCTTTCTAATTTGCAAAATGGGATGTTAAGTTGTACAAAAATAGTAAAATCTGATAAAAAAAAATCGCGGGTTTACTTGTTAATTTTGCTAATATTTATTAAATAAATTTGATACAGAAATATTGTTGTTGTATTTACCATATAAAAAGTCGAAAATATCTTATTTTTAAAATTCTATATACAAAAATCTTTGTTAAAACCTGCAAAATATAAATGCAATTTTACGACAAATTTGGCACATAGGTGACCGTGATCATAAACAGACGTATTGTGTGCAAACATTTTTTTTCAAATAACAAAAACAAAACATTATTAGTGTTGTGTTAAAATAAAAACAAAGGGATTAGTAAATTCCACTATTTAATTTTACAATAACAAAATAAAGCGTTTACGTAATAATGAAGATGTTAATGCATCAAATAGGCATAACATAATGAATAATAAAAAAATAAAACCGAATAACAACAACGTTGTTAATAACACTAATTTCTTTCAACCTCTTCAAACAGTTGATGATGAAGATAATGATGAAATTATAGTGCCTAGAACAATTAAAGTTCATATTCCACCAATAACTATTTTAAAGTGTAAAATAGTCCGAATTCAAGACTTCTGTAATAAGTTAAAAATTAATGATTATTCAATAAGAAAAATATCCATTGGACTAAAACTATTTTGTAATAGTAAAGAAGACTTTAATACAGTATGTCAAAATTTAGAATCTAAATTTGAATTTTTTACTTACGGCGCAAAAGATGAAAAACCGTACAAAGCTATTTTACTTGGTCTAGAAAAGTCCGACCCTTTAATAATAAAAAATAAATTAAATAGTAAGGGACTAATATGTCAAAATGTAAAACTAGTTACTAGAGCAACAGGAACTAATAATGAGCAATGTATTTACATTGTATATTTTCAAAAGAAATCTATAACTGTCAAGGAGTTACGGCAAAACCACTCCGTAATTGATTACATAAAAGTCAAATGGGACTATCAAAAACGTAATATCTCCAAAATAACCCAGTGTCACAACTGTCAAATGCTTGGACATGGATCCAGTCGTTGCAAGGTTAAAACATTTTGTGCTAATTGTGCTGGTTCTCACCAAACTTCAGAATGTAAGTCCGATGAAATATTATGTGCCAATTGTAAAGGCAACCACAAATCTCTTTCACCCGAGTGCCCTAGTAGATTAAGATTCCAACAACTTAGACAAAGAGCACAACCCAGGGATTTTCGTGCCAATCGTCAACAACACTACAATGTTAGCAATGTCCACAATAACAACCGAAACTACAACACAGAATTTCCGAATGTGCTGAATCAAAGCAGCGCCCCTAATAATAGTGATTGGAATCAACAACGCAACATCAATAACAATAATAACAATTTATTTTCTCTTGATGAAATTAAAAATCTTACTATGGAGTTGATTTCCAAACTTAAAAATTGTAAGAGCAAGGAAGATCAATTCGAAGTAATTACGTCACTTGCTTGCAAATTTCTTTATCAATGATTTCTAACATAAGTATATCATCATGGAACGCCAGAGGCATTCGTAATAAAAAAGAAGAACTCTTTAATTTCTTATCGCAGAATAAAATCGATATTTGTCTTATTTCTGAAACGTGGTTAAACAAAACTATCTCTATTAAACATAGTGATTTTTATTGCTATAGAAGCGATCGTGAAACTAGTAGAGGGGGTGGTGTTGCAGTACTAGTTAGGAAAAATATAGAACACATATTGATACCACCATTACAAACTTCTCTCATTGAAAATATTGGGGTCAAAATTCGTATGTCCAACGGTAATTTTATAAGCATATATTCCTGTTATTTTCCCGGTGGGTCTGCTGGCATAAACAATGTTAAAAAAGAACAATTCAAATCGGATCTTCTCAAACTAACGAGGGCAAATGAAATGTTTTTACTCGGTGGTGATTTTAATAGCAGACACAGCTTATGGGGTTGCCAAAGATTAAATTGTTGGGGAAATTTGCTCTACGAAAAAATAGACCCTGAAAATTTCAAAATTCTTTTTCCAAGTGACCATGCTTATATCCCTTCTGATCCACGGAGACAAGCCTCTACACTTGATCTCTTTATAACGAATATCGCCGATAGGCTCTCATCTGTCACAGCATTGAATGATCTATGCTCTGATCATCTTCCTATAAAATTAACTATAACACACGAATTCAAAACTGTGCAAAGAACATATTTTGACTTTAATAGGGCGAATTGGACTAGATATTCAGCATATATTAAAAGAAACTTGAGAAATTCAAATGATGATACTAATATCAATTGCGAAAAAATTGATACGTTGATATCATCATTTAACGATACTGTTCAAGCTGCAATAAACCATAGTGTGCCCCGCAGAATAATAAAACCCAAATCTTCAACTCTACCACAACACATAAAGTATATGATCCAAATAAGAAATGTATTCAGAAGAAATTGGAAACGTTTTCGGGACACATCTGATCTTGTAAGTACAAAACAATATAACTGTCGTATATCGGAAGAAATAAAGAAATGGAACAATAATTTATGGAACAATAAACTTTCTTTACTAGAAAGGGGATCTTCTCCATTCTGGAATATTTCAAAAATTTTAAAGAAAAATTCCAATAACATTCCGGTCTTAAAACATAACAACATCATTTACCACACTCAGCGAGATAAATGTGAGATTCTGGGACAAATTTTTAGCGAAAACCACTCAATATCATCAAACCTCAGTGATTCAACAACTACTTCGCTAGTTAATATTGCAGTTGACAATCTAGCACTTATTGAATTTTCCCCTCGTAATAATATTTCCGTGTCTATGGATAAAGTCAAAATTATCATAAAACAATTAAAAAATAAAAATCTCCTGGGTTAGACGGAATAAATAATAAATGTCTAAAGGCATTACCTAATAATGGTCTAAAATATATTACTGATATTTTTAACTTATGTCTTCGCCTAAGCTATTTCCCCAAAATATGGAAACACTCCAAAGTTATACCAGTAAGGAAATCTAACAAACCTGCCGATTGTCCTCGATCCTACAGGCCGATTAGTCTTTTATCGTCCTTAAGTAAAATACTAGAGAAAATAATTAAAGAACAACTTACAATTTTTATATACTCTCGCAATATTCTGCCATCTGAACAATTTGGTTTTCGTAAAGAACACAACACAGTACAGCCACTCGTTCGAATAAGGAACTTAGTAACCTCAAATTTTAATAATGGGATATCTACTAGTATGGTACTGATGGATATAAAAGCTGCGTTCGACTCAGTCTGGCACAACGGTTTAATTTTTAAAATGATCAATTATAATTTTCCAATACAGTTGATTAAATTGATTCATAGTTTTCTTTCAAATCGTATTTTTGAAGTTCACATTGGACATGAACATTCTACCCAGTCAGAAATTCATGCAGGATGCCCACAGGGTTCGTGTATTTCTCCAATACTATATAATATATTTACCGCAGATTTCCCCATATTAAATGGGTGTGCAATATCCATATTTGCTAACGATACGGCGATTCTCAGTTCAGGTATTTTAGCGGCTGATATTCGTACCAACCTCCAAAATGCATTAGCAGAAGTCTATGATTACTTTACAAAATGGAATATCGTAGTCAATACGCAGAAGACCCAAGCAATCTATTTTTCCAGACGTCGCACTGTGGTCAATATTTTGAGATAGCGGCCAAAACTCCTTTTGGTTTTTGTTCTCCGATTTTAAAGTTATTAGACTCATATGAAAGTAGACAGTAGTAAACCTCGGGAGCCAAAAAATTAGAACTCTATTTCAACTATTTCACTGAGAACAGGGTGGTCCAAAATGGGCTTTTTCAGAATTTAGTAAATTTATGATATTTTTAGTTAATTTTTAAAGTTTAAATGATCATAACTTTTTTGTTTTTCAAGCTTTTTGGACGAAATAAATTTTGTGTTGTAACTTAACTTATTTCCTATTACTGGTAAAAAATTGAAGCTCTACTGTTTTCAGAACAATTTAAATATTTTTTTTAAAAAAGGTCAAATTTCTCGGAAATTTCCTACTTCATAGAGCACAACTCCTGTGAGTCAAGCTGAGTCAAAACACAAATTCACTATTTTGTAGTCCTAACTCTCCCCTACATTCCTATATATACATGTCCATGCATCGGGACTGCACTTTTGAGCTACAGCAATTTTTCTGACACAAGGTAAGATATTCGGTACAAATGCACGTCATATTTTTTGAGAAGTTATTTGTATGTGAAAGTGGCTATTATGCATATATTTTGATGAAATTTTGTACAAGAGTTCTTATTGACCCAAAAAATAATTCTGTTGAAATTAGGAGAAGTTGGCCCATATTTGGACCTAGTCCACATAGAAGGGCGTATCAAAATTTTGACAAAAATGACAATAGAACTCTCAAATTATGTGGTATCTAGCAATTCATTTGGAAAAGGTAAAAAAGATTTTATTGCCATCTAATATTACACAACTTAAATACCTGAAAATTGCAAATAAATTTAAAACCATTGGAAATAACTGGTAAAACCAAGTACCTGTTATATTATTGCCAGTACCTGTTAACTCTCAAATTATGTGGTATCTAGCAATTCATTTGGAAAAGGTAAAAAATGATTTTATTGCCATCTAATATTACACAACTTAAATACCTGAAAATTGCAAATAAATTTAAAACCAATGGAAATACTAATGATGGAAACACAGCAAGGAGATTTTTTTCCGATCCAGAAACTGCAGCTTCTATAACTGGAGTAGATTATGATTTAATACGACGATTCCAAATCATATTAGAAGTTATAGCATGTAGCAAAAAGATAGATGCAAAAAAATTTGGTCGGTATGCTAATGAGACAGCAAAAATATTCTTGCCAACCACAGTTCACAAAATTTTGTTCTATGGGGAACAAATAATTCAGCACAATATGCTTCCAATTGGAGATCTCTCAGAAGAAGCGCAAGAAAAAGGAACAAAGACTACAGATTCTTTCGCGAGCACAATACAAGAAAAATTTCCAGATATTGTACTAATGAAGATCTTATTAATATTTTGTTGTGTACATCAGACCCATATATGTCCAGTATTCGACAAAAATGGAAATCAACCTCATTAGAGTTAGATGAAGAAGCTAAACAACTACTGCAAAATGAAAATCAAAGCTATTTGGAAGAAATTTTTACTAATATTGTTTAATTAATACTAGTTTAAAGATTATAATTTGTTTCTAATTTTAGTATAAATTTTTATTAATACATTTAAATAAAATATATGTGCACTTTAAATCAATAGTAAAAGTTTACTTAAAATTTTATCGATGTTGTGTTCTGTATATAATATATCCAAATGGTATTGATATTGTTGGGAACTTCAGTGTTATTTTTCAGTTTAATCCTCACACGAATTAGCTTTCTTCCAAAAAAAACCAACCTTTGGCCCCTGTGAATATTGAGACTAAATAAATGTCAGGGGCCAAATGTTGGCATTTTCTGACCAAAATTAAGTTTAGGAATAATAAATAAGTATTGGTTGTAAAATACGATTGAAGAAAATAAGAAATTATAAAAAAAATACCTATTTAAAATGTGAAAATATTCAACTTTTACATGGAAACTCAACAAAAAATTAAAATGCATTTTTAACTCCACATTACTTACGTTCCTATCAGTCGATTTTTACGTTTGAACACGCAAATTGAAGCTTAAAGTCCCTCCTATTGAACAAAACAAATTGCGTAAAAAAATACCAATCCGGTCAAAAGTTATAGAGTTTTGACCGCTATCTCGCGAAATTGACCACTGTGCGTCGTAACCATGTTACCTGCCTCAACAACCTATTTTGTGTAACAACAACTCAATTGCCTGGTCCAACAAAGTAAAATACTTAGGCGTGATCTTGGATCCCAAATTCAAATTTAAAGATCATGTTCCCTACGTTATAGATAAAATTAATAAAATAATTAGACTACTGTATCCCTTAATAAACAGAAACTCTAAACTCAGCATAACAAATAAAACTCTCATATTTAAATCAGTTTTTCACGCAATAATGTTTTATGCTGCTCCATTGTGGTCTACTGCTGCACAGTGTCATATTAAAAAATTACAGATAGCCCAAATAAACTGTTAAAAATGATTCATAACTTGCCTTGGCATTATTCTACTCAACGGCTACACTTCCTTGCTAACGTCGAACTCGTCAACACTCGCATCCACAGGCTTACTACGAATTTCAATAACAGATGTCGTGAATCTGAGTTTAACCATATCAATGAGCTGAGCTCAACGTAATTTTATTCTCTAACCTTAAGTCTTCTTTTATAAAAATCAAAAAAATTTCAGAAAGGTTTTTGTAAATTTTCCTCCTTCAAATAATGTTAAACTTAAATGCAAATAAATTATACAATATTGTTATTAAATTATTAAGTAGAAAAGGAAAATAGTCCTAAACTCTTAAAACTTTGTTAAATTAGTTATACTTAAATGCTAAATAAAGAATACCATTGAAAGATTGAAAGGTGAAAAAACTGGGTACGCCATTAAAATTAGTGTATCCGAAATATTTTGTATAAATGGACGGTACTCTTGTTTTAGATTTTAGCGATCAATTGTATAGTGCTGTGCTATTATAAATAACTACACTCCGGAAACTTCTGCTGCAAATATTTGTAGTTGTTTGAGTTGTAATGCAGTAACTTCGTTTTTAAGTGAAAAAACAGTCACTTGTAGAAGAATTTTAATTCTTGACTACATTTTTAGTTTATTTAAAAAAAAAAACAAACCACATCACATTACTGTATCATGATTTTACATTCATTCTAATTAGTAGTTTTTTTAGAAGAAATTTAATTGTTGACTACATTTTTAGTTCATAAAAACAAAAAACCACATTACACTACTGTATTATGATTTTTAGAAGAAATTTATTTTTTGACTAGATTTTTAGTTAATTCAAAAAAAAAAAACAAACCACATTACATTACTGTACTATGATTTTACATTCATTCATTTTATTCAGTAGTTTGTTTTTTTTTTTATTTAAAAAAAAAAAAATAAATAAATGATTTTCTGCATATGTGGTTTATTTTGATTACAATTGTGGTTCTTTTTATGAACAGTAAAAATATATAACAATGTTAGTTGAATTTACTGAAATATAAGACTGTACAGATGTTATGTTTTTTATTCGCGATGTCCCAATTGGTATGTCTCTTTCATTCATGCATTCTTAGGCAATAAGAAGCGCTTTTTTTTTGTATGTAGACAACACTAATGATTCATGGTATGCATTTCTTTATCGTTTCATTGAAAGCATTATTCACTGCTTCAAAGAAGGCGTTTTGGGAAGCAGAACAAAATGACTTCCCTAATTGCTTTATTGTATGTAAGGCGGTGAAGCGCTATTATGGATGCATACAAATGTACTTTCTGCCTTACCAAAGCCAGGTTATTTTTGGCTGGGATACTTTAAACCCATATTACAAGTTATTCATAAATTATTCAGGTATATAAATCAATAAGAAATTTTAAAGAAAAAACGTGATTTTTGGTTAAAGTTGAATTCGCGCATATTCCAAAAGCCGGAGCTTATATTAAAATTTGGTGTTCACGTTCGTGAGCTACCTCCAATGCATTTTCAGTGTTTAACTGTGTAATTATTACACTTTTATTAAAATTTAATTAAAATTCTTTCAAATTCAAAATGTTATACATATATTATTGCAACATATTTCACATCTAGAAATGCCACAAATACCACTAGATATGCATAAGTATATCATACTCACCATAATAATCATCATAATATAGAAGAAACCAAAGTTGTGTTTTGCCATTGATGTAAATACAAATGTTTGAATCAGTATTGCCACTTCTATGGTAATTACACAAATTTCATGTAATTTCTACTTGCATATGTAAACTTACAAAATGTTTTCAATAGGAAGTACATCATAATAATCCATGCTAAAAATACGAAAAAAAATTGTCAAAACAACGAAATATTTTGTGAAATGAACAAATATTCGTGTATTTTAAAAAAGATTTTGTTATTTTGACATTTTTTTTGTATTTTATGCATGGATTATTATCAGTGTACTGAAAACTTGTTCATGTGAAAAAAACACTCATAATAATCCATGCAAAACATAGGAAACAAATTGTCAAAACTACGAAATATTTTGTAAAATTAACAAATATTCATGTATTTTCCGAAAGTTTTTGTTATTATGAAATTTTTTCGTATTTTTATGCATGGAGAATTATCAGTGTACTGAAAATTTGTTCATGCGGAAAAACACTCATAATAATCCATGCTAAAATACGAAAAAATTGTCAACACAACGAAATATTTTGTAAAATTAACAAATATTAGTGTATTTTACGAAAGTTTTTGTTATATTGACATTTTTTCGTATTTTGATGCATGGATTATTATCTGAAAATTAGGAAAATTTTTTTTCAAAACAACGAAATATTTTGTAAAATGAACAAATGTTTGTGTATTTTGCGAAAGTTTTTGTTATTTGGACATTTTTTCGTAGTTTTATGCTTATTATCAGTGTACTAAAAACTTGTTCATGTGGAAAAACACTCATTATAATCCATGCTGAAAATACGAAAAAAATTGTCAAACCAACGAAATATTTTGTACAATGAACAAATATTCGTGTATTTTACGAAAGTTTTTGTTGTTTTTGCCATTTTTGCGTATTTTTATGCATGTATTATTATCAGTGTACTAAAAACTTGTTCATGTGGAAAAACTTCGAGATTATTAAAGCTTTTAAATTTTTTATTTTAAAAAATTTTAGGACTTTGATATCGATTCTAATGCATTTTTTCATAACATTAATCCGAAAGAATAACTTTTGGTTTTGAGAACTTAAATTAATTATTTTAAGTTTCATACAAATGGGAGATTTTATTTCCAGTTTTTTTGTGCAATCTAAAATTTCTCTATTGGCAATACTGGTTTAAATGTTCTAATATAATATTTTAACTTAAAACTATTTAAGAGTCCCATCAGCATCAACTTCGTATCATCATCATCCCAACCATCTGCCCATCATCACTGGCTAAAAGAGAGACAGTACCACATTAACAATAGTTATATTATTGCATATGTATGAGATGTCACTCACAATTGCAGCCATTTTGAATTGTAATTTGAGTGGTCAGAAAGTGTCACCACATGCTGATGTTAATTTATCAAAGGAATTTTACAATTGTTTAATTAATTAGATATCGTTCTAAATTGCAAACTATACAACATTTGCATATTAAACATAATAGTGGTTAACAGAATTGCAGGTGGCATATGGTATTCATTACATTTAGCATTAAAATCATGACTAAAAATTATGATATTTGTAGTAGCAAGAGAAAGAAAAGTTATTAATAAAACTAAAAACACAACATGAAATTTTATCAGAATCATCACCCTTGTCAGCAGTATCAACACTATTAACAGTATCACCTAAACTGTATTACTGTACCGTGTGTGATATTCTAATACATATGAGTCTTTCAATACAAACTGTACTGCTACAGGAAAAATGAATGAATGTTAAACTTAGATGTAGTCATGTCTAAATATAGACAAATTGTGTGTTCATTTTCGCCATATACACGCTCATTTTGTGTGGAACAGATTTCGCTCAAACTTTGTGCACATATTCTTTATACCACAGCCAAGCCGAGGTATAAGGAACCTTCCGCTTTTTTTTTATTTTTGAATGCACTATTTAACTTTTGTTAAAACATTCCTCAAAAGAACTTGTTCAAAACTGGCACACTAGATCCTCAAGCCCTAGACAGAGACAGGCACATATTCTTATTTATATACTTCTTAAAATTTTTGAATGCACTTTTCAGTTTAGATTAAAAATATTTTTGATATAATTTTTATTAAAAATAACAATTATGTTTTTTCGACCTTTAATTGTGCAATGTAAATAAAAACTATTCAAGTTTGAGGTCAGAATCTATATTTCTTTATTAGGATATTGTCCTAACAAATAATCTATACAGTTTTTTTGTTTTCAAATTCATTTTTTGACCCTTTCGGAAATGTGTTGATAGATCTATTTCGGGAATTTTCTAGGTTCCCATCATCAGAACACGTTTTGAAAGAAGTAACTCACTTACTCACTACGTGAGAACTAATATATGAGCTCGAAGTTAAAGATTATCACCATTGATCAAAAAATAATTGAAACTTGTTTGTTATGTGCAAGGTTCACCTTTGGTAGATATTCAATACACGTTTTTTGTTTTTTTCTCCTTTTTTTTGGGGGGAGTAAACTAGACTGTACTTTGTCTTTTATACAAGTTTGATATAATTTTTATTAAAAATAAAAATTATGTTTTTTTTCTTCCTTTAAAATTACCAAAATAGATCTATCAACACATTCCTGAAAGGGTCAAATAATAAATTTGAAAACAAAAAAACTCTATAGATTATTTGTTAGGACAATATCCTAATAAAGAAATATAGAGTATGGCCCCGAAAATGAATAATTTTCATTTTCATTGTACCAATTTTACTCTCACTGGACCTTGCACAAAACTGGCACAATAGATTCTCATAACCTAGGAAGATCGTTCACGCTTTGCATTGAGTAAGCCTACATTTTTTGGATGGTCGCTAAAAATGTTTAGGTGTTAACGAATTCCGCTCGAATTTACTTCATATGATTCTCATATCATAGGCAAGGTCGTTATACTTTTGTATCGATAACGATCACTTTTTTAAAATTTCTTTATGGGGAACTACAAAAATTTCCTACCCTTAGAGGTAAAATATTTTCAAAATCTCAAAACTTTCCCTTTAATAATATACTAGAAAAGCGATCAACTTTCAAAAATTCACCCGTCATATTGGATGCGTCTCTAAAAGGTTTTGTTGTTAACGTATTCCGCTCGAATTTACTTCTTATAATTCTTATATCATGGTCAAGGTCGTTATAACGTTTTTTTTTTCAACTAGTGCTTATTTCGTGAATGGTAACACTTAGATCATGTCTGATTTGACAGATAATTAGTTTTATCCTTCCGCTGAACGAATATGGTTGTGTATACGCTTGACCAACGCTGGGAAATATTGCGACATTACTTTGAAAACCATGGTAATGTTGCAAAATGTGTGCGAAAATTGCTTACGGATTTTGATTTTCGCATTATCAGCCGCAGAGCTGATGTCGTTTGGCCACCTCGGAGCTGCGATTTGACACCGTTGGACTATTATTTGTGGGGTGCCGTCAAAGATAAGTGTTTACGCAACAAGCCAGAGACAATTGACGCTTTAAAGGACAATATTCGTGAAGCCATTGGTGAAATACAGCTGCACACAGTCGATAATGTGCTTAAAAATTGGACCGATCGTGTAGGCTACTGCATGGCCAGCCGAGGCAGCCATTTGAATGAAATTATTTTCCATTATTAACCGGAAGGATTGTACTTTCAAATAAAAAAAAGATATTTGAGAAAATATTCAGTAGTTTTTTTTTTATAGCATTTTCAAAAAAAAAAGTTATTTGGCGGACCCTTTATATTTGTATACCACGATTATTTTTTTAACCTTGTTTAAAAAACAATAATATTTATTTTTTTTTTAAATATTTGTATATTTAAGTCATCAAATTATCACATGCTTTTTACTGAGTTATTATATCCCTTACTATCCAACATTATCCAGGTTGATAAGTAATTGATTCTTTAAAGCAACTGCTGTGTAAAATGGGTTAATATTTAAACACTACTAGTTCGCCCATATTTAGGAAAAATCGCAAAAAAAAAAAACATTTACTTTTTTATTTGTTTCATATAGTAAAATTAATACTTACCCCCGTATTCATAAAAATATTAAACTGCATGTCAGATATATTTTAGTGAACCACAAATTTAAGCCTTAAAACTATATTCATAAACTAATATTAACTTTAACACACGGTTTTTAAATAGGCATTTTAAATTAATATTCGTTTATGAATACAGTTTTAAGGCTTAAAATGTGCTTTAACTAAAATGTATTTAAAATCAGAATTATGATTTTCTATGAATACGGGAGGCATCTTCCACTTTAAAAATATGTAGTTGTTTGGGTTGTAATACAGTTTATGTATTTTTAATGTAAATGTCAGTCATTTGCAGAACTGATTTAATTTTAAAAGATTAATTTTAGTTCTAAAAGATTAATTTTAGTTAATTTAAAAAAACAAACCACATCAAATGACTGTTTTATGATTTTACATTAATTTTTGCAGTTGTTTTTTGTTATTTAAAAAAATAAATGTGTTGTTATTTTTTTCTAACATATGTAGTTCTTTTTACTACAATTCACTGCAAAAAAATAGTGCTTAAAAAGAAGTGCTTCCGGAAGGCATTATTTAATTACAAAGCGCTTCCAAAGCAAATAAAGAAGGCATAATTTTTGTTCGAGATGTCCCACTTGGTATGTCTCTTTTAAGCAGGTGTAAAGCGCTTCTGTCATGTGCTCCTAGAAGCAATAAATTCATGCCTTCTTAGGCAATCATAATCACATTTTTGTATGTTGACAATAGTAATGATTCATAGTATGCATTCTTTGTTGTTTCATTGTAAGCATTATTCACTGATTCAAAAAAGGAATTTTCGGAAGCACTACAGAATGCCTTCCGTAATTGCTTTATATTATACAAGGCGGTGAAGAGCTATTTTGGAAGCAGGTTTTGGAATTCAGGTGATTTTTTGCTGGGTTGTTAGTAATTCTTTAAACAGTAAAACCAAATGATAAATGTTAGTTGAAGTTAATGAAATGTAAGTTGTCTTTTCTTCAAAAAAAAAATCATTTGTTTTTGACTACAATTGCTGGTGTCTTTACCTATATAATGTCCTTAGTATATAATTTTTTTTAGCTGTACAGCTTGCTTGGAAAGCAACATATAACAAACCGCCTTACTAGAGAAAAAAAAACATACTGTAATTTAATTCAGTGCCTAGTATTAAATTTATTTAAAAGTTTTTCCAACTGCAGAATATTTTTTTTTTTCGTATTACAGTCTAAATACATAATTTGTTTGATATTTCTTTGAAATCAATATTTATGAACCTTTATCAAACAAATAACAAAAAACAACTTTTATAACTCTTTAACAAACCCTTCAAACAATTTCATACGTGCTCCTTAGCTTAACGCAATAACACTAACAATATTACAAACGGACATGACCAGACGCCAATGACTACTCTATAAAAATACCATTAAATATTTCATCCTAATTGAATTTTGAATTTCCCAAAGCACACACAAACTATTTAACGGTCATAAAAAAAACCATAGACCGCACCACACTCATGACCAGACAAATACAATCAAATGCGAAAAGCACGCAAAAAACCAAATGGGAAAAAATATTAAAAACAAATAGAGAAAAATAATAAAAAAAAAGAAAAACTTTTTTTTTTTTGTGAAAAGGAAACTGTTGAAAGAACCTGATACAAAAAAAAAGGATCATTTTGGCAAACAATGTTATCCGAAAAATGAAAAGGAAAAACAAATACAAGCAAATGGTACTTCAAATGATTTAAGGAAAGAAAAATATGAATTCAAGTCATAAAACAATTTCGAACAAATACTCATAAAGAAACACACAATATGGAACTAAATATTTAAATTCCAAAGTTTACACTTTTATGTTATTTTTTATAACTTACAAATAAAATTCTTTAGATCTTTTTTTAAAGCAATATTGAAAAAAAAAATCAACGTTCTAATACGTTTCTCATAAATGTTTAAATGTAAAATTTCTTTAATACTGTATGGAAAGAAATTGTTATCAATTTTATATAAATTAACTTTAAAATTGTCCTTAAATTATGATACCAAATTTATTTTAAAATACAAAACATACTACTTTCATATGTGCTTTCAATATAAAAGTTTCCCTTTAATCTTCATGGAACTTTGTGTATGGGTTTGTCGCTAAAATAAAAGATATAGCTACAAACTGAAAATCAATATTTATGTAAGTTTAAATATCAAGGGCATATAAATCACTTAAATGATTTACACTAAAGTAAAAAGAAAAGTAAATGTTACCCCTTTGATTTATTTTGGCACAACCACATTAAAAATTTCGCGTATATTTTTTGTTTTACTTCACTAAAGTGAAGATTAAGGATTAACATTAAGGGATTGGAGGAAGATCTCTAAGATGCTTAAATAGAGTTTGTTTTTCACTTCTTAGAAAGACATGGCTGATACATTTATTTATTTTTTTTTTATGACTGAAATTTTATTAAGCCCCAATTAATTCCTGTTGAAATTTACTCCTACTGGGTAAATTTACTCTGTGTGTAAACGGAAAAAATATACACAATATGTGTAAGTTGGTAAGCATAAAATGTGTAAACTTATGGTAAAAGTACTTAAAATTAAATTTGATATAATTTTTATTAAAAATAAAAATTATGTTTTTTTCGACCTTTCATTGTACAATGAAAACTATTCAAGTTCGAGGACATACTCTATATTTCTTTATTAGGATATTGTGCTAACAAATACTCTATAGAGTTTTTGTTTTCAAATTATTAATTGACCCCTTTCAGGAATGTGTTGATAGATATATTTCGGGAATTTTCTAGGTTCCCATCATCAGAACACGTTTTGAAAGAAGTGACAATCTCATGCAAACATCAAACATTCATGTAAACTAGTTTTCTCACTAAATGAGAACTAATATATGAGCTCGAAGTTAACGACTATCACCATTGATCAAAAATAAATTGAAAACTTGTTTCCATTCCTGAAAGTGGTCAATTAATAAATTGAAAACAAAACTCTATTGATTATTTGTTAGGACAATATCCTAATAAAGAAATATAGATTATGGCCTCGAACTTGAATAATTTTTATTTTCAGTACTTAAAAATTTTAAAATAATTTGTAATTCACAAAATTTGTGGCCAAAAAACATGTTTTTAGAGGAAATATTCGCTAGAAGGACTAAAAATTATTTTTGAAATGCGTTAAAATCTGTAAAATTCGTTTATTTACCAGCACATATTTTCAAGTTAAAGTGGGCAAGAACCTTGTTTTTTAAGTACCGAGGGTAGAAATTGCCAACCGTACAAAAAGAGTACAGCCAACCCACTGCTATTTTTTTTGAAACCCACCTTGCTAAATATTACCAATATTACAAACAATATTGTACTACAAAAAACACTATTTTGTTTGCAAAGCATGTCACTCAAAAAATTCTTTGCCAATTTTATGTTCACCAATTAGAACATTATCTATTTTTGCACGGGGTATTGGTTAGTATGTCTGATTTTATTGTCCCATGCTTCTTAATCATAAACAACAAATAACTTATCAAAATGGCGGCCGCTTAAAAATGAAAAATCAATAATTGACTATTTTTTTGTAGTCTAGTGTAAAAAGCAATTAGTTAAAAAAACAAATCGCAGAAGACTGAACAAGTTAATTCTGCATCGATGAAGCCGTATATCATCAAAATCAGTGCAGTAAAACTTGAGAAACCCTGCGTACTAGTTTAAAAAAAACCGTGGTTTCGAGAAAAACGCGTTTAAGATTGAAGTTCAATTTTCTGGCACACAATTAATGCCTCATTTAGGCAAAAACATTGCTTCACCAAATGGCTGTATCTTCCAAACTATTTCGAACTTCGAAAAATCCATATATATATATATATATATATATATATATATATATATATATATATATTGCCGTCGTTCCTATAAGGAGCATAGGGCCTCAAATCCTTTTAGTATAATATTTTTGAATATCTAATCTTAAAACTATGTAAACCAGAAGACACCTCAATATAAGCATTTTTTTTCAATACCTCATAATTAGGGCAACCAGAAATATGATGTATCATGTTTTTCTTATGCGTTCTATTGAAAAATTAATAAGACATTTATTTATCCGTTTCAGAATAATTGACGAATTCTGCCACCGATTTGTTACACAGAAAAAACTAAAAATGGGTTTCAATTAAAATATTTATTGAATCAATTAATATTTTAATTGATTTTGCACCTATCACGGCAATGATACTATCAATTAAACCAATTAAATCAATTAAAATAAAGAAGGAAAAAAAGTTATAAATAACTTCTACAAAAAAAAAAATGATGCTCATAAAAAAATGTGTGATCTATACGTTGGTATGTGTGTTTTTTACAATGCTGAGTCTGTTTGTGTGTGTGCTTGTTTTGTTTGTTAACTTTAAATTTATAAGTTATTTTATACTGAAAAAATTCTATTTATGCATACAGTGTATGAAAAAATAATATGATAATTGCGTCTAAAATAGAATATGTATTTATATATTTAAAAGTCAATTAAAATATTAATTGATTCAATTAAATATTTGTTTAGAAACAAATTAAATTCAAATCAAATTTTAATTAGATATTTTAGGTTGATAATTTTTTCTGTGTAGAATATATTTTTGCATATATTGCTCTTAGTAGCATATTTTAATATATGCTTGAATATTTTGCTCTTAAGAAAATATTTTTAATAAAAATCTTAGTTTTTTAGCATATTTTTTAATAGTTTCCAGAACAAACCTGTATATTAAGAGCATATTTATAAAAAAAGTTTAGATGTTTTTCTATAGATTTAGAAAGTTTCATTGCGTAACTCGGCTGTGCTTTGGAAAATATATGGAGGGATATTAGCCGTATAAAATTTTTTTAAATATTGCTATTTATAAACCACACGGCGTATGATGAACTATATAATCCATATATTAATCATACGCTGTGTGGTTCTGGTTTACAATATTTGAGACAATATTCAAGGAATATTTTATTATACAAATCGGAGCTTAGTTTTATGAGTAAACTTTTAGAATTGATAAGAAAATATTTGAGCTTTTTATAATAAAAAAAATAAAAAAAAAATGGAAGCCTCTTTTTAGATATATTTAGAACCAGCTCTGAATTTTTAGAAAAAATTTTTTTTTAACAAAACTCATATATTGATACATTGAAAATTATAGAATTTTACAAATTCAATTAATTTATGATAGTTAATGTACTGGAAAAGAGCGGAAAATTTGTTAACCCATTTTATACCACTCATCGATCCTGTGGAAATTTTGACGAAATTTGGTAAAAAGATGTAATCGTGCCCTCATGAACACACTGATAATAATACATGCGTAAAATTACGAAAAACTGTCAAAATAACCAAATTTTTTGTAAAATAAAACGAAAATTTGTACATTGTACGAAATTTTTTGTAGTTTTGACAATAATTTCGTATTTTTATACATGGATTATTATGAGTGCAGGGCAACCAGAAATATGCTGTATCATGTTTTTTTCCTATGAGTTCTATTGAAAAAGGAATAAAACATTTATTTATCCCTTTCAGAATAATTGACGAATTCTGGCATCGATTTGTTAGAGCATATTTTTCCATATTTTTGTATATCTTTGAATATTTGCTCTTAAGAGCATATTTTAATAAAAAAAAACTGATTTTTTTAGCATATTTTTTAATAGTTTGTAGAACAAACCTGTATTTTAAAGGCATATTTTTTTTTGTCAAATTGTATTTATTCGATCTTTTAGTTTTACTTAAACAAAATGAAAATGATCTAGCCTGAAGCCAGTTGTTTTTTTACTTTTTTTTTTTCTTTGAAAAATTATTTTTTTTAATTTCTTAATTCTATATTTTCTGGTGTTTTGCAACATCATTTCGGATATTCAATACATTGTTTTTCCTGTTTTAGAGTTTCTTGTTTTAAAAATATACAGATTTTGCTGTAATTAAACTTTAGTCTCATTTTTTGTTAGTAACTGAAATAAATTTAACAAAATTTAATTCGACTTTAATAAACAATAAATTTTCAAATACGAATTTTAAAGAAAACTCTGTTGTTAAGAGCACATTTTTAAATTTTAGGGTAATATTTTCCATTTTTTGGGTAATTTTTGTATGGTCATTAAATGAACTATTTAGAACATATTTTTTGTTGCCCTGCTCATAACAATTAACTTGGCTTTAAACACGTCTCTCGTTTCCTTGAAATTTGAAAATTTTATTTTATTTCGCTAGTAAAATAGTTAAATGCAACTTAATGTCTGATTTTCTTTAACCAGAAGATTTTTAAAGAACAAGAAGAAATCTTAAATATGAATACCTAAAACAACAATCAATGAAAAACACTATACTTGAATAATTTTTTTGGCGAATGCCATTTCAACACTTCCGGTTTATAGTAGCAATACTATTGAAACAATATAAACAAACGTAATATTTCAAAGCAAGTCTTCTTGATAGTTACGAGGGACAATTCATAATTCAATACAATTATTGAAAAGTTTGTCTATTGATAACTTCATGCAATTATTGAAAAGTTTGTCTACTGATTATAAATTGAGACTGCACATAAACTTAGATATGTATCGGGTACACACAGAGAATTATTTAGTTAGAAAACCATCATGACCACCATGATTCCTGTAATGTAATGTAATTTTATTTAGAAATACTTTTTATTTATGGTAACAGAAAATTTTTTTGATATTAAGACCAAATTTTTACTGTGATAACTTATTTAATTTCTCTGTAGAGTTAGTTCAGTGTGGTATTTCCAACCATAATTCAATAGTAGCAATAATATTAAAAATATAAAGATATGAATTTAAACTGATTTATTAGATATACTAATGGAAGCAATCGAATTCCGTTACTAAATTATAATTTAATATTGACTACCAACTGTTCGTTAAAATGTGTAAAAATATTTGTTTGCAACATCCAAATTTCCAAAATAATTTAAAATTCAAAAAACTTTATCCACCACAACTAAAAGAAATAGTTCTCAACTGATAAGTTACACTAGTTTACAAAATGAAATTTTTTTCATGCACATTTGATGAAAGATAGATTTCTTTATGTATTTTCTCCCGTTGAATTCGAAAATCGATGGTTACACACATAAAGAAATTGATAAAAAGCACAGATTATCTCAAATATTTAACACCCGCTGAAAACGAGGCCTGGGAATTCATTTCAGCGGGTTGTTACCCTTGTTTCTTGGGAACAATAAAAGCCCTAACTACGAGGGAATTATTACCGATTTTCTGAAGAACTACAACAATAAATAAAATATGTCTCTAAAAATCCATTTCTTGCATTCGCATTTGAATTTTATTCCGGACAATCTTGGTGACGTGATGAACACGGCGAGAGATTTCACCAACAATTTACGACAATTGAGCGGCGCTATCAATGATTTTGGGATGAAGCAATGTTGGGAGATTATGTATGGTTTCTCACTAGAGAAACGGATTCCAAAGCAACCAAAGACAAAGCAAGAGCCACAACTATTTCTAACAAATAAAATATTTGGAAAATATGAGATTTGGATTTATTTACTCAACTGCTTATAACTTTGTCATTTTCGGTTCTTCTGGTTGGTCTTAGTTCTTACGTAAAAGTATCATCTTTACGTACATGAAGAGAAACCAGACTTATTTTTTTAACTATTTGTACTTTTTCCGTCGGCACAGAATCACTGTAAAATATGATATTTTGAAAACGTATTTTCATCGATATATTTTGAACCGTTTTTACCAATCAAAGATCCGATTATACATATTTGTTCGTCATCTCAATGCAAGGATTTTGGAATGAAGCAATGTTGGGAGACTATGTATGGTTTCTCACTAGAAGAAACGGATCCCAAAAGCAACCGAAGACAAAGCAAGAGCCACAACTATTTAAAACACACAAAAACATCAAGAATGTATTGCAACCGTTTAAACCCCAATAAATTGTCGAAAACAATAAAATATTCGGAAAATATGAGATTTGGATTTATTCACTGAATTGCTTATTACTTTGTCATTTTCCAGTCGATTTTCTTCTGGTTGGTCTTAGTTCTTATGTAAAAGTATCGTCTTTGCGTACATGCTGAGAAACCAGAAGTTTTTTTTTACGATTTATACTTTTCCGTCGACACAGAATCACTGTAAAATATGAGTTTTTTGAAAATGTGCCCTATTTTCATCGATATATTTGAAACCGCTCTACCAATCAAAGATCCGATTATAAATATTTGTTCATCATCCCAATACCTTGCATTTGGGTACCAAGAACGACCCAATCATACATTTCTAGCTTGAGATATGATTTGTCAAGTGAAAAAGGTCGAAAAAATTCAAAAATTACAATAGCTCAATAACTGTTCCATAAAAAAAAATTTAACATCGAATTCAGCGGGAGAAAATACATAATTAAAATCACCTCTCATCAAATGCACATTTTCGTGTAAACTACTGTAATCAAGGAATTTTTAAAACTGTCAACTATAAAAAGAAATAAAAATTTAATTTAAACGACAAAAGAAAGATATTAAAAATAATTAAAATAGATTCTAATATAAAAATACAATGTAGATGTTTCAAAAAACGTCGGTAGGATCATTTAAATAAATTCGATTGAATCAACAACCACATAAATTAAGTTCGATATATGCAGTTAATAGTGGCAATATAATTACAAATTATATACTATTACCCTAACCCGAGCACTAGCAACTATGGCCTTCGGATCGTTGAAGCGAAAACAGACCAATGCTCTGGTGGGATCAAACCCACGACCCGCACTGATAAACCAGCATGCTACCAATTAGCCTACCGATGCGCACATGTGCAACCAAATTATTTTATTGTTGTAATAGAGAATTTGTTTGCTAACTATTGAATGCACACAGAAATTTTTATATAGTTCATGTAACCACCAAAATTCGGTCGGCCAAAAATGCGGTTGTAGCAATGAATAGTTTTATGTGTGTAGATTTTTTTATTTCATATTCTCTAATAAAGATTTGAATTCTTGATATTGACTTATCAATATTCCTACTGTTAACAAAATTGTATTGCTACTGCAAACAAACTTGTATTGTGCTGCAAAATATTCAACGTTAAAGAATCATACATTTCTAGTATTTCTTCTTGTTCTTTGGTTGCTGTGTTCGATTGCTGCTGTAACTACTGATCGATTGTATTGATTTGACATTGTCATGTTTACAGAGGATACAGTGAATGTTAATGTTTTTGACTGTCGTCAATGTTATCAGCATTTAATCTTACCAATCATACATTTTTAGGCTTTTTATCATTTGTCAAAAATTTTATTTTTGTTGTTGACATTCTGGTTTTCATGTTGTAAGTATTTTTTCTACTTAAAGTAATTAGTTAAATTTTTAAATTTATAAATTTCACAATAAATTATTGGGTTGAAGGAAGAGCATTCGCCACTTTTTTTTAGTCGTTAAAGGTGTTATGATACTTGCTATTTTTTGTATTTTTTTCTATATTGGAGAACAGTGCAAATATATTTGCATAGGAAAACTGACTAAGTGTAAAGAGTATGATTATACCATAAAAAATCTTGATATGTCAAACAAATATACGTGTGTTATCGATAATAATCTAAGACTGTCAAAAAAAATATAAAATTTTTAGCTTAAAATTGACATTTCCAGATTAAATGTTAGCAATGCTGCCAACTTTTTAGTTTTTGATCAAAAGTAGCGGGTTTTAACTTTTTTTTTTGCGATTTTTTAGCTTTTTTTTGACGGTTTTTGTGGGAACAAAACGTGAGCAATATTGTTTGTTTTGTTTACATTTTATTTTGAAATAACAAAAAAGTATTTCTTGTTCTTTCTCGCATTTGTTGTTTCTTTCACTCAATCCTAAAAAAATCCAATACAAAAAAATAGCAAGTATCATAACACCTTAAGGCAGAATTAGTTTGTACGTTCTGTTCTGTTACGAATCAGCTGTTTTGTTTCTGTTCAATTGAAAGTCCGCATGTGTGGTTAGTTTTCACTTTTTCGTTCTGTTCTGTTGCGGAAAATAGAATTCAACGTTAAGTGACAGCCTAAAGTGCGTATGTATTAGTTTGTTGTGAAATCGTTTCCTCAATATTTGAATCAGGGATGATAAGTTGGTACTATAGTACTTTTTATGGTACTATTTTGAACCTCAAATGTACCATGATACTACTATGACTCATTTATTACGATTTACAAATTTTTCTATGTATGAATTTCTTGGTCCCTTAAAATTCAATAATTATTAATTCGATTTGCAATCCCCATATGAACAATGAATTAATTTGGAACCAAACGCTGTGAATTCAATCACATGAATCACTGAGTGCGACTGATAAGATGATTTATTATAGTTTTAGAATCGATAAACCCAATTATTAACTTAATCCCTAAGGGTTAAAATTCTTATTAACTAATTTTGATTTTCAAAAAGTAAATAATAAAATCTTATAAAAATGTGAAATTGACTCTTAGCAGCGTGTTTTTAAAATCCCAATGAGTTCACGAACAAATTTGTTTTCAAGCCAATCACAAGGATTAAATTCGTAAAAAAACTGTGAGAAATGTAATTCAATACAGCAAGATATTAATAGCACATTTCAAAAAATATTAAAATTTGGTGAATTTAAGAAAAAAATGTCAGAATTTTAATAATTTTTTATATTAATATCAGCTAATTTTCTTAGTACGCGCTGCTCATTTTTACATAGCTTTATGTACATTTTTCCGAAAGTTTTGGTATTGAAATGAGCGAAATCGGTCCAGCTGTTCAAAGTAATGAGTGACAATGTGTAGTGTTAATCAGTATATAATGAAGTTAAGGTGCATTTTGGCTTATTCAGCGTTTTTTCGAAATCGAAAATCGATTAAAACCAAAATCAATTTTCTTAACTAAAAGCACTAAAAGGGTAATTTTTAGACAGTACTTATATCTTGGTTACAGGTATAATTTATGCCTAAGCTTATTCATTTTTATGGATAAGTTTTTTGAGATTCACTCTAAACCTCAACCTAAAACAGGCAACGAAACAAATTTTCTTAGAAGAACATATTGCATATTTTTTCGCACCGAACAGAAGTATAAATTTTATTGGAAAAAAGATCAGAAACCGTTGATTCTGAACACAAAATAAGATTGAAGCTTAGACTTTTCAAAAAAGCTCCAAGTTTGTCCAATGACATACAGGAATCCAACAGCTATACCTTTAAAGGACATCGTTTTTAACTCGAAACGTATGGACGGGATTTTTATCAATTTGGCAGTAAGATTATATTAGGAGTTTTAGCAAAGCCTTTAAGTTTAATCAATATTATATTGAAGTAAGGTGCATTTTCGCTTAATTCAGCGTTTTTCGAAAATCGATAAAACCAAAATCAATTTTCTTAACATAAAAGCACTAAAAGGGTAGTTTTTAGACAGTAGTTATATCTGGTTACACGTATAATTTATGCCTAAGCTTATTCATTTGTATGGATAAGTTTTTGAGATTCACTCTAAACCTCACCTAAAACAGGCAACGAAACAAATTTTGTTAGAAGAACATATTGCATATTTTTTCGTGCGAACAGTAGTATAGATTTTATTGGAAAAAGATCAGAAACCGTTGATTCTGAACACAAAATAAGATTTGAAGCTTAGGCTTGAAGTTCCAAGTTTGTCCAATGACATACAGGAATCCAACAGCATACCTTTAAAGGACATCGTTTTAACTCGAAAACGTATGGACGGACTTTTATCAAATTTGGCAGTAAGATTATATGAGGAGTTTTAGCAAAGCCTTTAAGTTTAATCAATATATATTGAAGTTAAGGTGCATTTTCGCTTAATTCAGCGTTTTTCGAAAAACGAAAATCGATAAAACCAAAATCAATTTCTTAACTAAAAGCACTAAAAGGGTAATTTTTAGACAGTAGTTATATCTTGGTTACAGGTATAATTTATGCCTAAGCTTATTCATTTTTATGGATAAGTTTTTGAGATTCACTCTAAACCTCACCTAAAACAGGCAACGAAACTAATTTTGTTTAGAAGAACATATTGCATATTTTTTCGTGCCGAACAAATAGTATAGATTTTATTGGAAACAAGCTCAGAAAACCGTTGATTCTTGAACACAAAATAAGATTAAAGCTTAGGCTTTTCAAAAAAGCTCCAAGTTTGTCCAATGACATACAGGAATCCAACAGCATACCTTTAAAGGACATCGTTTTAACTCGAAAAACGTAAGGACGGATTTTTATCACATTTGGCAATAAGATTATATTTAGTAGTTTTAGCAAAGCCTTAAGTTCACTCAATATATGTTGAAGTTTAGGTGAGTTTTCGCTCAATTGAGCGTTTTTTTCGGAAAACGAAAATCGAAATATCTTAAGTAAAAGCACAAAAATTTAAATTTTAGACTGTAGTTATATCTTGGTAAAAGGAATAATTTATGCCCGAACTTATTCGTTTTTATAAACCTCTTTTTGACAATATCGCCTCTAAATAAGCTACTAACGAATTTTGTTAGAAGAACATATTGTATATTTTTTCGTGCCGCACAAGTATTATAAATTTTATTGGAAAAAGCTCAACCAAAATTTATTTTTTGTTGAAATTTTTTTTTTATATAAATTTTAAACATCATAATTATAATTTGAACCTTTAAAACAAAAACTATATTTTTTCCTATATTTATTTTTTTTAAGATTTCCAAAAAACTGAAATTTGCTAAACTGCCACACATATGGGTTAAAATCGGGGGGGTGATATATGAGCCCCAGTGGCGATACCTGCTCCTATTACTATTACTATTTTTATTGTACACAACTGAAATTTATACTGTTTCTAAGAATAAAAGATAAATATTATCATGAAAAAAAATTGTTAACTTTTTAAAATATTAAAAAAAAACAACGTTGTACTTCAACATATTCATGTGAAATGTTAAAGGGTTGTCAATCTTTACAATCGACTTTTTGCGTTTGCATATATTCATGTCTAAATTGCATTTCAAACTCATCATTTCTTGTTTTTCTTTTACACATTTATATATATTTCTGACATCTACATCCTAAAAATTGTTATTTTACGTCTGGGATTGCATACTAATAAATAATTTACACAGTCGTACGCCAAAGTAGGAAATAAGTTGAACAAACAAGTTTTTTTTTTGGCAAATTGTTGCATAGAGAGTTTTCTCTTATAACACTTAGATAAACAACGTTTTTTAGTGTTCAGCAGGACATCACATAATATTCAAATACATTCAGATATGCATATGGCTACACAGAGAGAAAAAAGCATAGTTAATTCAACTATTATTTTATGTTTGAACGAGCTTAAAGACGGATACTCGTTAACGGTAATTTTTATATATCGAAATTTATAGGATAGAAAACAAATTATTATTGAAGGCATTTCTTCTTTTAATAAATTTGTTTATCCTTTTAAGTTGATGTTTATGTGATTTCATGTTTCACGAATAGCATAACTCATTTAAGGTGACACTTCTTTCTTAAAACCCATTTTTAACAATTTTTATAACAACCCAACAGGTATATGTTATGGACTAACCATTACCTAACAAAAACATATTTTAAACTTCAGACTTTTAGCCCAAATCGTTTAAGAAGAAATCATCTCCGTAAAAATGTTCAAAGACCCCGATTTAGCGGATGTCTGCACTAAATCAAAAGTTCCTATATCCAACGGTTTTAAGCTGTGTGTAAAACGCGTTCCTTTTGCAGATTTTAAAAATAACCTCTACGCTAGCTTAGCAATCTTCAAAGCAAATTTTTAGATGATTACTTCAGAGACTTTGGCAGGCCGTTTAGGGAGAGGACTTTTTTCCCAAATAAACCCGCATTTTCAATCGTTCTTTTTAAAAGTTACAAAATATAACTTAGCGGTAAATTAGCAAATACAACAGTGGACAAATATTTCAAATTTAAGGTTTCTTACTAAAATGGTATAGGGATGCCGTTAGTGGGGATATTTTCAACCCACCCAGCAGGAATTCCAATAAATCCCGTCGAAGAGGATTTAAGAACAGACTTATAAAATGAAGTATTTTTGCATTTGTATAACAGTTTTCATTAAATTCCTGTTGAAAATTCATAAGAACCCTAATAGTGATTTAGGACGTATTCCAAGGAACATGTATTTTAAACTTAAAATATTTAGCCCTATGGTTTGGGCTTACTTTAACCTGGTTACCTAGAGATGATTCTTAACACTGTTTAGGTAGCGCCCAAAGTGAAATTTTTTAATTTCATTTTTTTTTTCTTTTTTTTCCTGTTCAGGTGCATAGGTAGCAAACCCAATTCCCAGGAAGTTTATATGTTCTAGAAATTTGTTTATTGAGATCTTAGGTAATTTTTGTAGTTGATTGTTTAATTGAATTTTGAACGGTTTGCTACCTATGGACCTGAACACGGGAAAAAAGGTAAAAAAATCGAATTTTTTTAGTTTTTTGCGATTTGATCTGGAAGGTGAAGTGTTTTGATTTATATGTTCGCAATTCTTATGACAAGAGCTACAACTTTGCCATAGAGAGTAAATCGAAATTCTGAACGGTTTGCAAGATATGAGCCTGAGAAAATTATCACTTTTTTGCGAAAATGATACCGAGGCCCCAAATCTTTGGCGGCCCATAAACAAAAGAGGATATGACTTTGGGAAAAATTGGGGAGACACGGTCTTTTTTTTTAGTCTTTTATCACGTAGTGGTGTCCTATATGGTTATTTTTTTCGTGTTGCACTGTGTATTTGATCATTTTGCTCAACATCTCCATATAAAAGTAATGAGATTTGTAATGACAATTGCAAGTACTTGGAATTACCAAATATATATGGTAACGCTTTTTTACACTGAATATGTTAATTTAAATTCAAACAACAACAGTGTCCGAAACAAATGTGTTATTTAAAATCATTTTTTTGCAAAAAAAAACATCATACGATCTATTTTATATCCCTGTGGATGTGTATTTAAAATACTCTCATTTGCTACCCAATTTGCCTGTAGTTCAATAACTTATAAGAAAAATAATTGGTTAATTTTTGACAACACTTCTTACCCCTAAACTTGAGATTGTGCACCTAAAAAATATGGATCTAATATTGTTTGTCCCTACAACATATCCAAGTTTTATTCATCTGCGACTTGACCACTGTGTAGTTTTTCTTGCCAGTTTAGACGTTTTACTAACGTTGGTTTCGTCCTCTCTGCTAAAAAAGTAAAATCGCAAATTTATTTCTTGCCATTTTTATAAAGGCGTTCATCACCAATACTCCGCCTTTCTATAATTTTATCTTGGGATTTGAAAATACATATAATTTTCAATTTAAATTTGGCAGGGTCAGTGTCATAGCCATTAAATGTCCTGTTAACAATTGTTTTAAGTTGTAACTAAATTCTAATCTATTCAAGTTCGTTTAATTTGTAACATACAACTTTATTGACATCTGTTAGCAAAGCTGTATCGAAAGCAATTTTGGGTATATAAAAATTAACTTTCTATTTAACCTATCGATTAATAAAACATTTGCGTCATCAACATAAAACAAACCTAACTCAGGACTTAACACACATTTAGCCCGAAGGCCAGACAGACAAAACAAACTCATATGAGCAAAATCTAACCGAAAATAAATCCTTTAACTTTACCTTTTCTCATCCCTTTTTAAGGAAGAGGTAGTTCGAAAAATAATTGACATAAATACTTAATGAGCTATTCTAAGAACCACATACATGGAAAAAAAATATATCCATACATTTAATACATGTCGAATTAAAGTGAATTACACAAACACATACATATAAAATGTTTAGTTATATGAATTAGGGGGAACATATACAATATTTTTCTAATTTAAATGTTTTAATATATAGAGATTGTAGGACGAATTTTGGCTGACAAGGGAACTACACAGTGGTGAATCCTTAGGTTAGGTTAGGTCGAAAGAGGACTCGGAGAAGGGAAAATGCTTCCCTAATCCGACTCAAGTCCCTGAGGACTTACACTTAAGCCAGAATGTAGGCTTGTTGTGCGCACTAAACAATCGGTCCTATGTCACCTTTCAACCCCAGGAACTCCGTCGCACGGACGAAACTCCTCAACTTCTTCAATCCAATGCCACTAATATCCCCCAAATGGATATTGGGTCACTGGATAGTATTTCGACCCGGATACTGGCAAATTCCGGGCATTCAAAGAGATTGTGTTCCAAGGTCTCCTCGTCCTCCCTACAGGCAATGCACACTTCCGAGTCCGCCCTACCAATCCGGTGGAGATGGGCCTTAAGTGTCGAGTGTCCCGTGAGGATTTCCATCAAAGGACTCAGTTCCTTCCTACTGAGATTCAGAATTTCCCTCTTCTTATCCGTGTCCGGGTTCCCCAGAGAATAATCGTAGTCCTGCCAACACCCGCATTCTCCCAGAAGGTTCCTAGCATAGTGTCAGCCCAGTATTCACCTGCTTAATGCATTCCGTAATCGCAGTGACCTCGCGCCTGTAGTACGGTATTATGGTGAGGAAGACGGAAGCATTTCGGTACATTGAAGTCAGCGTCACAGAAGTGAATCCTTTGACTTGAAAGAAACTTGGAAATATTGTAA
>CM037854.1:209931468-209973668 GCA_021234595.1 Delia radicum
GCAAGGCATTCAGTAATGATATGTGATTATTTTCATACATTACATCTCCATATAAAAGTAGTGAGATGTGTAATCACAACTGCAAGTACTTGCAATTACCAACTATATATGGTAATGCTTTTCTCCACTGGGATATGTTAATTTAAATTTCAAACCAACAACAATGTCCGATACAAATGTGTTATTTAAAAATCATTTTTTTTTTTTTGCAAAAAAAACAAATGTTGGATATGTACGATCATATTTTATATACCGGTGGATGCGTATTTAAAATATCTCTCATTGGCTACCCAATTTGCCTGTTGTCCAATAACTTATAAGAAAAATAATTGGTTAATTTTTGACAATACTTCTTAACCCCTAAACTTGAGATTGCGCACCTAAAAAATATGGATCTAATAATTGTTTGTCCTCTACAACATATCCAAGTTTTATTTAAATCTGCGACTTGACCACTGCGTAGTTTCCTTGCCAGTTTAGAAGTTTTACTAACGTTGGTTTCGTCCTCTCTGCTAAAAAAAGTAAAATCGCAATTTATTCTTGCCATTTTTATAAAGGCCAATGTCCAGCCTATCCCTAAAAAGGGTGCGGCTAACAACCCTGAAAATTACCGCCCAATCGCAATTTGCTCTGCGCTCTCCAAAGTGATGGAGACAATGGTTAACCACCATCTTGTGAAATATTTAGAGACCAATTCACTTTTAAATGATCGACAGTATGGCTTCCGTAGTGGTCGATCTACGGGAGACCTGTTGGCGTTTCTATCGGAACGTTGGAGCCGGTCAATCCACCGCTTTGGTGAGAGTAAAGTGGTTGCTCTAGATATTTCTAAGGCGTTCGATCGTGTGTGGCACGGGGCACTCGTGACTAAGCTAGTTGCTTTTGGTGTCGGTAATGTCTTCTCTCGATTTATAACGAGTTTTCTCAGAGACCGCACTATACGTGTTGTTTTAGATGGGGTCTCATCAAACGAGTTTCAGCTAAATTCAGGGGTACCGCAAGGTTCTGTTCTTTCTCCTACCCTTTTTCTTATTTTTATTAATGACCTTCTTGGTCAGACCATCAACCCTATCTACTCTTTTGCAGATGACAGCAACATTTGTCATTCATTTTCATTCGATCATAGGCCAAGCTCTTTGGAGATAGAGGGCATGCGGCAGAACATGAATGACACACTCAATCAAGACCTTTCTACAATCTCCGAGTGGGGTTCGCGCGAATAAGGTCGATTTTTAATGCACGCAAGACCCAATGTTTGTATGTTAACCCACAGACGGGCTGTGGAATGACATTGTCATCTGTAACTATGGATGGTATAGGTATTGAGGAATCGGATACTCTTGATGTTCTGGGCAATGAGAATACAGTGTGATGTCCGTTGGAATAAGCACGTATTTCAAGTGTCGAAAGAGGCATTCAAGTGTCTCGGTTTTCTAAAACGGTGCAAGACTTACTTCACTCCATCCGATCTCCTTACTATTTATACCAGCTATATCCGGCCAAAAATGGAATACAACTCTCATATATGGGCAGGGGCTCCACTGTCTATTCTGAAGCTTCTGGACCGTGTTCAGGGGAGGGCGGTGAAGCTTATCAATGACAGTAGTGTATCCAACTCTATTGATTCATTGGAGCATCGTCGGAATGTGGGTTGTGTGTCACTTTTCTATCGATATTACCATGGGAGATGCTCATCTGAGATAAGTGAACTTGTTCCACGAGCCCGAGTTTTTATTCGTAATACTCGCTTATCTAGTAGAGCACATCCGTTTGTAGTTGATTGTCCTGTGTTTCGCACAACGCATTACAGAGAAAATTCGTTTTTTAGTCGAACGATTCGTATGTGGAACAAACTTCCCGCAGAAGTCTTCCCTGTTACTTACAATTTAGAAAAATTTAAATCAAATATCCACAAACACTACTCCCTCTTTCCTCCTTCCCATACCTTATTTTCCTGATCAATACAATGCACTGCATGAGTAGGGGGCATCCCCTGAGTATTGGTTAAATAATAAAAAAAAAAAAAAAAAAAAAAACTACATATAATTTTCAATTTAAATTTGGCAAGTGTCATAGCCATTAAATGTCCTGTTAACAAAATTGTTTTAAGTTGTAACTAAATTGTAATCTATTCAAGTTCGTTTAATTTGTAACATACAACTTTATTGACATCTGTTAGCAAAGCTGTATCGAAAGCAATTTTGGGTATATAAAAATTAACTTTCTATTTAACCTATCGATTAATAAAACATTTGCGTCATCAACATAAAACAAACCTAACTCAGGACATTAACACACATTTAGCCCGAAGGCCAGACAGACAAAACAAACTCATATGAGCAAAAGTCTAACCGAAAATAAAATCTTACTTTACCTTTTCTCACCCCTTTTTAATGGAAGAGGTAGTTCGAAAAATAAATTGACATAAATACTTAATGAGCTATTCTAAGAAACCACATACATGGAAAAAAATATATCCATACATATTTAATACATGTCGAATTAAAGTGACTTACACAAAACACATACATATAAGATGTTTAGTTATATGAATTAGGGGGAAACATATACAATATTTTTCTAATTTAAATGTTTTAATATCTAGAGATTGTAGGACGAATTTTGGCTGACAAGGGAACTACACAGTGGTGAATCCTTAGGTTAGGTTAGGTCGAAAAGAGGATTCGGAGAAGGGAAAATGCTTCCCTAATCCGACTCAAGTCCCTGAGGACTTACACTTAAGCCAGAATGTAGGCTTGTTGTGCGCACTAAAACAATCGGTCCTATGTCACCTTTCAAACCCCAGGAACTCCGTCGCACGGAACTCCACGGAAAACTCCTCAACTTCTTCAATCCAATGCCACTAAGATCCCCCAAAGTGGATATTGGGTCACTGGATAGTATTTCGACCCGGATACTGGCAAATGCCGGACATTCACAGAGATAGTGTTCCAAGGTCTCCTCGTCCTCCCCACAGGCCCTGCACACTTCCGAGTCCTCCCTACCAATACGGTGGAGATGGGCCTTAAGTGTCGAGTGTCCCGTGAGGATTTCCATCAAAAGACTCAGTTCCTTCCTACTGAGATTCAGAATTTCCCTCTTCTTATCCGTATCCGGGTTGCCCCAGAGAATAATCGTAGTCCTGCCAACACCCGCATTCTCCCAGATGGTCCTATGCATGGTGTCAGCCCAGTATTCACCTGCTTAATGCATTCCGTAATCGCAGTGACCTCCGCCTGTAGTACGGTATTATGGTGAGGAAGAACGGAAGAATTTGCGTACATTGAAGTCAGCGTCACAGAAGTGAATCCTTTGACTTGAAAGAAACTTGGAAATATTGTAAAGGACAAACAAATACTAAACACATATTATTTTTTAGGTGTGCAATCTCAAGTTTAGGGATTAAAAAGTAAGGTCAAAAGTTACCACATTTTAAGTTTTTTTTTATTATATTTCGCATACAAGTTATTAAATTATAGGCAAATCGGATATCAAATGAAAGGTATTTTGAAGATCACAGCTACTGGTATTCAAAACATGTCAGTGCATGTCCGAAAATTTTTGTTTTTTCAAAGAAAACAATTTTATCGAATACCACATTTGTATGAGGAGTTGTTATTGGTTTGAGTTCAAATTAATAAATATATAATAATGCTTATTTAATTTTACCGAGGCGGTGTCTGGGCTTTTTTAATATTGGTAATAAGTCGGCTTAACCACGACTTTTCCCGAAGAGCTGTTAAAGCCCATATTTACAATATCTATCTTCTATCTTCTTCTATATATATAAAATCATTTTCTGTTTGTTTGTTCTCTATACAAATTTGCAATTCTCAACGGGTTGTCCTAAAATTTGGCATGAATAATCCTCGGACCTCAGCTTAGATCATGGTATAGCTTTCATAGACCACGCCCACTTCTACGCCTTCTTTTGACAAAAAATTTAAACTTAACATTTTTTCACCTTTTTCAACTTTTTTCGTTTTTTTTTTTAGAATACAAACTTCTAAGAAAGTTTTAACGGATTTCTTTGAAATTACTAACATATATTCTACGTTTCCCGAGAAAAGCCTCGGTAAAAGTTTCATTACCATAGCCCACTTCAATACTGACTTTTGATCAAAAACTTCAAAATCAAAAATTACACTATTTTTAATAAAGCTTATTTTTTAATTTGAAAGTAATTAAATCCAATCAAAACATTTTAGGAAAAACCATTTCGTTTTTAAGAATTTTTCCCCGTATAATATACCTACTGATTTTTTCGCAATGCCTTTATGATTTTATTTTGTTTTTAAGTTTATTTTATAAACTTCAAATGGAATTTTTAATTTCAAGTTTAACGTTAAAATCTTAGCTGATTTTGCAGAACACAGCAGAATTAAGTCATCGATTTCCTAGATTAAAATTTTTTCTGCATGCAAAAATCACAGTTGACCTGGGAAACACCGGGCACTTCATGCTAGTTTAAATAAATGGCTACCGTGGGCCTTAAGCATAGAAAAATGGCTAACATTTTGTTACCCTTTTTAACACCTAAACGTGCGCTTGCGCACCTAAGAAAAAATACGTGTCTACACACATAGAAAAATTTAGCTATTTGCAAACAAAAATTTGGTTTTTACAAATTTAAGTCGGTTAGCACAACTTAACATAAGTTCTAACAATAAAGTTCGGTTAATTCAACTGAATTTTAGTTGTAACACCAAATATATTCAGAAATATAATGTAAATATTGTTGTACTAACTGAATTTAAAAGTTGTAACGATTAAAATGAACTTTTCAATTCGGTTGTCACTTTATTCGCTGTGTGTAATATTTTTATGACCTCAACAACAAAAACAAGTTCCCTTAAAATCTGCCAATTCGCCAATGTGGAGCTTCCCTATATGTTTAATTTAACTTTTATATACTTTTACCCTAACCGAGCGGCTCTATGAAACAAGACCCCAATGAAATAAGTCCCCAAACCAAAAATGAAATAACGCCCCATTTTTGGGGGCTTTATTTCATTATGAGGCAATACCCCAAAAAAATTAAATAAACCCCCAACCAAATGAAACGAAACCCCAAAATAAAATGAAATAACACCGCAATTTTGAGGCTTTATTTCATAATGCAGTAAAGCCCCATTTTGAAAATGAAATAAGGCCCCAATTAAAAAAAAAAAACAAATTATATATTACTTTAAAATATTTCTTTATTCCTAATTAATACATAGTAAAAAGGCAGAAAAAAATCGCGCGATTTTTTTCAGCCTTTTTAAAATAAAAAGATTAATAATATTTAGTATATCAATACAGTTTTTTTTAATATTTTTTAGTAGTATATCACAAAATAAAACTAAATTTATAAATCGTATAATCGCATGCAGAAAAAACTTTATTTCGCGAAGCCGCCTGCCTCGTTCTACGTAGGAAAAACCCCTTTAAGAGCGGCTAAAGGACGCCACACACAAAAACTTGTTTTTACAAATTACTTGATGTCTTAAAAATATAAGATTTGAACGGATTCGACATCTGATTTGAAAAAAAGGTTCTTCTGGGTGGCGGCCTTCGGCCGGTCTTAGGGTTTTTTTTCTCCGTAGAACGCGGCAGGTGACTTCGCGAAATAAAGTTTTTTTCTGCGTGCGACATAAAAGAAACTTCAAAATTACTACACGGCATAATATCACTTACTAATAGCAAATAACTATTTACATTAATAACTTGATAATTCATGCAGTAGTTATAACGGTTATTTGCTTATATTACTTAAAAATTTTGATTTTTAAGAAAATGAAATAACACCCCAAAAATATTATTTGGGGACTTATTTCATTTCTCATATTGCGGTCTTATTTCATTATGAAATAAAGTCCCAAAAAAAAAAAATGAAATAAAGCCCCAAAAAATGAAATAAGACCCCAATTTTTTTTATTAGAAATTTTTGGGGCCTTATTTTATTTTTGGTTTGGGGACTAACCGAGCACTAGCTACTATGGCCGTTGGCGCTTGTAGCGAAAACAGACCAGTGCCTTTGGTGGAATCGAACCCACGACCCCGGGGCGCACAATTTACCTAGAAAATCGAAAAATATTTTTTTTTCTTTAACATAAGTTTTAACTATTTGTGGTGGATAATAAAATTTTGAAATTATTTTCCTTAATTTTTTTTTTTTTTAATTTTTGTAAAAAAATATCCAATGCAATAAATTCTACCCTATAGTTACAGGAATTGGTATACTGGCCTAAAATTTCATACTGAAAAAGTACAAAATTATTAACCCTCGTTTGTGCCTTGTTGTTAGCACAAAAAAAAAAAAAAAACTGTGTGGAATATATTAACATTAAATGTTTGAAAACATCGTTTTTTTATTTCTCTTACTTTTTCTACGAAATGCTTTTCTTTAATTTCCCCACGGAAACGGATATAACACCAACTTACATTTATATATCTTAATATTTTTGTGTTGTATGTTTTTTATTTTTCTCGAAATACACCTCCTTTACAGTATTTACATCAAAACAACCTAAGACAAAAATCATGTTTATTTTTGCCATAACATGTTTTAGTTGGTTGGTTAGAGATAATCTAGTCTTACAAACCCAGTTATGGCAATTAATGTGTGCTCATTACACTTAGACATGCAGTTAATGGAGAGTTGTTTTAATGTATGAGAAAAACTTTTTTCTTTTTTTTTTTTTTCTTGTAATTGTTTTTGTCTTCAGACAGAAAAGAATAACGGTATAATTACACTAGTTTACAAAACAATTAAATTTTATTGCGGCACTGAGTTCTATTATATTTCTGTTACTTGTGAATAGAGTAGAAAATCGAAACATATATTTTTTTTTCAAGTTTGCTATAATTTTTATTAAAAATATATATTATGTTTTTTTTAATAAAAATTATATTAAACTTGTATAAAAGACAAGGTACAGTCTAGTTTACTTTCCCCTGTTTTTGTTTATAAACGAAACAAAAAATAAAATGAAGAAAAAAAAACAAAAAACGTGTATTGAATATCCACCAGAGGTAGACCTTGCACATAACAAACAAATTTTCAATTTATTTTTTTGATCAATGGTGATAATCTTTAACTTCGAGCTCATATATTAGTTCTCATGTAGTGAGTAAACTACCCGAGTCAGAAATTGTCAATGGTCTGCAAAATCAAGCACTGGCAGAGCACTGTTTGACAATGGTCTAACAAATAATGTGCTGGCAAAGCACTGATTTACAACGCTCTGCCAACGTTAGTAAAAAGTGCTTTGCCAGTGCTTAATTAACAAAATTTACAACAGTAAAAATAATAAAAGCACTGGCACAGCTCTGGCTTAGAACTCTCTGAAAACGTTTGTAAAAAGTGCTTTGCTAGTACTTGATTTACAAAATTTACAATCGTAAAAATAAAGTACTGACTTAGAACGCTTTCCCAACATTGGCAAAAAGTGCATTGCCAGTACTTATTTACAAAATTTACAACCGTTAACTTAATAAAAACAGTGGCGCATCCCTTGTTCACAACAAGTGTGGAAAAATTCAAAACTGAATTGCAATTTATGATTTGAAGTTAAGAATATTAAGGTCTCCTATTATAGTCAGCACAAAGTATAGTTTTTGTACTAAAATTTTAGTTAAGAAATTTAGTTTTAAAATTTCTTTCTTTAGTGAAATTGTAGTAAAAAATCGTGCTAACTTATCACAAAAATAATTTGATAAAAAAAATATTCAGTTATTTTGTAATTAACTTATCTGAAGCAAGCCTATTGTTATTTCTGTTCAAATTACCAAAATCATTCAATAAGAAATAATACAACTCTTTACTGAGTGAGTTACTAAGTAGGACTTTATTGGTCGTTTTTGGTTTTGGCAAAGCGCTTATTGCCAGTGCTTTGCCAACTTTTTAAAAAAGAAACGGCTAAGCTCTGACCGGTGTTATCATTTCGGGGTTGGCAAAGCACTTATTATATTATTAAAAAAGCACTTTATTGGTCGTTCTACCAATGCTTTGCCAACGTTTTAAAATTATGGTTTTGGTACTGGCAAAGCGCTTATTGCCAAGCCCTGTCCGGTGTAATCATTTTGGGGTTGGCGAATCACTTAAATCTTCAGATATCCAACGCTCTTCCAAACGCTCATACCACCGTTGAAAGCACTGGCCAATGCTTTGGCGCTCGTATTTTTCTGGCAGGGTAGTTTATATGAATGTTTGATGTTTGGCATGGGATTGTTACCGCCTTCAAAACGTGTTCTGATGATGGGAATCTAGAAACTTCCCGAAATAAATCTATGAACACATTCCTGAAAGGGTCAAATAATAAATGTGAAAACAAAAAAACTCTATAGATTATTTGTTAGGACAATATCCTAATAAAGAAATATAGAGTATGGCCTCGAACTTGAATAATTTTCATTTTCATTGAATATACTTTTTTTATTTTCATTTTAATAATAATATAAATTCTTTTTTAGTCTCAAAATTAAAATTTTTTATTAAGAATGCTTTTTGTGGTTATGAACATTTATTCTGTTCCATAAATTTTAAAGTTCTTTAAATTTGTATATGCCTTTTAAATTTTATGATTAAGCTAATTAAAAACTTTAGTTTAAAGTACGCCTTGGCGGAATTGATACAATGCTTTAGCTGTCAGAAAACTAAATGTATTTGGAAAAAACTAGCTACACTGAAAGAATTATCCATCATGATATTATTGAAACAATTTCATAGAATTTTTTTTCGTAGATTTAATTTCTTTAGAGCTATAAAATAATATCAAAGCAATATTTTATATTTCTTTTTTTTTATTTCATAATTTCCGCTGTGAGCAAGATTATTTGTTTTTTGTTAAACAAAAAAACGGGTAATGTTTATTTATTAATTAAAAAAATTTCTTCATCCGCTAACTTAATTTTCATATATTTTCCTTAATTTTCATACATTCAAACGTTAGTTTTAAGATTTAATTCTCAAGTGTTCAACATATCTTATAAAGTGCTTTATTATTTCAATGTTTCCCTTATTTATGTTGGACTTTCGATACATTTATTAATTTTGGACTTCCAATACATTTTTGGAGACATTCACGAAAGTTTTATTAATTCAAGGAAATTTCTTAATATTAAAAAATGTTATGAAACTGTTTCATAAATTCTATAAAAGCTTCGTTGTCGGAATGATTGCTTAGTTTCATGAATATTTTCATTAGCTTATGATGCGAGCAAGATTATTTAAGTTCAAGATCATTTGTTTTTTTTTTAAACAAAAAACCGTGCAATGTTTATTTATTAATTAAAACATTTTTCCATCCACTAATTTAAAACACACTTTATCTACCGACAGGTCCTTACATGTTTCATTTCGCATCACCGAATATCTTCAGAGAACCAATGTAGAAGGGGTAGAAGATTTTAGCCAAATGTTGAAGGAAAAAGATCAAATTTTGTAGGAAAAAGATCAAAATTTGGGTAAAATCTTCTACCCCTTCTACATTGGTTCTCTGGAGATTTTCGGTATCAATGTTGGTATCATGTTTCCATACAAAAATGTATTAACTTTGTCCCCACTTTTTATATTCTAAAAAAATACGTGTTCCAAATTATTTTTCTTTATCACATATGACATGAAAGATGATCAATAACAGCAAAAAATATGGAAAGCATAATTTTAACAACTCGAAAATCTGGGGTGACATATGTGCCCGAATGACATAACCTACCCCTATGTTGTCGTATCTAACTTTTCAAGTAATTGTTCGGGCTTTTCCATGAGTGTATAGTCTATATTTTGCTACTATATATTAAACTTTAAATTTTAAATTTTCATTTATTAATGTATGTGTCACAGACCTTTAATCTTATATGACTATTTAAATCTTTAAAGTAGATTTAAGTCTTAAGAAACATATTTTAAGCATTAAAAAGAAACAAAAAAAAAACATTTTAATTAATATAATTGTAAGTTTAATAATAAAAGCTTCCCCTTTACTTATATACACACATCATCATTCATACATACATAATTATACCGATACACATACAGCCATATAATAAAATATATAAAATTAAGTTTTGTTGCAATTAAATATGCACATTCTCATTAAAACTTTGTGCCATTAATAAATGCCACTAGGGATGCTATATAACACGTTCATTTTTACAAACATTTACACATACGTACACAAACAAGCATACACTATACAGACAAACACCATTTCTAAAAGATTTCTTGAGTTTTAAAAATATTTTATGGTTGAGAATGCAAGAATTATAATTAAAAATTGTTTTAAAGTTTTGGTGTTTAAAAATGATTAATCTGACTTATCTGATAACCCGATCAACAAAAAAGTTACATCTCAAATACAATATCAGATCTCATTTGACATAGATCGATATTTATTCTTATTCAAGTTTATCACAAAATTTTGGTATCCAGTAATATCAGATTAGATCTCTCAAATATATTCCCGGATTAAGTTAGATCAAAATTGATCTTAAAATTGGAGGTTCCAAAAATATCTAATTTAAGATCCTGATGGATCCCAAAATAACCAGTGCGATGAATTTAGATAAAGGGTCCGCCATCTAACGTTTTTTTTTCAACTAGTGCTTATTTCGTGAATGGTAACACTTAGCTCATGTCTGATTTGACAGATAATTAGTTTTATCCTTCCGCTGAACGAATATAGTCCGTTATCTTGTGAAAAAAAGTGAAAGAAACTGGCATCCTCATCGATAAACCAAAGCGTGAAAAGCCAAAAACAGTGCGTAAACCCTAGAATATTGATGCTGTGGCAGAAAGTGTGCGTGAAGCGCCATCAACATCAATTCACCGTCGTTCTCAACAATTGAACATTTCGGAGACATCATTGAGACGAATTTTGCATAAAGACCTTGGTATGACGCCATACAAAGTCCAATTGGTTCAAGAGTTCAAAAAACAAAAAAGTTATTTGGCGGACCCTTTATAAATGTGTCTAATTAGATCCAAAAAGATAAATAATTTTTGGTGCATAGAATGATATATTCCGAGATTAAATTGCATTTACTTATATCCAGGTATTATTTTTAATAAAAATATAAAAAAAAAAATTAATATGAAAATTAATCAAGTTCGAGGCCATACTCTATATTTCATTAAACAAAAATAATTTCGACATCTGCACATATATAAATATACATGAGGTTATATATTGCAATAAATAAATATGTCTTGTACGCAATGAAAATATTAATGATGTTGGACCATATATAATCATATCTCAAACTAAATTGTTAATCTTAATGGCATATATAATTTTATCTTGAATTTCATTATTCATATGGCACCATATATAAGCATATATTATATAACACACGCAAATATTTTTTACAAGACAGCATATATTATTACATCCTAAATTGTATAGCTTATATGTTACCATATATGATAACATATTGTGAATTTATTATAAAGGGTGTTTTTTTATACAGGTATAAAACTTTAAGTTGTCAACACTTTTTTAACTAACGGCCATTTTGTCAGCTTTCAAGTGATTTATGTTTAGTTTGGTTTAACATTTCAACATGAATAGACTGACACCTGTACAACGCTTCCAAATTGTGCAAATTTATTTTGAAAATCACGGTTCTGTTCGAAATACGTATCGCGCACTACGTTCATTTTACGCTCAACATAACCGTCCAGCACAGAAATTAATTCGATTAACGTTGGAACGTTTTTCGCACCAAGTTTACTCTAAATGATAATATGCATCCACAGAGACGTCGTACAGTGCGTACAGAAGAAGTCATTGCTGCTGTAGAGCGTAGCGTAGAGGAATACCCCAATCAGTATATCCGTCAATGGTGACCGCTATAGAGCCATGATTACTGACTTTATCGTTCATCAATTGTACAACCATGATGTGCAGGAGCTGTGGTTTCAACAGACGGCGCAATATGTAACACAGCTCGTGCCACAATTGATTTATTAAAGGAAACTTTTGGTAACCGCATAGTTTCACGTTTCGGACCCGTAAATTGGCCTCCAAGATCGTGCGATTTAATGCCGCTGGACTATTTTCTGTGGCGATATGTGAAGTCGCTAGTCTACGCCGATAATCCCGAAACGATTGACCACTTGAAGGACATACATTCACCGCGTTATAGCCAATATACGGCCACAAATGTTAGAAAAAGTCATAGAAAATTGAAAATCCAGATTAGACTACTTCCGAGCCAGCCGTGGCGGTCATATGTTAGAAGTCATATTTAAATTATAATGCCAGAAGATTATCTTTCGAATAAAGTAAATTTCATGTCAATTTAAAAAATTCATCTTTCTTTAATTTCATTTCAAAGTTCTATAGCTCTATTAAAAACACCCTTTATATGAAAATAGATCTACCATATGTTATTATATATGCTTAATATCTTATTTTATAAAGGTTAATATTTAACAATCTATCTTCATATATGTTACCACATAAGAAATATATAATATGGATATGCATGACACCATATATAATCACATATTATAATATATTTTCGGATGAAATAACATAAGACAATATATACTTTTTTTTTACTCAGGAATTTTTAATTATCAAAATCTTTCGAAATCACCAGATTTTTTGCAAATTTTAAAAATGTAAAAATTTTGAGAATTTTTATTTAGATTTTCGCCAAATCTGAAATATTTTATCAAACTAATTACTTTTGTCCACGGTGTATAATATTACACTTTTTACACACACTTAAACATACAAACACCTACACTTAAACACACACTCACATACAGGCATACCACACATGTAAACATTTGCTTGATATTTTATGTTAAAGTTAAGCAAAAGATCCATAAAAAACATTCTCAATTTTTTCGGGAGTTTGAGTTTCGGTAGACATTAAAAATGCAAACATAATCACACGCCAAAGTGACAATGTCGAAACTCATATATTTTCTTTTCCCGTGAAAAGCATACCTTTTCTTACTTTTTTGGTGTGTGTGCGTGAATTTTCTTTGAAAAATGATGTGTGTGCTGTTCGTGTGAAGAAACCCCCAAAAAGTCTTACAACATATTTTTTTATATTTTTTTTTGCTTAAGCAGTATGTGAAGAAATTTAAGAATTAAATAACGTATTTACGTTTGCATGACTACAAAGAAACATCATGTATTATGACCATTAAGTAACTAAAGTATGTAAGAAAAGCAGTTAGTACGAACTAAGGCGTAGGAGTAGTAAGTATTAAACGTATGTTAAGAAGATGTATTATGTTATTTTCTTAAAACATTACTTGAAATAATGTTAAATAATTGATATTGTCTCTAAGGAGACAAACAAACATGTAGTCTTATGTACTTTACATGTAAAGGTTAAAAACGTATTTTGATTAGATTTTGTAAAGTGTAGGTAGGGACACAATAAAATTACATATCAGATAGTTAAGGAATAAAAAGAGGAATTATATAAAAACTTGAAATATATAATAAAATAAAGAATTTACACAAAATGATTACATTTGAAGGCAATACGTATATTTTCTGAAATTTTTTTATATGGATTCAATTAAAAAAATAATGAGCACAAAAAAAAGACATTTTTAACATTACCTCTTCTGATTTTAGTATTAACATTCTCAGCAAAACCACACATTACCAAATAATGGGTAAAGTAATGTATCGCCATAGGGCTTCACTCATTACAATACAGCTTACTTTACTGATGAATTTTATAGGCGATGAGCCTAAAAGTAACGTGTGGACTGATTACCTAGTAGATGGTAAAGTAACTGGTGACTTATATGATTACCGGATTCGAAAAGTAATGTGTCTATAAATAGATTTTCATACAAAAAACATTATCAAAAAAGTTATTACAAACATTTTTTTTAATTAAATAAATAACGTGGTCTCGCTGGGATTAGAACTTGGGGTCTTTTGGTTGTTCACTCTACCCACTGACTATCGTCACATATACTAAAAAGTTGCTTATAATGTAAATGAATTGTTGTGCTTTGAGTTTCCGTGTGTGATGTTAAAAAAATATACCTTACCCTCATGCTTACAAAAAATCACAAAGTAATGTGTCTAAATATAGATGTTCAAGAAAATATTTTAAATATTACTTTACGTTTATAGTTCATGTATTATGTAATTGATGATTGATAAGTCATTATTTTGTGTTTCGAAATAATGCAAAAGGTAATGCTGTATCATTACAAGGTACTCCTTGGGTACACAATTATTGGAAACTCATTATTTCATGTTTCGAAATAATGCTCAATGTAATGAGTGGTCATTACGAAGTAATGCATTATGTAACCCATTATAGGTAACTCATTACTTTTGTGGGAAAATATATAGTAATGTATCGCCATAGGTATACATAACAAGGTAATGCATTACTTTATCGCACCCATTACCAAAGTTATCTTTTCTTTTCTCTAAATTCGTTATAGTACGCGTTCAATGGCTGCTCAAAGTTGGGGGTTTTTTAACAAATGTGTTCACTCGCAGAAATAAACCTGTAAAACTAGCAAAAAAAAAATACTAAAAATTAGTTAAAAATTACGTTGCAAGATAAACTTTAAAAATTACCATATTTTTTTACAAAATATTAGTAATATAAAAATAGCAAAAATATTTAAGCTAAATTTTAGTTAATTGAAAGTAATAAAATATTCTCCTATATTCAGCAAAAACATTTACTAAATATTAGTAGACAAAAAAGACATTAAAAAAGTGAAGTTTTTAAGGTTTTATTTTTAGCTTTTTTTTTCTAAAAGTCTGTTGAATTTACAAATATTTAGTTGTATTTGAGCTAAATTTTAGTTAAATCTGCTAAAATCAGCAAAAACATTTACTAAATATTAGTAGACAAAAAATAATTAAAAATTTTAAACTTTTAAAGATTTTTTTTTTTAAATCAAATAAAAGTCTGCCCTTATCAGACATGGGCGACGTCAATTACATTTCACGATCATTCACTTGTGACATTTTTCAATATCATACATAATTTCAGACCTACGCTCAAACTTGTATGCTTAAACGCTTTCTTAGAAAATTGTAAAATGTTTAATACCAAACATTAGTAACAACATCGGAGTATTTAATTACAGGGCAATTACTCTAGTACACCCAATTACATGTAATTAGACATAAAAAGTAATTGGCCTGTAATTAAATACACAAATATTAGTGTTATATCCCATGTCTGGTATTGACAAAATTGAAAATTTCCCAAAGAAACCGTTTAAGCCAACAATTGTGAGCGTAGGTCTGAAGTTATTATTTATATGACAAAATTTCACAAGTAAATTATTGTGAAATGTAATTGACGCCGCCCATGTCAGGCCCTTATTAAGTCAGCAATCTAAAATTTTTTAGCAAAAATTTCTGTTGATTTAAGATAAAATAAACTGTTATTTGCATTCTACAAAATTTGAGGTAATATAGCAAAAATTTTGTTTAATATTACAGTTTTTGTTTGCTATTTTGAGTCTATAAATATTCAGTAAAAGTTTTTACTAATTTTACAGAGTAAAATGCTATTTTCAATTAACTAAACTTCACATCCAATATAACTAAAATTTTGTAAAGTTAACAGTTTTTTTTTTGGTATTCTTATTTTATTAATATTTAGCAAAAACAATCAGCTAAACTTAGGAGTTTTTCTGCACGGGCATTTTTAACTATATTTAGTAGCTTTTTCTGCTATTTTTACCTACTTATTTCTATGAGGTAAGAAATATAATATAAATTTTAATAGCGTCAACAGAAAATTAAAAATGTTGTATTATTTTAAAGATCAAATCCATTCTTTAGTGTTGGTGTTGCTCAAAAGTTTATATTTTTCGATAAAAGCATAAAGAAATTAAAAAATGTCATTATGAAATTTATTTTGCAACATATAAAACTTTCAATTTGGGACTGAGAGGCGCTCGAAAATGAACAGAATTTTTCCAAAAGTATATTTATATTTAATATAAAATTTAGCATCCTACGACAAATTTCAAATTTTTTTGCATATTTTCATTCATGTATGGGAAAATTTATATGCATGTTAAACTTCGTAATCAGATTTTCGTTATCACTTCTAATGTCCTTTCAAAATAACTTTTAAAACAAAAATATTTAAACAAATTATTAAATACTTGTACTAATTAAATGATGCAATATGGCTATCGGGTAATATATCTTAATATCCGCAATTCCACAAAATTATTAGTCGTAATACTTCAGAACTAGAAGTTTTATAAATGATATTACTTAAAAACACTGTTTAAAAAACAGTATTTCATGTTTAAAAATCCACCAAATTTTTAATTTTCTACTGACGCGTTTAACAGTTAAGGTAATTCAAGTATTGTGTATTTCTTTAAATTTGTTAAAAACACGCAAATTTTTTTTATTTTAGAAATGTTGAGATTAAGAAGAAGAATAAACAGTTTTCTCTAAAAATTATAAACACCATTAATTTTTAAAACAAGACTAGAGTAGTTTCTGCCTTTTTATGGACAGGCGCCATCAGTGATTTTCTATTTAAATTGTATGATTATTAGTGTCTTATAAATGTCAGATTGTCTCTATATGATAAATTTATTTTTCAACAACCTGCGGCTGTAAGAATTAAACCTGCGCTCTTCTTACATTACAAACGTAACAATACCAAGTCATGACCGTTTAGCGATCACACCCAAGTATGTCGTCGAATGTAATGCAGCTAAATTGCAGTTTAATTTCCTATTAGCTTTTCTGTTATTTTATATTATACTCAGAAGTGACAACACTAACAAACAAAAATATTCTATTTTCAATCATTTTTTTTTCACCATCTCTTTCCGGTTGAAATTTTGACGGATTAAAGATGGCTCGTGTGAGAACCAAGACAGTCAAGAATTCTTCTAAGGTCATTATTGAAAAATACTACAACCCCGCTTGACTTTGGATTTCCATACCAACAAGCGTATCGGCGAAGAAGTCGCCATTATCCCCACTAAACCCTTGAGGAACTAAATTGCTGGTTATGTTACCCATTTGATGGGCCGTCCCCGCCATTCCCAAATTCGTGGCATTTCAATCAAATTGGAAGGAAGAGGAACGTGAACGTCGTGATAATTATGTTCCTGCCGTATCTGCTCTGGAACAAGATATCATTGAAATTGATCCCGACACCAAGGAAATGTTGAAATTATTGGATTTCCAGCAATATTCGTGGTCTCAAATTAACTCAAACTACCACCAACAACTACAGTCGTGGAAACTAGAGTTTAAGTTCACGTTTTAGTTGAAAAAAAAAGAATTCCTATTTTATGGAATGATGATTCTTTTTTATTGCACAAATCAATAAAAAACAAAACTTTGACAAAAAAAAAAAAAATATATTCTATTTTTAGATTTTTGTTTATTTTTCTAATGTCCTCCTTCTAATCTTTGATCAGTGTCTAAACGGAAACAATTTTTAACGAATTTTGGAAAAATAAAACATACATAAATAAAACATACATTTATACCAATAATCTTCAGCTAAAGTTTTTAATTTAAAAACCCGTATTACAATAAAAATCTATAATGAAATTAAATTTCAAAAAAAATACCAACTGTTCTTATATCATAAATCCTAATCATCTCTATCTAGATTGCATGTTAGTATATTTCTTTCCTATTCAAAAAACAAATCACCACATTTGGTTTGCTTTTAATCATTTCAACCGTAAGCATAACTCTTGATTCTTAGCAATAATGCCTTATGTTACTGCACTTTATATATTTCAAACTTTTTTTTTTTCTTTGTCATAGACACAATTATTCATCATAAGCACCATTTTCATTTTCCGTTTTGATGACACCGCAACAATAACAAAAAAAATTTTAAACAAAAAATCTTCTAAAAGCATTAAATTTAACATCCCAGTAACCACCCTCAACTCAATTTTAAAAAAATATATAATGGTCAACCAATACTACCAAACAATTGTGTTTTTTTCTGGCCGAAAAAATTGAAACAAATATTTCCTTACTGACAACACAAAAAAAATAACGTTATAGACGGACATTAAAACAAAACCTTTGTGAAGAAAAAAAACACAACAACATTTTTATATCAAATACATTTACTACATATAATACGGCTCTCTCTAACTCTATAAAAAAAACGGAAATGTGACCATACAAACGGATATGAACACATAACCAACATTTATGGAATAAATAACGAGGCTAGTTATAGCACGCTTTTTTTTCTCTGCGTGTATATATTGCAACCAGAGAGGCCACGTTTTCACAATATATAAAATACAGGAAAAAAAGCTCTTCGAAACATGTCGCATAAAATTATCAGATACGCCTTCGATTAAATATAATAAACATTAGAGTGTTTTTTTTTTTGGTTTTTGATTTTGGGATATCATAACTTTTTAGAATATTTTTGCGACAATAAAAATAATAGCGTTTTTATTTTTGAAAAATTCCAACTCCTTCAATTACCGCGCGGCGGCTAAAATCGCGAATTTTGGGTATCTTCTTTTGTAGAACAAAAACCGCTAAATATATTTAAAATCTGACTTCACGAATCGATTCTACATGAAAAATTAGGACTTATAAGCAGTTGTTTGCCCTTTTATAATGCACCGGATAGCCATTAGGGTGGTGGGAAAAAATGGATTTTTTTTATTCTTTCATTTTAATTATTTTTTCCTATACACATTTAAAGAGGATTCTTACTTGAGGAAAATTAGCCGCCGAGCGGGAATTGAAGGAGTTGGAATTTTTCAAAAAATAAAAAACGCCATTATTTTTATTACACAAAAACCTTTCAAAGAGTAATGATATCCCAACACTCTAAAAATCAAAAAAACACTCTATATATGACAGATATTCATTTGCGACTACCAAATTTTCGCTAACCGCATGTTGCAGCCAACGATATTTTGTTTAGGCCAACAGATATTCGGTTAATAAAACAAAATTTCGGTTGGATTTAAAAGGAGTATACTTGATTTGCGACGACCAAATAATTCGGTTGCTGTAATTAAATAATTTGGTTTGGCAGGAAATTTTGTTGTCATATGACTCTGTTATCTCTGTTTATTAATATAAAATTTCTTAGGAAAACGAAATATCAAATAACCAAAATTTTCAAAATGTGATGATCCGGTTAATTCAACTTAATTTTAGTTGCAACACCCAAATATTAACAAATCGAATGTAAATATCGTTGTATTAACTGAATTTATAAGTTGTTAACATTAATATACACTTTTCAATTCGGTTGGCACTTTATTTATCTGTGTGTGAAAATGTATTTCTTTGATTGCATGTAATTTTTGGAAATCGTATCATGAAGTTTTCCAATACATAAAGTCGAAAATATTTCAAAATCGGTTAACCTGAAAAAATTATTTTGTTATACAGTTTTCAATAAAAATTTGTTTACAAAATTATACAATATCAATTTTTTTTTGAATATCTTCAATCATCTAGTATTTATATAATGCCAAAGTTTCAACTTTGGTTAATAATATTTTCACTTTAAGGCAAACACGTTACAAAGATTCCTTAATGCAGCATTTTTTTTTGTTGATAAATTTCCAGGGGATCTATGACGTGCCATTAATGAGTTAACAAACGTTCATATTTAGTTTTAATAAAAAAAAAAAAATATTGTATTTAATTGTTCAAGTTCTTGAGTAATTTTAAAATTTACTCGATTAATCAAGTGAAAAATCAAAAAAATTCAAATTCAAAATCTACAAATCCAGTTGTTCTTTTACTCACAAGGGAAGTCCCCCGATGGGTTCTCTCCGATCTTAATGAAATTTGGATATGTGCGAAAGAAAAAAAAATAAGGGAAACGTATTGTCTTTAGGGTCAAAATCTCATGTTTAAGGTGTTTAGGATCAAAAATTACCCAATTTTTAATTTTTTCGGCTCATTTTGAATTGTTTCAGAGAAATTTTAGGCAAATGGGTTACCAAATAAAAGAGCTTTTGGAGACGCCTTAACTGGTATACGAAATCTTTCCGATAACTTTCTAGTAGTTTTGCTATTCACAAAAATGTATTGTAAGTGATATTAAAACTGGCATTTTGTAACCCTGCAGTACTATCGTTATTCAACTTACGCCATTACTATCGTTGGGTGTAATCCACCCCTACTTATCCGTATCTGTCTTTCATATCAATTAAATTCAATTATGCAAATAATATTTTTTTTTTTCAATAATAATCTTCAAAATACAGGAAAAAAATTTAATTTTAAAAGTTTGGCAATTCATTTATTTTAAATAATATTTTGTTAATGTACATCTCTCTTGAAAAAACTAAAAATTTAGACTTATGAGTGGATTTCACCCAGACTATAGTACTGCAGGGTTAAAGAATTATAGTCGTATTAACCTAAAATATATGTTTATTAATAGTCATTCATAGTAATCGAGGGGTGTCTGAGCTTTTCCCATATTCGTAGTTGTTCGGCTTTTATGCGGCTTTTTCCGAAGAGCTTTTAAGCGCATATTTTAAAGATTTCAAATAAATGGCAACCATAACACACTACATATGCAATATTGGTGTTAAAATTTTTGTTTTCTCGAGTACATCAAAACTGTGTCCAAAAAAGTCTGAATTTCATTAGTTTCAGACATGTTTCCATACAAAAATGTATTAACTGTTGCCTTAGCTATTAACCCTTAAACGTGAGATTGGGTGAGATAGGTGTCCGTTATTTTTTTTTTTTTTTATCACATATACAAATTCTATCAAGATCGGAGAGAATCCTTCGACGAACTCCCCTTGTCAGACAAAAGCAACTTCGAATAATTTAAATGCCCTAGTAGTCCTAGTCCTTATATGCTTTGAAAATTGGTATTTTTGAAGTAATAACATTGATATCAAACCCATAATAAACTTTAATTATTTGAAAATGTTAAGTTTTCTTTAATCTTCAAGTTTTTCAATCAAATTGCAATAATTGTTCCCTGAAGAAGTCACCCAACGTGGAGACGAAATATTGGAAATAAATAATTCTAATTGAAGTCCTTATTGTGAAAACTTGACAAGCCATATATTGTTTTTAGTTTGTTTTCGCCTTTTAAAGGTTGAAAGAATGTAAAAAATATGACTTTTTCAGGACATTTATAATCTAGGCACTTATAATAATTGATTAAGCAAGACTTCTATCAAATATTAATCAATGAATGTCAAGAAAACAGCGACAATTCATAAAACAACAAATGTGGCTTATCATGTTTTTCCAATAAGCCCTTCAATTAATAAATAAATTATCTTGAGCTTGTTTAAAATAAGAATACTTTAGTTAGTTGTGTATTATTTTTTAAATTTTTTTTTTTATTTTTTCATTTTATCATTATTATGCTTTATCAAATATGTGATAATCGTGAGTAAATCAAAATACAACTGCGTGCAAAAAAAAGCAGTACTTTCCAATCAATATTCAGTATTAGGTACTACTTTTTTATTGCACGCAATTGTATAAACCCGAAGAATTGACAAACCCTTCCACATATCTTAGGCGTTTACTTGATATTTATTTTCATTATAAGTAAATGTATCAGTCCTACGCGATGTTAAACAGCTCTAATTAAATCTTGATTAAGATTTAAAAAATATTATATATAAGTGATATCAATAAAAAATGTTTGTAATAATACTTGGTTACTAAATGGGCTAAAGTAAAAATCGAGTTAAAAAAAAATTCAGAATTTTGTTGAGCAAATTATCAGGTTTTAATGCACACCCTGATGATGTCAAAATAACAAATACTTTAGTAAAATATACGAAAATTTGATTATTTTACAAAATATTTCGTTGTTTTGACATTTTTTTTTGTATTTTCAGCAGGGATTATTATGAGTGCACTGATAATACCTGCAAAAAAATACGAAAAAAAGTTCAAAATAACAAATACTTTCGTAAAATATACGAAAATTTGTTTATTTTACCAAATATTTCGTTGTTTTGGCATTTTTTTCGTATTCTTTAGCATGGATTATTATGAGTGCATATTTGATGTTGGTCACATTATACATTGCATAAAATTCCGTGAAAAAACGTATATCATACATTTTTGCAATTTTATATAAAAAATGCGACAATTTAAATTCCTAACTGCAAATATGAGAAAAAAATAAATACTCGAACATTTTTTTTTTTTGTGAGTGCTTCAAAATCCATTCACAATATTGCTCATATAAAAATGTTTAGCTGTTGCCTGCTGCATAGCGGAAGTAATGTTTCAGCTTTAGCCGATTTTTTTTTTTGCATGTACGGCTAGTTATAAAATATTTTGAATACAGTCTGTCCTCGTATAGTGTGGAATAATTTTTGCCACAAAATTACGTTTAGAAAAAAATTCTTTAGTATTTCTTGAAAATAGTGTGAAATGTGTGTTATACGAGAAAAAAGGCAGGCATTAAAGAAGAAATGTACACTGATAATAATCCATGCATAAAAAATATGAAAATAATGTGGAAATAATAAAAACTTTCGTAAAATACACGAATATTTGTTCATTTCACAAATTATTTCATAGTTTTGACATTTTTTTCGTTTTTTTTTAGCATGGGTTATTATGAGCGTAGTTATTTGTTAACTGTGGTAAAACGATCCGCGTGGTATAAAACCGATTTTAACGAGGGCTAAGTGTATACACATTTCTGTTTTAGTATATACGTGTTTAGTTATATGTTGGGGTTAAAGCATTTGCTGATGGTTTACTTAACCAATATCATCATAATATTTTTTTGGTTATTTTATTCTTCTTTTTTTTTTTGCAAATCATGTATACACATTTTGCTGAACAGACAGACCGGAAGTAAAATGATATTATTTAACTTGTTTTGTTTAAATAAAAACTCGAATTTGATGCAAAAAATAGCACGACTTACAATACATACAACTGCTAACCAAAAAGTAAATGTGAATAGCCACTCATTTATGTATATTATTCATCACTCTTGTTCACATAGAACTTTTTTATATTTCAAATGTCAAGCACTTATTTTATGGCAAACAAAAAAAATGCAAACTGTGATGGTGTTGTCAAAAGATGTTAGTTAATGTAAAATAATGGGAATTTAAAATAATGAAAAATAAAGGTTAAATATTTAAACAAAATGTTTTAGAATCTAAACTACACTTAGGGAACTTCTGCCTTAAAAATATGTAGTTGTTTTAGTTGTAATACATTTTCTTTATTTTTAATATAAATCTCAGTCATTTGTGGAACAAACTAAATTTTTTACTAATCTTGTAGTTCATTTAAAAAACCAAACCACATCAAATGACTGTTTTATGATCTTAAATTAATTTTTTACAGTAGTTTTTTGTTATTTAAAAAAATAATATGGGGTTCATTTTACTACAATAATTAGTCATTTTTTAAACAATAAACAACAAACAAACAAAAATTTCATTTGTTTTTAACTACATTTGTAGTGGTCTTTACCTACATAGTATTCTAAGTGTAGCATTTAGGTAGAAATATTTCTTTGAAAGCTGATAATTTTGTTTATAATAAATTATACGGAAACTAAAAGCTTCTTCACAAATTTATTTAACTTTTTTTTTTTAATTAGTAAATGTCCTTAAACCTAATCTAAAATAATTGGATTTTAAAATAATGAAATATAGAGCTGAAGAATTTTAACAAAATGTATCAGAATCTAAAATAGTAAAGGGTCCGCCATCTAACGTTTTTTTTCAACTAGTGCTTATTTCGTGAATGGCAACACTTAGCTCATGTCTGATTTGACAGATAATTAGTTTTATCCTTCCGCTGATCGAATATGGTCCGTATGTTCGTTATCTTGTAAAAAAAGTGAAAGAAACTTTCATCCTCATCGATAAACCAAATCGTGAAAAGCTAAAACAGTGCGTACACCTGAGAATATTTCTGCTGTGGCAGAAAGTGTGCGTGAAGCGCCATCACCATCAATTCACCGTCGTTCTCAACAATTGAACATTTCGGAGACATCATTGAGACGAATTTTGCAATAAAGACCTTGGTAAGACGCCATACAAAGTCCAATTGGTTCAGGAGTTCAAAAAAAAAAGTTATTTGGCGGACCCTTTATTTAATTTGAAATATTTTTGATAAAAAAGTTTCTTTGGAAGCTAATAATTTAGTTTGTGAAAAATTATAAAAAAAATATCCTCTACAAAATTATTTAACCTAATCTTCAGTACAAACAAAAAACAAGCAATTTTTTACTTATTAAGGACACGTCATAGATCAGTTGGACATTTTTCAAATAAACTTTGGAGATATTTTTTTTTTGAAGAATGCTTGATTAAGAATTAATTTAAAATTTTGAGAGAATATGAATCCTAGATGGTTGAAGAATTTTTAAAAATCTTAATTGTGTATAATTTTATAGACAAATCTTAACTAAAAAATATATGACTTTCTTGGAAGAAGCATTTTTTTTTTTTTGGAAAAATATTGTAACTTTTGTCATTTTTTAAAGACACAACATATTTTAAGAGTCTATACCCAGTTAAAAACGCTGCTTACCTGAAAACAGTTTTTTTATGGAGCAAGTCAAAAAGAATCCCTTATGCCATGATTTTTATATGGCGAATTCCCTCTTGGAAGCATTACTTTTGGGCAAATTAAGCGCGGGTTTTAGCGATTACGAAAAGCTGTGATTTATCGCTTCAGTAAAATCATATTTCATGTCTTCATTATTACGATTAAAAGTAATAATAATAATATATAATTTATTTAACATAAAATTCTACAGACATTAATTTCAGACATAGTATAATCATTTTATTTGTTTACCGCACCACGTGGTAGCTCTTCAGGAACAGTGAAATGACTAATTATTTTTTTAACATACTCGAAAACACCAAACACAATCGGAAATCGCTCGGGAACGACATGAAACTTTCTGCATTACAACCTGCATCCTCGTAAGGGATTAACGTAAGCTGCTTACAACCTGCATCATTGTAAGGGAAAACAGTAAGCTCAAAAAATGTTTTGTTTAATTTTTATACGAACTACATAATAGTAAGCACTTACTTAAGCGCATTTGTTTTATCCTGCTTCTAAAAACACGAAATTTTTTTACTGCGTAAGTTCTGATATAACGACGAAATAAAAAGAATGTGTGAGCTTGAGGTCTTTGCTATGAACGTGGTTTATAAACAAAACTATGTTTTGCTTTTTGTGTAGCACTTTTTAAAAAAAATCTTTTTAATCTTTTAAATTAGCAAGACAAGACGTAATAAAAATGATTTGCTAGTAGAAATAGAACAATTTTTCGTTCAACATATATTTCTTGAAAAATTAACTAATCGAAAAAATATTTATCCATTATTCCGCCACAACGTACATCAAAATAAGCAATTTAAGGAAGCTGAATACTAAAATCGAAAAATCATTAAATTATACGGACTATAAATATTATGGAGCAAACAAAATTAGCATAGCCTCAAAAAATTCTCAGATAAAATTTTAAATTATGCGAATTTAAAAGTACACTAAGACCTCGCTTTGCGTCGTATATACGTTCCAAAATATCGCGACTCAAATCGAAACGGCGCAAAGTGAATTGGTATTTTCTATTGGTAATCATATAAACATCAAAGATAGGTTACCGAATTTTTCTTTCAGTCATTAAATGTTAAAAAAGAAGAATATTTAAATAACAAAACAAAAATAAAACTTTATTAATTCATTTAAAACATAAAAAAGACTAGAAATTCATTCCAAAATTAAAAATATGTACGAAAAATAAATAAATTATAAAATTAATCAGACTCTGTAGACGAGCTTATGACCATTGGAGTCCCTTTTTCAAAAAATTTGTCCAAAGTTAACTGAACAGCTTTTTTTCTTATATGAGTAAAGTTCCTTGTAATAATTTATATCATTTGACACCGCAAGAGAAACTTTGGCACTTCTTTCGCTGTCAGGATCATTTTTTGAAAAAATCTCCATTGCTTCGTCAATTAAACACATTGCTTTAGAAATTTGTTGTGATGTTAAATTTTGACGTTCACATATAGCGAGCCGAGCTGTCTTCTTCATTAGCGATTTCCAAATCAAGTTGCATCAATTCCTCATTAGACATTTCATGGTTGTGAGAAGCTAGCAATTCATCTATGTCAGTCTCATCCATCCCTTCGAAATTAGACTCTCTTGCTAAGTTAGCGATTTCTTGACAAACAGTATATGCTTCATCATCATCAACTGCTAAAGAGGAATTGTCACCTTTTTTCTTGTGCACACATTCTTGCCATATATTGCGCCAAACACCGTTCATGCAAGACGGTTTTACCCTCCTCCCAAGACTCTGAAATAATGTCGATTGCCTTCAAAATATTAAAAGATTTCCAGAATTGCTGCATTGTAGGCTGTTCGGGTACATCTACATCAGTTTCACTTAAAAGTAGCTTAAATGTTCGTCGGAAGATAATAGCTTTTAAAATTCGAGATTACACCCTGATCCATCGGCTGTATCAATGATGTGGTGTTCGGCGGTAAAAACACAAATTTAACATTTTCTGATAAATTATTAATATAAACTGGGTACCAGGGGCATTATCTACTAAAACTAAAGCTTTGAAGTCTAAGTTCTCTTTATTGCAATAAGCTTTAATTTCAGGAATGGCACACGTGGAAACCCAGTCTTTAAATAATAATGCCGTAATCCATGCTTTTTTATTGGATCTCCAATGTACAGAAAGTCGATTTTTTGAACAGCCTTTCAAAGCTCTGTGATTTTCTGATTGGTAAACAAGTACCGGCTTAAACTTAAAATCAACATTTGCATTGCCACCTAGAAGTAGTGTCAGTATATCTTTACTGACTTTAAATCCTGGTGCAGATTTTTCAGTTTTCGATATAAAAGTTCTTTTTGGTAGACGTTTCCAAAATAAACCAGTCTCGTCAACATTGAAAACTTTTTTTGGGACATAACCACCTTCGTCAACTATAGCTTTTAACTCCGTAGGAAAGCGGTCCGCAGCGACGGTGTCAGCGCTGGCCGCTTCGCCTTTGAGAGAAATGCTGTGGAGATTTGCGCGAATTTTGAACCTCTCAAACCAGCCGTGACTAGCTTCAAAATGTTCTTCTTTATCAGTGGCACTACCACTTGCACCCTCGTTAGACATAGATTTACTTTTAATATCTTCAAATAAAGCTTTTTGCTTTTGCCTGGATTACCATTTTACTTAATGGAATTTTCTGTGCAACCTGATTTTGAATCCAAATAGAAAGCAAGGACTCCATTTTAACCATAAAACCACTCCTTGTAGGAGTCATCGTCTTGGCGTCTACAGATGTTACAGATTTGGCGGCTTCTTTTATTTTAATTCGATCTCGTGCTTGAATAGTTCTGACGGTTGTTGCAGCTAGATCAAGAGCTTTTGCTATGTCTACAGCCTTTTCTCCATTATCAAATCGTCGTAAAATGTCCAATTTTTTTTCCAAAGTTATAATTTTTTTTTTGTAATTCTACCACCACTGCTTTTTCCACTCATATTATGTTTTATGGTCTAAGAAGTTTAAATATAAATAAAAAATCAGGATTAAGCCTTTTAATATTTAAATTTATTTTACTTACCTTTAATTTATAATTAAAAGGAAACCTTCCACTGCAAGGCAACTATGAGTTTTACAATGAAAAACCTTCCACTGCTGTCAACTATCAACTAACAAGTGAGTGTAAAACTACTTACGCAATGGAAAAAAAAACATCGCAATTGGAAAAAACGACGCAATTCGAAAAAAAACCACGACTCATACCGAAAATGTGTCTTACTTCAGTAACGACGCAACTACGAAAAAACGCAAAACGAAACGACGCAAAGCGAGGTCTTAGTGTATATAATTTGAATTCCTTTAAATAAGTCAAACTTAAAAGCCACTTAAATATCATATTAAAACGCACGTTTTCGGAAATAATCTAGGTTTTCTTTTTAAGTTCTAATACATGAGAAAAAAATTTTTGTATTTTATGGTGGGGTAATTTATATTTGAATCTGATTAGTAATAATAATTAGTAAATTGATGTAGCTTTAATTAAATTTAATCAAATACTGTAATTTTAATATTTTTAATTTGCTAGAAATTTATAACCACATAATTTTTGTGCCGTTAAAGATAAAAGATTAACACGAATGGATTGAGCATGCATCGAACATAGGCATATCATAAAAACTTTAAATTACTTTACCCTAGGTTAGGTTGAGCTGGCCGGTCAAAGACCCCGCATAGACCATTAGGTCCCTAGCGTTACCAGATAAGAAACGATAACCCCCACGTTAGGTCAGTCGTCAGTGATGGTAGCCAGAGTTCTCCACACCCTCTTAGCAAATGACAGAAGTCTCAAGATTCCGATTTCTGAGATTTCTCCCAGATCTCGGAATAGGTGGTCCCCTAAACATTTCGCCCTGGAGCGTGCAAGAGCCGGACAGTGGCACATTAGGTGCTCCACCGTCTCTCTGTCCCCCGGTACCCCCACAGAATCTACATTCGCCACTCTGCAGCCTTCCCGCTCTCTTGGCAAGAACCGCCGTCCAGCAGTGACCAGTTAAAACCCCCACCAGAAGTCTACAGTCGCTCCTGGACAAGGACAGTAAAAGTTCGGTCGCTACGGGATCGTAGGATTTCCAAATGACTTTAGATACTCTGCATGTTTCGTTATTTCTCCAAACCGCATCAGCTCTTCGCATCATCGTGGATTCTACATCCCTTTTCAGAGACCGAAGTGGCACGCGAACATCCAATGCCATTTTCAACTGGCAAATGGACTCCCCGTTTAGCCAGTTCATCCGCAACCTCATTCCCTTCAATACCCCGGTGCCCACGAACCCAATAGATGTGGACTCTCCTTCCTTTACCCTAAAGTGTCCGAAAGTTTTTGAATTTCGTGATATAATATTGAGCAATTAGATTTTCTAAATAATAAATTATTAAAAATATCCTAAAATACCTAAAAAAAACCTAAAAATAGTGCAAAAACAATAACCAAAATGTTTTGTAATTATTTTTTCACAGATATTGTTTATAAATAAAAAATAAATTTAAATTATGAAAAGTTTTTCGACCTATGAAATGAATGACTTTATTAAATAATGGAGCTCTAGGTCACGTTTGTATTTATAAAATATCCTTTATTATTTTATAAATACAAATGTGACCTAGAGCTCAACTATTTTTTTTTTTTTTTTTATTTAAACAATATTATAAAAGTAATACAGTTTAAGGTTGTACTACGTACGACTAGTCTATATAGACTAACTAGTAGTTTATTTCTAATTGCTAAATTAACAATAATCAGGTACATAAAAAGTACAGATATAAAAGTTTAGTTATAAAACTTAATCTGGTGCAAATCGACCAATTAGGTCATGTGGTTTATAGCGATTAAGCCTTCTAGGTAATCCCGGAATTCCTTCGTTGGGATGACTCAATAATCGAAGATTATGAGCCTCAGCGTTCACGCCTTATCTCTTCATTTATTGTACTTATTATTAAGTCACGATGAATGTCGGCATTTCGAACATACCATGGGGCATTAACAATATTTCTAAGGACTTTATTTTGGATTTTTGAATTGTTGTATTGTAGAATTTTTTGCGCATCCCAGACTTGGATTCCACACTGGTTTTAAAAAGCTGATTGTACAGCATAAGTTTGTTGTGTATAGAGCGTTTGGCTCTTCTTCCTAATAGCCAACTCATTTTTCTGTATCTTATATCTAGTTCATTTTTTTTAATTTTGACGTATTCTTTCCAATGAAGTTTTGTATCCAGCGTCATACCTAAGTATTTAGCTGAGTTTGCAAATGGCACTTCAATGCTGTTGATAAAAATTGGTAAATGAGCTGTTTTTTTGTAGGTAAGTTGATATGCATGGATTTGGAACTATTTAATTGTATGCCACCATTTTTGTTGTCCATAGTTGTACATCATCAAGAGCTTTCTGTAGTTTTTCGGTTGCAATTATGTTGTTCGGGCCTGTTGACAATATTACCGTGTCATCCGCAAAAGTGCCGACTACACAATTTCTGTTTACTGGCATATCATAGGTATATAAAAATACAAAATAGGGCCCAGTATACTACCCTGTGGTACGCCTGATCTAATAGGATAAAGATTGAGTACTCGTCTTCCAGCTTTACTCGGAAAACTCTTTCTTCTAAATATGATTTTAATAATTCGCAGTAGTGCTTGGGTAAAAGTAGCATTTAGCTTGTAAATCAATGCCGTCATGCCATACATCATCGAACGCCTTTGCAACATCTAAGAATAAGGCTTATTTAATAAAATCAACAAATAAGTTTTTAAGAAATTATTAACCGTTTACGTGCGCACAAAGCATCAAATTAGGCTATAGAATTTAGTGAAAATGCTTACTGAGAAACTAACCTATCTTTCTACCAAGCTTTGCTAAAAAATTCGCACGGCATTTATGATTGGTAAAAATGCTTTAACACTTACTAACCGCCCCCAAATACTAAAAACCTAAGCCCATATTAAATATATTAACAAAAATGTTGAAATATTTTAAAATATTTTGCGTAAAAGAAATAATATATATTTGTATATTGTCCATTCCCACGATAGATCGACTAAAATCAGACCTTGAGTGTTCCGATTTGAATTGTATTTTGCACGCCACAAATTCAATAGAGCCACTTAAATGTTGCCGTTTTATTTTCTCGAAATTCGGAAAAAACATGGTTTTATTCGCAATTTTCTTTTCTTGAAAAATATAACACATGCAAAAAGTTAGCAAGTTGGAACATTCGTAGTTTCTTTAATATATATCGGATAAATATCATTACCAATAGTGGGCGTTGTGGTGTTAGCGCGTTGGACTGTTACACAGATGGTCCCGGGTTCGATTCAGGTGACGACAACATCAATTTAGAAAAATAATATGTATGAGTTTTGTATCACTTATATGTATTGCTGCGGCCACCTTCGGTGTTCCCATAGCACTTAACCCCACCGAAGTAAAATAATGAATCAGGGCTATGAAACAAAAAAGAGCTTCAATAAATCCGCCAACTCTACAATCAGGTGGCGAGCAACAACTGTTCTAAGACTTATCATCTCGCGCAATTACAATGTTACCATGTTTGAAGCCCTTCATCTTTCACCACCTTTCATCTCTCCACTATCCCCTTTCCAAAGAAAGCAACACATTAATTAATAGGAAGAATTTCCTGAGTGTTAATTCTCTTTACAAAAAACAAAAAAAAAATAAATAAAATTTATATATTGGACTTTTATACTGTGGATTAAAATTTAATTTCAGCGTCAAAAAGTTATGCAAGTCTTTTAGAATTTATTTTAAAAACTTATTTTTCTAAAATTTGGCCATCCTCAATTTAAAAAAAACCATTTATATTTCCAAAATATGTAACTTTTGCCAAAAAAGTAACACTTTTGTGGGTTCCGGGGTTTAAGTATTTTTAACGATTTTTTGAAAAAGCTTATACATTTTGTTATTTTTTGTCATTTTTATTTTCAGATTTATTGGACGCCTTTACTTTAAAAGTCTCTGCTTCAAAAATATACAATTAATTTTTATAATTGTACAATTAATTTTTATAATTGTAGTGAAACACTAAAGAATTTACTAAATATTCAGCTTTACAAATTTATATTTATAACACTTTCAAGCCAACGTTTGCTATCGAATATCAATTTTTGTAGAACTAAAAATGGGATTGGAAGAGTTAAAAAATTAATTTCTTAAAACATGATATATTATTAATTTGTTTATTTTTCAAGAACAGAACAAATCTTAAAATTTAAATGTATAGTTTTTAAAAAACAGATATTTAAACTGCGCCTTAACACTCAATACATTTTCAAGTTTGATTTTCCTTATTTTGAAAAACAAATAAAAAATAAAAATTGTAAACCTGATGCACGATTTTTTCAATAATTCAGTAATAATAAACAAAACCCGGAGACCTAAAAAACTAAAGTTTTTAAGTAAAAATTCCATGTTTTGCAAATATGCATCTTTTATAAAATCGAGAGTGGCCAAATTTGTGAAAAGTACTCTTAAAATCAAATTGCATAAAAAACTCAACTATTTTTGATGCTAAAAAAAAAGGTATTGCACAAAAAAGTATGCGACTGTTGCATTGCATTGCAATTTAAATGGTAATGATTCGATAAATATTACAGTGTTGCCATGTCTGAAGCCCTTCATCTTTCCCCACCTTTCATCTCTATACTATTTCTTTCCAAAGAAAGCAACACACTAAATATAGGAAGTATTGACCGAGTGTTGCCTCTCTTTAAAAAAAAAAAAAAAAAAAATATTTAAGAAAATACGAAACTTCAAACTTACTTTTGCAAATTACCCATTTTCAATAAATCTAAATCGCACATAAAGTCGTGGATTTTTCGAAATTTGAAAAATTAAAAGTGAAAAGTGGTCAATTAATAAATTTTCAAACAAAACTCTATAGATTATTTGTTAGGACAATATCCTAATAAAGAAATATAGAGTATTTCCTCGAACTTGGGTAGTATTTTAGTTTTAAACAATAAGACAAAATAATGAAACTGCATTAATATTTGAAAAAAAAATGTATTTACTACTTCACCCGTATTACCACACAGTCCCAAATTCCCCTATATTTTATAAAAATGTTACTAACTGTGGCACTGCATTCAGCCAAAGTATTTGCTACATGTATGTAACGCCTCTAACATCGGTTCCAAAGATTGTTTTCGAGTTTTTTAAGAATTTTAAAATGTCTTTAGGGCATGAGTATTTCTCAAAAACTTCAACAAAATCTTTATCACTAGACGATTGAATTTTTCTACAAGTACATTTAACTAATTTCTGTTGTCACAACTGAATTTATGTATTTTATTGAAAACAATTTGTCTTTCATTAACATTGTCTCTTAAAATATTTATACCCACCATAACGTATGAGTGATATTTTATTTATATACAGCAAACAATATCACTCATACGGTTATTATGAATATACCTAAAATTAAATTTAACTTCAAACAATTTTCATGATTAGCGTTCGAAAATATGTGTGCTTTTAAGTAATAATAAATTAATAAATATAAAAAAAAAACGTTAAATTTTTTTTTTCTTTTTATGGCTTTTAAAATAAAAAATGTCTTTGTAGGCTGCATTTACTTGTGTAAAACTAATGAAGCATTAAGGAAATTCTGACTTCCCTTGCTATCCTTGTATCTTTCTCTAATTCCCTTTTGACATGTTGCTTAATGTAACAAAACAAGAGTCTTTTAAAAATGAATCACAAAAAAAAAAAACATCATAAGAAGACAAAAAAGCATAGAAATTAAACTGAAAATAAGTAATAATAAAAAAATTAAATAACAAAGAAGAGAGAAGGGCATTAAATACCTTTTAGCAATTAATCAGCTTAAGCTTAATGGACAAATATTTCACTACAAATGGTACTTGTGTATATAAAATATGAATGAATAAAAGGGCATTTAAAATTAATGAAAATATATTTATGACTAAAGACAACTGTGGGGCAAAACTATAGAGTTTCCAGAAATTAATATCAATTAGACCGTTTTATTACTAGGGTTTTTATATTTCTCTTAATCAATATATGGCCTCTAGATATTTAATAACAATTAATTAGAATATTTATAAAAATTGCTAACTAATTATGACTTTCTAGCCCAGAGTATTAATAACACTGCGCAACTCGAAAAATACAACAAGAGTACGGACCATTTGATCCTAAATAATTTGGAAACTTTAATTTTAATGGCGTATCTAGTTTTTCCACTTAATGAACAGATTTTTCGTAAAATTGCATTAAAATGTTGCATGTTTTAACGCAGTTTTTTAAATACAAAATTTTATCTTGATTTTGTTATGGTACATGGATATGATGAATTTCAAAAACTTTCGACACTACGAGAAAAAATGTTTCAAAAACTTTTTTTTGCATGATATGAATAACCTTTTGGATAATGACAATCGTAATTAATTTTTAATTAATTACTGTAGAATAATATTACTTTAGTAAGTCTCTTTACAGGAAGAAGAAGAATAAGAAAACATTTTATTGAAAAATTTACGGACACAAGGGATACACCAGACTGCCGCAGTTCGTCCCCTCCTGGGACTTGTCAGTAGTTAATTTTTTATTTTTTTTTTTTTCTAATTTAACCAATACTCAGGGGATGCCCCCTACTCATGCAGTGCATTGTATTGATCAGGAAATAAGGTATGGGAAGGAGGAAAGAGGGAGTAGTGTTGTGGATATTTGATTTAAATTTTTCTAAATTGTAAGTAACAGGGAAGACTTCTGCGGGAAGTTTGTTCCACATACGAATCGTTCGACTAAAAACGAATTTTCTCTGTAATGCGTTGTGCGAAACACAGGACAATCAACTACAAACGGATGTGCTCTACTAGATAAGCGAGTATTACGAATAAAAACTCGGGCTCGTGGAATAAGTTCACTTATCTCAGATGAGCATCTCCCATGGTAATATCGATAGAAAAGTGTCACACAACCCACATTCCGACGATGCTCCAATGAATCAATAGAGTTGGATACACTACTGTCATTGATAAGCTTCACCCGCCCTCCTCTGAACACGGGCTTGTCAGTAGTTAATTTTTTTTTTTTTTTTTTTTCTAATTTAACCAATACTCAGGGGATGCCCCCTACTCATGCAGTGCATTGTATTGATCAGGAAAATAAGGTATGGGAAGGAGGAAAGAGGGAGTAGTGTTTGTGGATATTTGATTTAAATTTTTCTAAATTGTAAGTAACAGGGAAGACTTCTGCGGGAAGTTTGTTCCACATACGAATCGTTCGACTAAAAAACGAATTTTCTCTGTAATGCGTTGTGCGAAACACAGGACAATCAACTACAAACGGATGTGCTCTACTAGATAAGCGAGTATTACGAATAAAAACTCGGGCTCGTGGAATAAGTTCACTTATCTCAGATGAGCATCTCCCATGGTAATATCGATAGAAAAGTGTCACACAACCCACATTCCGACGATGCTCCAATGAATCAATAGAGTTGGATACACTACTGTCATTGATAAGCTTCACCGCCCTCCTCTGAACACGGGCCAGAAGCTTCAGAATAGACAGTGGAGCCCCTGCCCATATATGAGAGTTGTATTCCATTCGATGGAGTTCCATATTCCGATATTCCATCGGATGGAGTGAAGTAAGTCTTGCACCGTTTTAGAAAACCGAGACACTTGAATGCCTCTTTCGACACTTGAAATACGTGCTTATTCCAACGGACATCACACTGTATTCTCATGCCCAGAACATCAAGAGTATCCGATTCCTCAATACCTATACCATCCATAGTTACAGATGACAATGTCAATTACACAGCCCGTCTGTGGGTTAACATACAACATTGGGTCTTGCGTGCATTAAAATCGACCTTATTCGCGCGACCCTACTCGGAGATTGTAGAAAGGTCTTGATTGAGTGTGTCATTCATGTTCTGCCGCATGCCCTCTATCTCCAAAGTGCTTGGCCTGTGATCGAATGAAAATGAATGACAAATGTTGCTGTCATCTGCAAAAGAGTAGATAGGGTTGATGGTCTGACCAAGAAGGTCATTAATAAAAATAAGAAAAAGGGTAGGAGAAAGAACAGCACCCTTGCGTTTTTTTTACGTATACTGAAAAATGATCTCATAGGTATTGATGTCATATAAAATTTAGGCACATTTCTCGTGTTTTATATAAACCGCATTTTCTTTTTGACAAGCAAAAATTGTTCAGATTTGCCTTTTAGGTTATGCACAAAAATTATTTAATTCTTTGCGAAACGGGATGATAAATTGTCCAAAAATAGTAAAATATAGCAAAAAACTGATAAAAAAAAACGTTATTACCGTTCAGATTTGTATTTTTGCTAAAGCACATAAATGCTTTGAACCGCATTATCTTTTGACAAGTAAAAACTTTAGGCACATTTCTCGTGTTTTCTATAAACCGCATTTTCTTTTTGACAAGCAAAATTGTTCAGATTTGCCTTTTAGCTTATGCGCAAAAAATTATTTAATTGCTTGCGAAACGGGATGATAAATTGTGCAAAAATAGTAAAAACTGATCAAAAAACCGTGGAGATTTGTATTTTTGCTAAAACACATAAATGCTTTGATCCTTTACAAATTGGTATGATAAATTGTGCAAAAATAGTAAATATTGTAAAAACTGAGAAAACCGTCATATCTAATTGTTAATATTGCATATTTGTTAAACAAATTTGATACTCGAATTATTGCTGAAGGTCTTATCAGTAGGATAGCAGGGGGAGCATTTGACACTTTTGTCGTTGCTGAACCAAACATTTTTAGAATAAATTCTTTTTTATTTAAAATTTTACCCATCTTTATTTTAATTTGTATGTTAAAACATAAATTATTTTTAGAAAGCTTGAGGTTACGAAGAAGAATAGTTGTTTTTCTCTAAAAATTATAAAACGCTATTAATTTTTAAATCAGACTTGACTAGTTTCAGCCTTTTTTTATGGACAGGTGTCATTAGTGCTTTTCCAGACGTCATCAGTTGTATCACCTTAATTTGACTAGACTATACTTCAATTTACTTTTATTTAAAAAAAATTGTTAACCCTTAGTGACCTGGAGACAAATAAGACTCATAAAACGTAAATTTAATTATGAACACAAGATTTCGAAGCTTTTAAATTTATAAAAAAAAAATTGAACTTCATATAAATAATTATTTTATTCTTCTTAGTTTAAACGAACTTAAGATCATTTATTTATTAATTATTTATTTCCAATATTTCGTCTCCACATTGGGTGACTTCTTCAGGGAACTATTATTACAATTTGAAAAGCTTGTTTTAATAAATAAAAGAAGAAGAATTAAATAAATAAAAATCAAAGAAAACTTAACATTTTTAGAAATAAAAAAACTTTTTTGCTGGTAATGAACCGTGGCCTTCAGATTAATAGTCCTCTGTCCTATTGACTGCACCACAATAATTTTTAAATTTCATTTCCTTGAGCAACTATTACAATTTTGTTCCCTGAAGAAGGCCAACCAATGTGGAGACGAAATATTGGAAATAAATGATTAATAAATAAATTATCTTAAGCTCGTTTAAACTAAGAAGAATAAAATAAAAGAAGATCAAAGAAAATTTTATATTTTTTGTTATTATTTTATGTAATTTTATCCAAATAGAGTTAAGGTTTTCAATTTTGACAAGAAAAAAAAACACTAGAAAGCATACAGAATAATTTGTTCCAGGTTTTCATTAACTCTTAGTATGAAATGAAGAACGATCACACTTTTTTTTCGTACCAATCTTACGTTTAAGGGTTAAAAAGTTGTGGTACAACTTGGTCCAAATAAATTGGTAAATCGTTGGATAGATCTCTAAAATACCTTTAATTTGATACCCATTTTTGTATAGTTTCTTGGTAATAATTGTGAAAAAAAACGATAAAAATAATACTGTAGCGTATTCTGACCCCACCTTTTAAAACCTTTCAATTAAGATTGATACGATTAAGAATTGTTCTATTATTATTTGTGTCTTATAATTGTCAGATTGTCTAGATATGATAAATTTTTCAACAATCTGCGGCTGTAAGAATCAAACCTGCACTTCTTTTTACATTTGTTTGATACCACTATATTAAAATCTTGTCCCAAATGAAGAGAATAAATCGGGAATACGTCTAGTATCTTCACATGATTTTGAAGCCCTCCGACTCGTATGAAGTACAAGTGTAAAATTTGGTGACATGCAAGACAATCACTAACTGCCAAAATTATGGAAAAACAAAAAGCCTTCTTTGAAACAGTAAATAATGCATACAACTAAGCAATAAGGAATGCATACCATGAAGCATTAATATTGTCAACATACAAAAAAGCGTTTCTTATTGCCTAAGAAGGCATGAATTTATTGCTTCTAAGAACACATGAAAGAAGTGCTTTTCATCTGCTTAAAAGAGACATACCAAGTGGGACATCGCGAACAAAAATCATGCCTTCTTTGTATGCGTTAGAAGCGCTTCATAATTAAATATGCCCTCCGGAAGCGCTTCTGGGCAAGCACTATTTTTTGCTAGGAAAGAACATTTTAATAACTCTTTTACTACAACGAAAATCGGTAGTGGGATATGTGCCCTAGTGGCGAAACCTCCCCCTTCTGCCCTATTTATCATAAAATATTTAAGAAAAAATATTTATTTGAAAAATTTCAGGTTGAAAAATCTTGATTAAGTCATGCAAAAATTAAATGCAATTTTGATAAAAGTCTGGCTCATAAGTGAAAAAAAAACTGTCAATAAAACCAGTTTTCGCCGAAATATTTCGTTTTAAAGATCACCAAACTTGTTTCGATTTTAGGGGTCAATTTTGTACCGCTGTGGTAATAAAAACCTATTTTAAACAAATTTTTCATAATTTATATATTTACCAAACATTAATTTTTAAATTAATTTCTATTAGTTTTAATTCGTTTTTATTAACACATTAAAAACGGAAATGGTAATAGTACAAAAAAAAAAAAAAAACTTTAAGTAAACAAAATAAAAAATGATGCATAATTTATGCTAAAATCCATTAAATAATGACAGCCACCTACAACATCATTTTCATCAATGTTGCTATCGTCATTTATAAAATTAACCAACCATTTATTGTAATTGCCAACAACAGAAATGGGGAAAAAGTGGCTACGTTACCATTTAAATGATACAATAACAATATTATTTATTTTACATTTGTTAAAAGTTCGTTTAGGGCGATACAATGGCATCATTGTCATTAAATGTTACTAAATTGTTTTTAGAACAGAAAAAAAAAACTAATAATGCTAAACTAATTTTAAACATTTTATTGTACAGGAATAATAGGAATAATACAGGATATATAAATAACGCTAATATTCATTTTAAATTATATACACGCATACATTTGCAAACAGAAATAACTGTATACGACAAACCCAGCAAAATAAGAGCTGAGCAAGAAGTAGTAAATACACCATATCTACTGATCCGGATGTGGTGCAATCTTAGGTTAATCATTAATGATTTTAACATTATCGTGTCTTTGGGCAGATGTAGTGAGCATATAACTTCTTTAATAGCATTTTAAACAGTGCATGAATGCTATTTTTTCAATAGTTCATGGAAAGTCTTTTTTAAATATATATTAACATTTTCATTTAATAAAAATGTGCTGCATACTCTAGGGGATGTTTCTTTAAATATTTAAAAAACAAAAATCATTTGGTGCCAGCGAGTATTGAACACACGAATCTGAGTTATGATCTGTGTATTGAAGTAGACCGATCTACCATTTGCAACAAAGCTACTTATGCAGTACAACAAACTAAAAACGAGAAAAATATATAATAAAAAAAGATTAAACAATGATTTTTAAAACATTTACATATATTATGTGATTTCGTATCAAATATTTTAAGTTTTATTAAGGTTAAAACAAAAATATTAAGAAATACGAGGGCGGATCAATACCTACGTGACTTTTTGAATGAAACACATTTTTTTTTCTTTGCAAAAAAAAAAATTATTTTTCAACATAATCTCCTTTAAGCTCAATACACTTAGGTCCAAACGTTTCTCCAATTGTTGTATCCCTTCCATAGAAGTTTTCGAAGTCCATAAAATAGGCATTTGTTTGATCAACAATTTCATCGTTGGAGCTAAATGTCTTTCCACCGAGCCATTTCTTTAGTGTTGGAATTAGGAAACAGTCACTGGGGGCTAAATCCGGAGAATATGGCGGATGAGGTACAATTCGTAGCCTAATTCATGCACATGTATGCGTCCGTGCATTATCTTGATGAAAAAGATCTTATTTCTTGGCCATATGGGGCCGGTTTTTTTTCTAATCCTCGTTAAATGGGTCCAGTAAGTTGGCATAATATTCTCCGTTTATTGTTTTTCGCTCTCGAGGTTATAGATGTGGATTATCCAGCGTGCTTCCCAAAAACTGTTGCCATCACCTTCTTGGCCGACAAACTTCTTCGGAGCCTGTTCATCCGGAGAAACCCATTGTTTAGACTGTTGCTTGGGCTCCGGAGTGTTGTAATGGATCCATGTTTTATCCACAGTTACAAAACGCCGCAAAAACTCATTTAACAACTCCAAACAATCTTTTGAAGTTGTCACACGAAAAGTTTATGGTCAATGAGAGCAAACGTGGCACCAATCTTGCAGACAGCTTTCTTAAACCCAACTGATCATTTAAAACCGAAAAAAATTGCCATATGAAATGCCTATGGCATCAACAGTCACACGCACATTTACTCTTCGATTGGCCAACACCATATCGTGGATTTCTTCGACATTTTCGTTTGTATTGACCTCAATTAGCCGTCCAGAATGTTCAGCGTCATTTGCACTTGTGCGACCACAACGAAGGTTAGAAAACCACTTTTTACCATTGAAATGATAATGCAGAGTCCCCATAGTATTTATCAAGCTTTTCCTTGGTTTGATTGACGGTTTTTTTTCGCAAAAAATTAATGTTTAATGAGCACTCGAAATTCAATGTTTCCATTCTCAAAAAATCCACGAGGTTGTATGTTTTGAACAGCTGGGAAACGCAATGTAAATTACGGAACTTGCTCAAAATTTGACAGTAGTCTAATAACAGGTGGCTCTTGATGTTGCATTCCATATAACAACGAGGGAAGTTCTAACAGTCACAGACTTATTTATCCACCCCGTAATAAAAAAAGATCTATTAACAATTTTGAATTCATTGTATATTTTTTTTGTTATAACTAATTTGACGAGAAGTGTCTTTAATAAGATAAAATATACCAGACAATGAAAAAAAAGTATTGGAGAAGTATATTAACTACAGGTAAGGAAAATTGGCCTGCAATGAAATGAGTGTGCCTTGGAATGTAAGATCTTTTAATGTTTCTCGTATTTTTTTCTAAAGACCCCGAGACAGAGGTCGGTAAATGCCCTATATGTAAATTAAATATATATTTAAATTAAGTAAAAGTTATGAATTAATTAATTAGCTAATTAATTATTATTATTATTAATATAATAAACAGCTTTAAAGTTTTGGCTTCTATATTTTTCGTTTTTGCTAATTTTTTCAGGTTTGAAAAAATAGAATTAAAAAAATCAAATAGATTTTTGAAGCCAAAATCAAATTTTTTTACCTAATTTTTCGGAATATTGCACACGTTTCAAGGCATTCATATTCCGATCGGTCAGATCTAAAAGGTTAGGTTAGGTTAGGTCGAAAAAGGATTCGGAGAAGGAAAAAATACTTCCTAAACCGACTCAAGTCCCTGAGGACTTACACTTAAGCCAGAATGTCGGCTTGTTGTGCGCTCTAAGCAATCGGTTCTATGTCCTCTGTTACCTTACTATCCCAGGAACTCCGTCGCACTGACGAAACTCCTCCACTTCTTCCATCCTATGCCCCTAAGATCCCCAATGTGATATTGGGTCACTGGATAGTATTTCGACCCGGATCCCGGCAAATGCCGGGCATTCACAGGTCTCCTCGTCTTCCCCACAGGCCCTGCACTCTTCCGAGTCCGCCCTACCAATACGGTGGAGATGGGCCCTAAGTGTCGAGTGTCCCGAGAGGATTTCCATCAAAAGACTTAGTTCCTTCCTACTGAGATTCAGAATTTCCCTTGTCTTGTTCTTGTCCGGGTTGCCCCAGAGAATATTTGTAGTCCTGCCAATACACGCATTTTCCCAGATGGTCCTATGCATGTGTCAGCCCAGTCCACCAGCTCCGCCTTGAGAGCTCGAAAAGGTTAAGCGTTCTCCAAAGTGACTAATTCCGGGAAGATGTCACTAGCCAAATCATTAGCCACTTCGTTCCCCGCTATACCACAGTGTCCCGGCACCATATAATCTCAATGCATCCCCGTATCTGAGTATCGTCATTGATCCCACAGAGTCCGTAGAAAAAGCCCTGATAGCGCTTGGTTATCCGTGAAAATCACAATATCACTGGTCAAGCCCATGATATTCACCTGTTTAATGCACCTCCGTAATCGCGGTGACCTCCGCCTGTAGTACGGTGTTATGGTCAGGAAGACGGAAGCATTTGCGTACATTGAAGTCAGCGTTAGAGAAGCCCAGACCCGCTTTCCCATCCAGTTTTGATCCATCCGTGTAAAAGTGGATCCCCGGTTAGTTCCTCAAGAAGGTCCCATTTAAGCATGGTTGCCTGTCGGGAC
>CM037854.1:209973768-210022532 GCA_021234595.1 Delia radicum
TTTGCATACTTTGCAGCGACTTCAAAGCAGTAGTGGTTTTATATCCGTATATTATCGCCATGTAGTTTAGGTGGCTTTGTATCAGAGCCTGATAAATCAAAAGTTTACCAACAGCTGGAGCTATCTTGGTTTTAACTTCCGCAATATGCAAATTCCACGAGAGGTTACTCGGTAAAGTTATTACCAAATATTTTACATCATGGCTTTCAAAAATTCTGCTCCCATCTACAAAAATATTGAAACCACTATTTTGAGCATTTGAATAGGGTCTGAATCTGATCAATTTTGTTTTGTTTGCATTTAGTACTAATTTATTCAATCTAGCATACTCAAAAATTAAGGCAACATCTCGTTCCATGTACGTTTTCAATACCAAATCTAATTTGTAGGGATAAGAGAGACAAACATCATCTGCAAACATATATAATTTTCCAGTAAGACATAAGTTACAAATGTCATTTAAATAAATTGAGAACAGCAATACTACTGGGGGGATATTGTGTAATTCGATTCGAAAAATTTGGTTCAAATTTGGAAATTTTAAAACCCTTTTAAGATGATATCCATACTTAAAAGTCCAACTTTTTTTTTGCATTACCTAGATCATTTTCTATATATTTTCTTAATTTTGCCCATTGCTTTATTTTCAATACGAAAATTCTGTTCGAATCGAATCTTTAATATTGTCTACCCTTAAGTACCAATATCTTTATTATTGTCTACCCTTAAATACAAAATGAATTGGTATTTTTGAACTACATACTTGTTCTGAGTGTCTATATATATGAGCTTTTAAATGGCATAAGTATGTAACAATATAGTTACCTACTCCGTAGATGTGTATGTATTAATATTTTTTACTAACAAAATATGAATTTCCTTTGAATAATGTATATTTATATGACATTTTTTCATAAACAGTGTAAGCAATATGTTTTAAAACAATAGCGTTTAAATGTTGTTATAATCTAAGACAGCTTAAATTTTTAAAAATTATACGTTTTTAAATTGAAATATCGAAATAAGATCAGGAAGAAAGTCCTTAATTATTAAGAACTTAATAAGTTGAGGTTTTTAATATATATTTGTCACCCTGTATACCCGAGTAAAAACGATAACATTATTTTATATAAATATACATATATGTTAATGCATGCTATTATATGTAAATACATATATTTATGTATGTTTATATATAATTTTTTTTTCCTCAAAACTTTTTAATACATATTATAATTACTTCATATTACATATCAACCAATATATAATAGTGTATTTCATGTGAAATTATATATGGTTAATCTAATTATGTACGAACACATGTATAATAAGATATAACACAAAATTATGTATAACGACATATTGTGTAATATGCAAAAAGCTTTAATTCATTTTGGATAAAAAGATATCTTGACACATTCATAGTTATATGTGAAGATATATCGTTACATGCTAAAAAAAAAAATGTTGATCTTTTATATACAACTTGTCGCATGTAAAGTCTGAATCTCGCGAATTTCGGCCCGTCTTCAAACGAGAGGTAATATTAAGCTTTTTATGGATAAAATGTATTTTTAAAGTTTTTAGGCAAAGTACAGCTTAAAAGTTTGGCAATGCTGAGCATATGATAGAATAGGAAAGTATTTATAAAATGTGCATAGATTAAATTTGACCCCACACAGCATCATTTAGTTTGAAACGAGTTATTCTAATTATTAATTGTTTTAAATTTAAAGGTGTAGTGGACCAAAATTAATCTATGGAAATTTTATAAATATATTTCAAATAATATGATCAGTCTTGAAAAACGTTTGAGCCGAATTTTGTACAAAAATTCAAATACGGATAGCAAACTATAAGTATTCTCAAATTTTCAACTAAATAATACTTATCGAGCACTATTGCGTAAGCACTATTACGTAAGTTTTTCCTCTTTTGGGACACCCTTATGTGTAATTAAACTTAAAAAGTTGTATGCGGGAACTTTTTTGAAACCGAAAATATGATAGGATTATTGTGAATATTTGCATACAAATTTAATACAAAAAATATATATATATCTATATATATGTATGCACAGCGCATACTTTAGGCACACGCCCAAAATTGTCGCCGAAATATGCGGTGTATAGAAAAAATTGTCCTCATCTTAAACGCTAGATGTATGAAAAGGCGCGAAAACTTTGGGGACAGTCCCCAAAGTAAGCAAATGTCCCTAAACTATGCGGGGGAACGAATAAATGTCTCTAGAGTATATTATATAAATAATATACAAATATATACAAATAATAATATATATATTCAGATGTATCAGTTAACATTATATCATATACTATTATATCAGGTCAAAATCCGGATACATTAATATCTGGTTATATATTTGTATCAGTTTAGATACAAATCTAATACAATTCTATCGGGCCATAATTCGGATAAAACTGTACTAGACATTTATCTAATGGCATCAGATTAGATCTAAGCATATACAAATAGATACAATTACTCGAGCCCATATTTTGGATAAAATTTAATCAGATTAAATGTACTTACTCGTAGCTTCACATAAGACTACCTGTTTAAATGTAACATGGAGCAATTTTATTGGAAAAACAGACGTATCTCTAACAGCAAAGTAGAAAATGTTCTAGCAGTGTGCAGGTCAACGCAAGCATATGGGTCTCAAATATGGGGGTACTCATACTTTGATGATGTAGACAAGTTACATAGATATTATAAAGGGTCCGCCATCTAACATTTTTTTTCAACTAGTGCTTATTTCGTGAATGGTAACACTTAGCTCATGTCTGATTTGACAGATAATTAGTTTTATCCTTCCGCTGAACGAATATGGTCCGTATGTTCGTTATCTTGTGAAAAAAGTGAAAGAAACTGGCATCCTCATCGATAAACCAAAGCGTGAAAAGCCAAAAACAGTGCGTACACCCGAGAATATTGCTGCTGTGGCAGAAAGTGTGCATGAAGCGCCATCAACATCAATTCACCTGTCGTTCTCAACAATTGAACATTTCGGAGACATCATTGAGACGAATTTTGCATAAAGACCTTGGATATGACGCCATACAAAGTCCAATTGGTTCAGGAGTTCAAAAAAAAAGTTATTTGGCGGACCCTTTACAAAACGGATACTTAAACTTACAGAAAATACTCCAAATTATGTCATCGCTTTAGAGACTGGGCAGGAAGAAGGACATTTTTACATCATTGGCTTTACACTTAAAATATGTATCAAAAACGATTTTTGATTATGAAAATCACAGATTACCCCATTTGTTATCAAAAAAAAGTAATGGAAAGAGAAAATTTATTGGTATCGTGTCCTTATAAATCGATTGGAGCATTACAACGTAGAACGTGCAAACCTTGAACATAATAAAAATTTATTTAACAACGCCTGTAAAAACCTGATTGAACAAATAAAAGCTCAATCAATCCACAAACATACCAGTGATGCTCTCCAAAGTGCGGATAGAATTTACCGTTTTCTTGATTTCTCGAAAGGTATGACCTATTGCAATGCTTTGTATAGTCAAGGTCAGATTTCATATATTATGAAGGCTAGAGGCAATCTTTTATGGCTAAATGGGAAATCATATAGAGCAGAGGAAGCAAGACTTTGCTCTTTATGTAATCTCAGGGAAGTGGAAACAATGGAACACTGCTTGGGTAGGTGCCCGGTTTTAAATGAAATAAGGATGAGATATTTCCGATCTTTAAGTTTGTCAGAACTATCAAATCGTAAATGTTTTAAATGGCGGTGAAGATGCAAATTGGCTAAGCCTTTACAATTTTGTTAGGTATGCACTAAGATATAGAAAAATACTAATAACTGAATTCAATTTTTAAATAAAACTTTAAACTCAATTTCCCAGCAGACGGTTATCAAACCATGCTGTAACATTATTCTTTATATATGTTTTAAAATAATTTTTAAAATAATTTATATTATATTTATACTATAAGTTAATTTCTTTGTATTATTTTATAAATTTTTGAAAACAAATAAAGAAGAATCTAATCTAAAAAATCTAAAATCATAAAGATCCACATAAATTTTTTTTCATCGGGTACTCCAACATTTAAAAATGTAAGTTTATATTTGCAAGTGAAATGTATAGGTATTTGAATCGTTTTATATATTTGCGTATGTTATTTTTAGGAAATTGAACTTTTAAATTTGTTTTTTTATAGCATTTTTTTGTTCATCTGTCAAAACTTTGTTTATAACCTGAGTAATATTTCGTGTTTATAAAATTTGTTTTTTTTTTTATAAATAGACATGAAATATGGCTTATTAGTAACAATTTTAACCATATTTCAAATTTAAACATAATAAGCCTTTTAGATTGCATTTTTGAACAAATATTAGCAATTTTTTTTTTTTTTTCAATTTCTATTTGACATAGTATATAATGTGCTTCTTTTCATACTAATATTAGAATTTTCTTTATATCACAACTGCATTTTAACCACCCTGCGGGAAATAAAGGGTTGAATGATCCAAAGTGACAAGTCTGTGTTATATGATGGGGCATGCCACTAAACTGATGGAACCAAAATTGTTGCATACCAAAAAGTGTTAATTTGGCTAAAATGACCAATCACGTGACTATTACAATGGTGACAAAACATTGACTGGTTGGTACCAGATATATCATGTAAATGGAGAAAAACTAACATAACATCAAAGTGTACTGATGCAACTAAGGTCACTGCAATTGAAGTTGTTGCTGGTCAGTGAACTAGTTCAAAACCTTAAGCAGCATGTGAAAACATTTCAAAGTAGTTCCAACGGATTCAGTCCCTTGACTACTACAAAGCAAACATAAAACTGATATTTAACAACCTTATCTAAGTTTCCAAAAAATAATTTCCAAAAACGTTAATTTTTTGATTTTAATTCTTAACTCTTAAACAAAATAAAAATAACCTAAGGTTTGAAAGCTAATACATTTTTTTCAAAGTGCCAGTCGTAGTAAAAATGAAGACAATAAATTACTGTCACAAAATTTTTTTGAGACACTTTACCAGCGTTTCCGAAAGTGTTTTGCCAGTATTTTTTTACAATAAATTAAGTTTTGAACAGCCTGACTTTTTGTCTAGTTTATATACTTTTCCAAAAAAAAAAAATAAAAATAAATTAGATATTTTTTTACTAATGATGACAACTTTTATAATGATACATTTCATTATCATATATCTAGACACTTTTATGTCAAGAATTTGAAGAAATTAAATTTTTAAAAATTCAGGAGTAGTTTGAGCCTTTAGTATAAAAAACTCAAAATTGCAAAGCCAATATGACTGAAAATTTCTTTTTGAAAAGTAATCGTCTTTTTATCGAATATTTTATTGCCAAGCTTTGAGGGTCGCTGAGTACGAATCTGAAATCAGATTTGAAATATTAAAAATGGCAAATATGGCGTATATTTTTTTTTTTTTTCCAAATATTTATCGAATTATATGATATATTTTTCTCTAAAAGTCTAAGAGGTCTCTGAATATAAATATCCAATCAGATTTTATAAATTCAAAATGGCGGAGCCAATATGACGGAAATTTTTTTTTAAAAGTGATCATATTCGTATCACATATTTACTTGGCAGTCTTTGGGGGTCGCTGTGTACAAATTTGAAATAAGATGTTAAATATTAAAAATGGCGCATCCAATATGATGGATGAGGGTTGGTAAATACGAAACTGGCATCTGGGCTTTAAAATTAAAAATGGTGGACCCAAGATTTTTCAATTTGATACGAAGCCGATGAGTTTTCAGAAAATCTATCCGACATTTTGATTTCAGATTCGTATTTCGCAACACTCAAAACATTCCGATAAATAATTTGCAAACAAACGGATAATTTTGCAAAAAATTATCAGCCATATTCGATCCGCCATTTTGAATATATATAATTTTTATTTTTTTTTTTGTTAAAGAGAAGCAACACTCAATTAGGAAATTCTTCCTATTTATTAATATGTTGCTATCTTTGGCACGGTGATAGTGGAGATATGAAAGGTGGGGAAAGATGAAGACCTTCAAGTATGGCAACACTGTAATTGCGCGAGATGATAAGTCATAGAACAGTTGTTGCTCGCCACCTGAAGGAGTGTTGGCGAACTTTATTGAAGCTTTTTTTCATAGTCCTGATTCGTTATTTTACTTATGTGGGGTTAAGTGGAAACACCGAAGGCGGGCGCTATGAAACATATGAGGGATAGAAAAATCATATATGTATATTATTTGTTTAAATTAATGTTGTCATCACCGGGAATCGAACGCAAGACCATCTGTGTAACAGACCAACGCTCTAACCATTACACCACTTTAGCAAACATTATGAAAATTTAATTTTTCAAACTAAGTTATACTTTTAATTTGTATGGAACTAATTAGACTTATTAAAATTGTAAATAATATTCCTACCGTTTGCAAAAATCTGACTTGTAAATTCTTTAAAACTTACTTGTTATTGATAATAATAAGAAAAATTATACTTTGTTGGGTTTTTATAGCAACGAAACTAGTAAAATCAGGAAAAACGTGTGCAATCACATCGAAACTTGTTTTAAAAAGATATAGCGGAAATTACACTAGATGACAGTTGGGTCATTCCTGCAGCAACGCATAAAAACGAAATGTCCATTTTATTCGACAGGCCACAGTAGTGAACATTCCCTTATTTAAAAACGGTGTAGTTTTATGCAATTTGAGGCACACCATGTAGATGACAGCACATCAATAACGGAATACGAACATCAGAAATATACAAGGTGTTGGGGAAAATATTTTGAAATTGTATGTTTTTTTAGTCTGACATTCAGGATTAATCTTTTCAATTGGCAAGCATATTTCGTGAACTAAATTTCTTAATAAACAATTCCACCTATTTTTATTACTTTAATTTAATCCCAGCAAAAACTGTAATTTTAATATTTATTATTGTGTTGTACAAAAAAAAACGCATTTTTTAACGCTGTTAAGATAAATGATTATTTTGAGAGGATTTAGAATGTTTAAACATCAGTCAAAGATACAGAAAAGGTATTCATGCCTACAAATAAATTTTGGAAAAATTTTAAATTCTTTAAACAAAATTTTTGAATATACTTTTAGATTAGATTATATGGCACTATGCACCGCGACCACTTAGGTCTTTTGTGCTGCCTAAAGTTACCCTAAAGATTCAAGCTACCTATAAAGCCAATAATCCTATTAGGCAAAATCTTCATAATGTCCGAAGGGGAGACAAAGCGATTGCCAAGAAACTTGGCACGCCTTTCACATAGACTTGGGCATTCGCAAAGAACATGCTCTGATGTCTCAGCTACCAGTTCGCAAAACCTACACTATATTAGAATGTACTTAGATTTTTTTGATACAACGCATTTATGATCAAAATTAATTTCATATTTACCTTATAAATTACATTACAATGCTATACATTATTTCATTATTTATAATAATTTTTAATAAAAAAAATTAATTTGTTATACCTCTTCTCCGCTCATTCGCATACACATTGTACAGCTGTATACACAAATGTATCGTTATTTATATACAACTGATTGTTTTAATACAGTTGGCTTATATTTTCAATTAAATTTCCATATAATTTTCATGACATGATAAACTACCTAAACGAGTCATGCATCATCCATAAGCGATTATATTATACGAAGGTTGTGTATGTGGATACAAACTTATTTAATGGTATAACAAAAGGGAAAATGGACAAAATCTACACATAAACATATAAAAAAAAGTTTCTACCTTTCTTTATACAGGGTGTGACAACTGCGACTGACTGATTTGAAATGCTTATAACTATTTTATTTTTACTGTTATTAATTTTATTTATTTTTTGCAGTTAATAAACCATTTAGGAAAATTGACAAAAATGCAAAACACATGTAAAAAAATTTTGAATTCTATTATGTTTCCGGACGATCAATTGTTTCAAAACAAAGAAAATACCTTCAGCATTTTCATTTAAATGGATAAAGCACATTTTCATTTAAATGGATATATAAATAAACAGAAATTCTAAATTTAGTGTACCCAAGATCCTGAACTCTAAAAAAAATAAATTAGAAGAAAAGTTAGTAAAACGTCTTTTTTTAGCAAAATTTTTTGCTGAAACTATGTTTTCAGCTAAAATTTTAGTTATACTTATTCAGCATTTAACTGTTTTGAACAAATGTTTTACTAATAGTTTGCTAATATTTTACTAATATATTTTGCTAAAAATAAATCGAGCTGATAAGCACATTAATAATGTTGACGACAACCAGATTTAAAAATATACACACAGAGAAATAAAGTGCCAACCGAATTGAAAAGTGTATTTTAATCGTAACAACTTATAAATTCAGTTAGTATAGCGATATTTATATTAGATTTCTTAATATTTTGGGTGTATCAACTAAAATTCAGTTGAATTAACCTGACTTTGTTGTGAAAACTAATGTTGAGTTGTACCAACCGAATAAAATTCATAGTGACCGAATTTGAGTAGTAGTAACCGAATATTAGTTGACAAATACCAAAATTGTTCTCTGTGTGTACGCAGAATGAAGTAGATGTCGCAACATGACAAGATGTAGAAGAGAATAGAAATATGTTACTAAAAACTACCACCATGGAAGATTTTTGAATTTGTTTTTTTATACATAAAACAAAATTGTAGATTAAAACAACTTAAATTCTGTGTTGTTACCGGCTTGTGAGAGTAGTTGTCTATTAATTGAATTAAAGACAAAATAAAGTATTTAAATTTAATAAAGATTAAATGTGCATTTGTAAACTATATGTCTACAATGATTATTAATGCAGTGCGAAATTGCAAACAAATATACGTTCCGTTAGACAAACTAAAGCGAAAGACAAGGACTACACATCTTTGATAAGTTTTTATGTTTAATTTTTCTATTGCAAAAAAGGGTTGTATATGTCATATTTTGGTATTTTTTCATTTCGTTACTAGAATTATCTAAGACAGTTGCTTCCTTTAAAGATGTCATCATTTAGACAACTATTGGTGAAAGTAATTGAAAGATAATTTTGTTTATGTTATATATAATTATTGCTATATATTTTCAGATATTAATATTAATTCATGTCGTCAATGTGAGAGTTTGAACGTTTTTAAAATTTGTAACTTATTGTAAATTATTTTTAAAAAAATTACAAAAACATGTATAGGATTTTCATCAAAATAAATTATCTAAAGTGTAATTTTACTACCAAATTGATGTGTTTTCTTTTTTTTCATTGTAATAATATTCAGCAAACATTTTGATAATTTTTAGCAAGAATTTAGACAGGTACATCGGCGACAATTATACTCTCTCCGGTAGTTCTCAATAATCCAGACATATGCTTCCAGCAAGCTGGAGCTACAGTATATACCGCAAGAGACATAATGGCGATTATGCGAGAACTTTTTGATGAACAAATAATTTCAATAAATTATGATTTTGCGTGGCCACCTCGTTCCCCAGTTTTGACGGCCCTGATATTTTTTTGTGGGCTTTACGTTAGCAAATCACAAAACATTCAGCAACTTAAGCATAATATGCGCACAGAAACTACAGATTTGGAGCCAGAAACGTTAAGTAACGTAATGCCATTAAATGGATGTAATTTCTCACACTTAGCTTAGTTTTTTTTTAATGCGAAATAAAGTCCCTTATGAAATCAGAAATCTGCAATTGACTATTTGCGAAAAAAAAACTGTTATTTGCATTTTACTAAATTTGAGGCTATTTTTGTTTGCTATTTTGAGTCTACAAATATTTTGTAAAAGGTTTTGCTAATTTTACAAAGTAAACTGCTATTTTCAATTAACGAAAATTCACATGGAATATAACTAAAATTTTGTACAGTTACCGGATTTATTTTTACTGTTGTTATTTTATTAATATTTCGCAAATAAATCTGCAAAATGTTACAGTTTTTTCTGTAAGTCCATTTTTTAATAATTTTTAGTAGCTTTTTCTGCCATTTTACAGGTTTATTTCTATGAGTGCAAACTTTCATTAAAAAAACGAAAAAACAGTAAAAGTCAAAAGTAAAAAAGTTATAAGCATGTCAAATCAGTCAGTCGAAGATGGTCCACCCTGTACAAGGAGGACAGTTATTTCACTTATAATAATCCATGCCTATAAATAAGAAAAAATTTCAAAATTGACAAAACTTTCGCCAAATATACAAAAAATTTGTTAAGTTTTACGAAAGATTTTGTTAGTTTTATAACAATTTTGTTTTTCTAAGCATGCACTGTTAATAACCAATGCGTAAAAATGCGAAAAATGTCTAAATATTCAAAACTTTCTTAAAATAAACGAAATATTGTTAACTTTACGAATATTTTGTAGTTTTGACAATAATTTCGTATATTTATGCATGGATTATCATGAGTATTATTGTTGATAAAATTCATAACACACTGAAAAAAATAGATATTAAGTTGATGAAACTTACTATTAAAATTTTTCAAACACTGTAAATTTTAACTTTTTGGCTAAATATCGGATATATAACTGCATTCTTCTCATAGCTTTTTTAAATTTATGAAAAAATGTCCATTTTAAATAAACTCCCCCCTAATATGCATACATTTTATGACTGTATTTGGCAGTCAATTTATTAAATAAACCAAACAGATGAAAATCTCAGTGGACATAAAACATTTATACATAAAAAAAACTGCAAAAAAAAGTTACTAAAATAAAACAAAAACTTCCGTAAAAAAAAACAATCAAGATAAAATAATATTTTATTTAATATTTTATAAAACCACAGTTTGAAAATATATACACAACAGCAAAAAAAAAAAATGTTATCATCAAAAAATCATATAAATGACAGAAACTCCAATGGCAATTTTCTTTCTGTTTTATACAGTTCTTATTTTATTTTGTTTTAATAGAAAGTTACATATGCATGGCAAATGAAATTTGTTTATATGTATATCTAACGGAAATGATTTTGAAATTAATGTAAAAACTATATTTATGCTACAGAAATACATTCATAAATTTATAAAATATTCTGAGGAACTCTAGAGAGATTAGAAGGAAATGTAACCTGAATTATATTTTATAACTTTTATCATCATCATCATCGTCATCACCACTACCAGTTGGGATATATTTTTTATATCACTACGAAACGGATATGAGAAACTAATGATTTTTTTTTTTTCAAATGGCTCGTTACACTGGGACAGCTTAAGTATACAATATTTATGTAAATATTAACTAAGATTGATATGAAATAATAAAGTTTTGAAAATAATATTAGTATTTAATTTTTCATGGATTTAGTAATATTAACCCATTAAAAAAAACTGAGAATGATAAAAATTTATTAATATTAGTTCACATCTTTTTTGGGATATAACTCTTTAACTCTAGTAGTGTTAGAGAAATGTGCTTTGTAAGCATTTTTATTCAACACTAGCTGACCAGGCAAACGTTGCTTTGCCTTTCAAATTTTAATTGTAATTAATTCTTTAAATCAAGAAATTTCTTTTACGCAAATAATAATATAATAATAATATATTTTTTATGTTAAGTGTACCTGTTAAAAATGAATTGTTACTTAAAACCATATCATAAAATTTATTGTTTACTTCTTGTCCTTTTTATATTTATTCTAGGACTATGAGGAACGCTGAAACAATTTTTGAACAACATTATTAAATAAGCTTGCAAAAAGTCTTGAATGTGATAATTTATTTTAATGCTTATTTGTTTTTTGCTTTTGGTACCACGCCCATTTATCCCATTCCGCCCATTTTCAGTTCGACTACTAATATTTGTAATTGATGGACTCGTATAAAATTTGAAGGCTATATAGCTTATATAGAACCCTAGATATTTAATATTAATATTAATTTTGTATATGAGCTAAATAATCACTTTGTATGGGAGCTGCCACGCCCACTGGTATGATCCCGCCCAATTTTTCCATGACTATTCATAATATAATCAACGTGCACAAATTTCTAAGACTCTGGCTATTATAGAACTGTAGATATATGATATTAAATATTTACTTTGTATGGGAGCTGACACGCCTACTGGTCCGATCACGCCCATTTTTCCCATGACTATTCACATTAACAAATAATCAATGTGCACAAATTTCTAAGACTCTGGCTATTATAGAACTGTAGATATATGATATTAAATATTTACTTTGTATGGGAACTGACACGCCCACTGGTCCGATCACGCCCATCGGTTGGATAGTTTTTGAGTCTATAGAGGACAAACATACAAACATTGTATTTTATATATATAGATTATTTTTATGTTTCCGCTCATAACTTTAAAAAAAAAAAAATTTCGGAACGATATATAGCCTATGTCCATCCTGGAGGACCAAATTAAATATTGGTAAAAAAAATTTAGAAATCGTATGATTAGTTACGGAGATTACTTTCTACAAACAAACAAACAAACATACAAACATTACCTCTTTATAATATTAAGTATAGAGTATAGATAACATGAGAAACATGTTACTTTTAAGCATTTCTTACATATCAATGACGCGTCATGATGTTATAAGCGGTGAAAGTTAAAATTTGTATAATAGCTTTTATACAAAAAGCTCCTGTATATTAATTTATAAATTTATTTCAGTTTGGGTTTAGCCAAATTATAAGGTACGAGTATTACATGTAGTTTTAACAATCCAATAAGATTTGAAAAGTATATGGTTTATTCCATAGCACACTTACCAAAATCCAAATTTCTAATTAATTATATTTTGGTCACATCAAGTGTGGACATGTCTAGTTTTTTTTTAATATTTTAAGCGTTTAAATTATTATTCGCGTTCGAAAATTTACTACATAATCGGGGAAAAAAAAAACAAACAATAACAATTGCACTGCAGTAGAGCTTTCCTCGTAAGTAGGTAATATGGTAGCAGCCAATACAGCTAAAATACCGTTATCGATAAAAAAAACCCGTTTAATTGTCTACCGTTGCTATTATAATTCCGTAACCAAAATACTTTTATCCTTAAAATACCGTTCCCCAAGTAACTAAAATACCATTATCCTTAAAATACCGATACAAAATTAGAAATATCCTTTCTTTGAATGATTTGTTGAAAATTTAACAGAAAAATAAATTTCTTAACTTATCGAAAGGTAACATCATATTAATGTAAATAATAAAGGGTCCGCCATCTAACGTTTTTTTTTTTCAACTAGTGCTTATTTCGTGAATGGTAACACTTAGCTCATGTCTGATTTGACAGATAATTAGTTTTATGCTTCCGCTGAACGAATATGGTCCGTATGTTCGTTATCTTGTGAAAAAGTGAAAGAAACTGGCATCCTCATCGATAAACCAAAGCGTGAAAAGCCAAAAACAGTGCCGTACACCCGAGAAAATTGCTGCTGTGGCAGAAAGTGTGCGTGAAGCGCCATCAACATCAATTCATTGTCGTTCTCAACAATTGAACATTTCGGAGACATCATTGAGACGAATTTTGCATAAAGACCTTGGATATGACGCCATACAAAGTCCAATTGGTTCAGGAGTTCAAAAAAAAAATATTTATTTGGCGGACCCTTTATAATGCAATTAAAAATTAAGAAAACTATAAATAAAGGTAACCGTATTTTACCGATAATGTTCTATAGGTAACGGTATTTTAGGCAACGGTATTTTAAGAGTGTCGATATTTTATTGATGTTGGTATTGGTGTTTTAAGGATAACAATTTTTTGAACTAATTGTAGTACATTTTTAGGTGTTAAATCCGATTCTAACTGACCTGTTTGCATCCGAGAACTAAACATTTACTACTAGTCTAGTAATTTTCAAATTTTAATAGAAGCTCAAATATTGATATTTAAAAGAACAACCGGTACGTATGAGTGATATTAAATATTTTAGTAACATATGTGGCGTATAATGAATATTAATAGGAGGAGGAATCAAAAAAACATTTTAAATTTTTTAAATACGGATTGTACAAACGCTATAATCGCTAGGGAAGAAATTTAAATTTTCTGAAATGCTCTAAAGTATAGTTTTGTTTACAGTATACACCTTTTAAGCCTTAAAGTGGTATTCTTTTTTGGCAGCAAAAAACATTAAACCATTTTTTATGTTTTTTTTACCATTTTTATGTCTTGTGCTGTCAAAAGAAAAAAAAAAAAAAATACTATTTTAAGGCTTGAAAGGTATATATACATTTCAGAGAATTTCAGATCATTTTAATTTCTTTCCTAGCGATTATAGCGTTGGAAAAATCCGTAGATGAAAAATTTTAAATTGTTTTCTTTTCCAGCCTTTAATATTCATCATACGCCACATATGTCAATAATATAATTTAATATCACTCATACGTACGACATTTATGTTAATAAATAGTTTAATATCACTCATACGTACCGGTTGTCCTTTTAAATCGTTTTTTTTTTTTGAAAATGTTTGAGCTTTTGTTAAAATTTGAAATTACTAGATATGTAGTAAATTTTTATAATTCTCAGTTTTTTTTTTATGGGTTAACATTACTTAATTCATGAAAAATTAAATACTAATATTATTTTCAAAACTTTATTATATCATATCACCCTTTAATATTCATCATATGCCACATAAGTTAATAAAATATTTTAATATCACACACAGAGAAATAAAATGACAACCGAATTGAAAAGTGTATATTAATGGCAACAACTTCTAAATTTAGCTAGTACAACGATATTTACATTAGATTAATGAATATTTTAAGTGTTGCAACTAAAATTCGCTTGAATCAACCAAATTCGTTGTTAAAACTAATGTTAAGTTGCGCCAACCATCTGAAATTCGTAATAACATAATTTGAGTCGTAGCAACTGAGTTTCAGTTGGCGAATAGCTAATTTTTTCTTTGTGTGCACTCATATGTAAAAATTGGATTTGAAATTTTTTTTGGTGGAATGAAAAACGGTGTCATAAATAATATTTCCGATACATGGTAATTGTTACCAAGGCACTCTAGCCGTTTGTCCTAGTGACTACCACGGGGATTTTGAATAAAACACATATAATTTTACACTGTGTACATTCTATGTATTTCTATGTGCTTCTATGTGTTTGTATTAAAATTCTTACATTAAATTCAAATTGTTAGGAATAAATTTAAAAAATAAATTATTAACATACTTTTTGTTATTTATATGTAAATAAACTTTGCGCACAGCCAACTTGTAAAATATGTAGTTAAAAAAAATGGCTGCCAAAAGGGCGCATGCTCTGAGGTAAACCTTAAATGTTTTATCTTTTGCTAAAGTTTTTTACAAAATTAACAATCGTGAAAATATTTTTATGGCAAATAAATTAATTAATATTGCCAGATGTACATAAAATAAAATTATTGGGACTCTGTAGACATCGTTAACAGTAAATTATATAAAAAAAATAAAATAGGATTAAATGTAGAATTAGTTTGCTGACAAGTACATTGTCTGGTTGTGAGGGAAGTTTTTCATGCCAAAATTTAACAAATTCAGTTTTCAGACAAGCAAAAGGGTATATGTTTATAAAAATTAAAATCATATAGATTACAAAAATATATGTCTCAATCCGTGCAGTTGGTTAAAGTGTCAGGAAGTGAGATTGAAATTTGTATATTTTCAGAATTTTGAAGTGTCCTTTAAATAGAAAATAAAACCGCAGCAAAATTAAACTTCTTCCGAAAGCTGTTTTTTATTTTGAATACTTTGTAAATATTGGCTCTATGAAACAAGACCCCAATGAAATAAGTCCCCAAACCAAAAATGAAATAAGGCCCCAAAAATTTCTAATAAAAAAAAATTGGGGGTCTTATTTAATTTTTTTGGGCTTTATTTAATTTTTTTTTTTGGACCTTATTTCATAATGAAATAAGGCCCCAATTTGAGAAATGAAATAAGTCCCCAAATAATATTTTTGGGGTGTTATTTCATTTCTTAAAAATCAAAATTTTTAAGGAATGTAAGCAACCAATCTCATTCAAAGCACGCAGAAAAAACTTTATTCGCGAAGCCGCCTGCCGCGTTCTACGGAGGAAAAAAACCTATAAGAGTGGCCGAAGGCCGCCACCCAGAAGCACTTGTTTTTTCAAATCAGATGTCGAATCCGTTGAAATCTTATATTTTTAAGACATCAAGTAACATTTATTTGACCTGTCATAACTTTTTATGTCCCAAAATACCAACCCACACCAAGATTTATTGTTTTTTAATGATTATTTTTTTAAAAGTCTATTTTAATAAAAATTTTACGTATATATTAGTGTCTAAAACGTTAAATACACAGAAGTCCAATGCTCTACTCTTTTATTTAAGATAAAAAAAAACAATCAATTAGCTGTTTAAATGACAAAGCTATGACTGGTCAAATTATATTACTTATTGTCTTAAAATAAGATTTCAACGGATTCGACATTGGATGTGTAAAAACAAGTTTTTCTGTGTGGAGGCCTTCGGCCGCTCTTAGGGTTTTTTTCCTCTGTAGAACGCGGCAGGCGGCTACGCGAAATAAAGTTTTTTCTGCGTGCGACACAAAAAACAAACTATCAATTCGTTTGCTATATTTTTTTATGGTACAAGAATAATCTTCCAGGGAATTTTGTTTAAAATTGTTCTTTAGTGAAATATTTTTAATGTTCATATTTACAGGATTCATATACTAATTTTTCTTATGTTATTGCCGTCATACAGCTAAGGACTCTATGCAGGTATATACTCAAAAACTATATATTAATTAGGAATAAAGAAATATTTAAGTAATATATAATTTTGTTTTTTTTTTAATTTTGGCCTTATTTCATTTTCGAAATGGGGCTTTACTGCATTATGAAACAAAGCCCCAAAAATTGCGGCGTTATTTCATTTTATTTTGGGATTTCGTTTCATTTGGTTAGGGGTTTATTTAATTTTTTTTTTTTTGGGGTGTTGTTTCATAATGAAATAAAGCCCAAAAAATGGGGCGTTATTTCATTTTTGGTTTGGGGACTTATTTCATTGGGGTCTTGTTTCATACAGCCGTAAATATTGGGTAGAAAATATTTATATACAACATTTTAATTAATGTCGGACGAAGTCTGTTTTTTACCTACGAAATTGGCGATATAGTCGATTCAAAGCGACAATGAGGCACAACAATATTTTCGACATAAAAATTTTCACATAAAAAAGTCTATAAAATCTCTAACTATCTTTTATTAAAAAGTACTTGCCCCAACTTATAATCTAGCAGAAGCTCGTCGCTTTACTGTACCTAAAAATTATAATGGCCTAGGGTCATGCGCGATTATCGACATAAAAATTTTCTATAAAATCTTTAAAAAGTACTTCCCCCAACTTATAATCTAGCAGAAACTTGTAATGGACTAGGATCATGTACGATTATGTGAAAATTTACCAAAATGTGAGCTATTATTCATGCACTGAAAATAGTTTGTAGGTTAAATTAACTGAAAATGTAATTTAACATAAATGATAAATCACTTAAAATCCCGCCTACTTTCCTTTAAATCAAATGTTTCTTACAGTTATATTAGTTTTTTGTTTTTATATACATCGAGATTATTTTTATGATATTTTCAATTTATAACGAGCTTTCAACCTCCGTATATTTACAAAAATAAAGCAAATCAAACATATTAGCTAGGTTGATACTAGTATTTCGATCTGGCTAAAGATCTCATCAGGACCCGAAGTTTTAGAAAGTTAGAGCCTCCATAATAGGCAGAACTTTAACAAAAAACCTATTAATAATCAATTTTGCTGCATTCTTGTTATTTATTTTAAATATCGCATAAGTAACAAACAAATCCGTAAAACAAAAGAATAGTAAGTTAAAAATAAATGTTCAAATTACAAACTGCAAATCCGAAAAAATAAAAGTTATATTCAGTTATTTGAAATTATTTGAGTTTTTTGTTTTTCGTTGTTTTTCTTTTCTACAAAATGTATACACACATGCTATATGTGTAAAGATTTTCAATTTCTTGTAATTTGAATTGAAATAATTTTGTATATAAATAAATCATTTTAATAGAAAAATATACAAATTTTGAAAAAAATAATTTAATTTTACAATAACTGTTCCGTTATTTGTGGTTAAATTTTTATGAAACTTTAAATAAATGAAAATAACTAATGAAATTCAGTGTTCCCATAGCACTTAACCCCACCGAAGTTAAATAATAAATCAGGGCTATGAAACAAAAAGCTTCAATAAATTCGAAAACTACACATCAGGTGGCGAGCAACAACTGTTCTAGGATTTATCATCTCGAGCAATTACAGTATTGCCATGTTTGAAGCCCTTCATCTTTCACCACCTTTCATCTCTCCACTATCCCCTTTCCAAAGAAAGCAACACTTAAATAAATAGGAAGAATTTCCTAAGTGTTGCTTCTCTTTAAAAAAAAAATTAAAAACTTCTTAATTTTTAAATCAACTGAAAGTTTTTATTAAACTACAAACAGTAAACTTCATACTATTCTGAGTGTGCCGTTCTAAAACACAAAATATACAATTTCTTTCCAACAAATGGGCCAAATTAAAAATTACCAAGAATTTATTTTTTTAATTAAACTGACCCGAAAATTTTTGATTTTAAGTGTCCAAAACGTAATATTGAGTTATACACCAAAACCGCGAAAATTCGCTACATTTCGCAAAGAAGCAAAAAAAAAATCAAATGTACACAAAGTTAAGAAAATTGTCCTTAATTTATGATGTCATATTTGTTTCTATTTTTTTTTTTTTTTGTGTTAATAATAATAAGATTTCAAAATGGTAAATTTTTTCATTTCAACCCTTTATTTAAATCAGTTTTATACCTCATTTGTAATACAATCAAAAACTAGTAGTTTTTGAAAATGTCTAGTTGTTGATTGCAAAGTATGGAAGTATGGCATTTGACAATTTAGTACAAATAGTTTTTAAAATCGACTACTTTCTGGTTGTAGTATAAATGTAGTATTATTTTAATTGTTTTTAATAACACATTTATACTACAACCAAAAATTAGTACACTCAGGGAACTTCTGCTTTAAAAATATGTTTTTTTTTTTATTTTATTAATCAATAATCATATAATTACAAATTATATACTATACCCTAACCGAGCACTAGCTACTATGGCCTTCGGCGCGTTGTAGCGAAAACAGACCAGTGCCTCTGGTGGGAATCGAACCCACGACCCCCGCACAGATAAGCCAGCACGCTACCAACTAGCCTACCGGGGAGCACTAGAAATATGTAGTTGTTTGGAGTGTACTACAGTTTCATAATTTTCAATGTAAATGTCAGTCATTTGCAGAACAAATTAAATTTTTACTAACATTGTAGTTCATTTAAAAAAAACAAACCACATCAAATGACTGTTTTATGATTTTACATTCATTTTTTACAGTAGTTTTTTTTTGTCATTTAAAAAAATAAAAAAAAATAAATGTTTGTTTATTTTTTACTAACAAATGTGGTTAATTTTTACTACAATTGTGATTTATTTTTTGAACATTAAAAAAACAAATGACAATGTTAGATAAATATACTGAAATGTAAGACATAATTTCTTTAAGTGAAATATCATTTGTTTTTGACTACATTTACAGAGGTCATTTAAGTACATAGTATTCTAAGTGTAGTTTTTGAATAATTTTAATTTTTGATTAAAAATTAAATTCAAGTAGTTTCTGGTTGTGCTAGTATAAATGAGTTATAAATAACAAAATTGTTTTTAATTTTAAAAATTCCAAATTTCGGTCTTTAACGGTTTAAATGCTACTAATCCAAATACAAATTACATTTATTTTTAAATTAAATAAGAATATATAACTGACATACTCATATAAGTAAATATGTAGGTAGTTACATCCTTAGAGATAATATATATATTTCCTTTTTTATTTATATTATTTTATTTTTTGTGATGGAAATGACATCTGTTTTGGACATTCGTTTTATTTTTTTATTTGTTTTTTTATGTAATTAAATTACATGTATTTTCTTTAAGTTATTTTAGTCTTTATAATAAATTATAAATTAATTGTAATGCCGAAGGCTAATTGAAGTCATAAGTTATAAAAGTTAAATGAGGCAGCAAAAACACAAAAAACTTAAGAAAATTGTCTTGCAGAAAAAACAAAATTTGCATTACCGGATGAAAAAAGTGTATATATACCCAGGCAGAAAAATACAAATAGGCACAGTGTCGGCTACTTTGGGTTATGCTTTGGGATTAATAAGCTTGACAGTATTGTCCTGTTACCCGATTGATAACAATGGCCAATCGTTGGTTTGAGCGAACTTGACACGGTTGGAATAGCGTGGGTGATTCAAACAAATTGGTGTTTTTAAAATAGCTTAATTAAATAATTTTGAGAAATATATATAAAAAAAAACTCATTTCAAACGCTGCCATACTTCGTCTTAATCTTATAGATCATATCAAGAGCTTGTTGTAAAAACTTGATAAGCCACATATTTATATTTTATGCACTTTTCTGGTTTTCTAGACATCCACAAGTCTTGCCTAAACACTTATTGTACCTAGGGTATAAACGCCCAGAAAAAGTCATATTTTTGCATTTTTTTTTATCCTTTAAAAGGCAAAAACTAACTAAAAAATAAATGTAGTTTATCAAGTTTTTACAATAAGCCCTTCATACGAGTATGTAAATGTGTGAAATAAGCTAAAATTAAAAATTGGTTCAAAAACCGTTCCATTGGTTGTAATATTGGTAAAAACAATTTTGGAAAAATATTTTGCTCGTGGTACTGGCAAAACACATGCTTTGCAGGAAAATAGCGTTTTCCTAGTACAATATCAGTTGTACCTTTGGTAATTTTAAGCACGGTGGTTTTTACAAAAATAGCAGTGGTTTTTTAGTACTTTTTTTTGTACTGTTGGCAATTTCTGCCTGGGCAGTTATAAATTGCCTACCGTACTAGAAAAATAGCACTGGCAAACAACTGTAATTTTTGTAAAGACCATTACTATTTTTTTGGTACTGTTGGCAATTTCTGCCTGGGCAGTTATAATTTGCCAACCGACTAAAAAATACCACTCGCAAACAACTGTTATTTTTGTAAAGCCCATTACTATTTTTTGGTATGGTTGGCTATTTCTGCCTGGGCCGTTATAAATTGCCTACCGTACTAAAAAATAGCACTGGCAAACAACTGTTATTTTTGTAAAGTCCATTACTATTTTCTTGGTACGGTTGGTTTCTGCCTCGGCAGTTAAAAATTGCTAACCGTACTAAAAAAAATAGCACTTTCAAACAACTGTTATTTTGTAAAGACCATTACTATTTTTTTGGTACTGTTGGCAATTTCTGCATGGGCAGTTATAAATTGCCAACCGTACTAAAACATAGCACTGTCAAACAGCTGTTATTTTTGTAAAGCCCACAATGTAAGAAATGTCTAAAAGTACAACTTACAATAGTTCTGTGTAAAAGGCAAGTATTTTGCCAGTACCACGCCAAAGATTATTTGCCTGCATTAATTTTAGCAATATTACAATGATTATTATTAAAAAAAAAATTATATTAAAGACTAATACCGAACGGGATTGGCGTTTTTTAAATGTGTGTATATAAATTTAATAAAACTGATTGAACTTTAGCTATTGTGCATGCACCAAAGTTTTTGAAATCCTGACGTTGACGCTGAAGGTAACATGACAATACTGTGAAGATAGTTAAACCCACGTCTTTCCTATCGCATAACCGGCCGTCATCGAGGTTTTGCCAGTACTGTGCCGATTCTATTTTTCTACCTTGGTACTTCTAGACTTTATCGATTTCATTGATATATATTCTCAGTCAGAAAAATACAAACGTACCACCGCTGGCAAGGCAATTTAGCAAGTGGTACAAGTGCTGGCAAACAACTACTTTCCTATTCCCAAAATGATAGCACCATTATACAAAATTTCGTCTGTTCAAAACGCGTCGAACAAGCATTTCGAAAATAAAATTTTCAACATTGGCAAAATGTTGGTAAAACATTGATATAGGTGGTATAAAAAATTGTTTTCCAAAATAAAATTTAAAAAAAGTTCATGTACAATTTTTTTGGTTCCGCTGGGATTTGAACCCTGGCCACCGGATTTGTAGCCGACAGATCCAACCACTGTGCTAACGAGACATATACTCCATGATAGGTTAAAACGTAAATAAATAATAACTGCTGGGTAACAGCAAACAGGGTTTGATGGAAACAGCATACCAACGTTGCGAAAATAAAAAAACAAGTTGGCCTCAGAAAAGCTTTTACAGAAACAAAAAAATCAATTTTATATGGAACGAATATTAAAAAGTATAAAAAAAATCAAAAAAAAAAAAAAATTCCCTGAAACCGGGCTCGAACTCGGAACCTTTAGTCTACCAACTTTTTTAAACAAAGCATCATAATTTTTATAAGTAAATGCTTTATCATTAGTTAGACTTTTGAGCCATAAGCAATTCTGACTGGATGGCACTGGAAAAACACTTTTCACAACGTTGGCATACTAGTCTCAGCCAATTCTTTGACAATGATTTTTTCTGCAGACCACTGGAATCGTTGTGAAACAATTACTGGAAAAACGGTTTTTGAAAACGCTGGCAATGCATCTGAAACATGTGTTCTGCCAGTAGTTTATTTGCAATTCCTCGGTTGGCCAGTGGTATAACAGTGGCTGGTTTTTTGTACCACTTGCAATTTCAGACTAGGTTGATATATGTGGTATACTTAACATGTATACCGGCTTTTAGGATGTTCTGAAGGTTTAGATTTTAAAATAAGGTGAAAAAAATGTGTAACTGTTTACTCCTTTCTCAACCTAATTCGAAATACAAACTACACAATATAAATTTAGTAGTAAAAAGCGAAATTGTTCCTGTTTCTTTGCAAAAAGTTACTAATTCTATGGAAAAAATTGACCCACCTTCACTTTTTATATTGTAGATTATCTTAAGGAAATGTAGTCATTTTGAGTCCCTTAAATTTTCGAAATGACTCAAAATCTATGACTGGTCAATATATTTTTTTATGAACTAATAAAGTTTTATATAAATTGCTTAATTTAGCTTAAACTTCCTTCCCTGTACGAGTATTTTTTTTTTTTTTTTTTTTTGTAAAACCCATTGTTTGTTTAGCAAGGTAAAGCCAAAAAGAGGTAAAAAGTTTTGTTTGAAAACTTAAAATTTTTTCAGTTCTTTTTTTACAATTTCTATGCTTACAGACAATTTTAAAGAACAATATTTTGTTATGTTACAAAAAAAAAAAAAAGAAAGAAAAAAATATATAGAAAACTTTACTTTTTGTGACTTACGCACGACTAAACAATATGGTGGAAATTATTATTACTATACGACTACGACAAGTATGACAGGAGAAAGTTGTTATTTTTTTAATATGATTTATTAATGTGCTATTTCTTAGTTTTTCTAGTTTTTCTTTTCAGTTTCTAAAGTCTTTTTTTTTGACGTTTTTAAGAAAGAATGAAAAATAAGTGTATAAAAAAGTTATTGCAAAATTTAAGTTAAATGCAAAAATGAAATTGTAATGGATTTTACTGAAATTATTTTTTTTTAATTCACTAAATTGAAACAAGAGATGTTTTCATTCCTCGACACAATTATATCTTACCTTAGTTTTTTTTTTCTTTATGATTTTTATTTGCATGTGTATGAGTAATATTTTTATTTCAACATTATATATTACTCATTCGTAAACATCAAATTTTTTTTTATAAAATGTTGCTTTAAAAAACTTTTTTTTCAGTTCTTATCATAAATAAAAGTTAACATAAGTTTCAGGATTATTTTTAGTCACGAAAATTTTCACAAAACATTCCAAAACAATCATTAGTTGATTGAATTCATTTTTAATTTTAGTTTCAAATTTAAAAACCCAAGTTAAGGAAAATGAAATTATTATATTGGTTGTATTAAAATTAATATTAAAAAACACATGTTTTCTAAATATTTTGTTATGTGTTTGATATGTTTATGACAAAAATGTTTATAAACTTTTATGCATAAAATAATAAACAACTTACAAGAAAAAGCAATTTTCAAATTTGATTAACAATATTTATAAAAAAAAACAGTGCTTCTAACATTCATATGACCAAACATTCATATTCATTCCTGTTAGCAATCATTCATCTATCAATCCATTCAACTATTCAATTTGATAAAATAAAACAATCAGTTTTGACTACAATTTCCGCTGCTGTTGCTTAACAATTCAAATATATTTCCAGTATAAGTATTTTTACATGTGAATGGCAAAAAAATATAACTTTTTCATGTGGTTTTTTGATGAATATGTAAGTCTGGTAGGGGAAATATATGTGGCATGAATATTATGATTTTTTTTTTTTTTAATTTAAATAACATTTGTATTATATTATATATCGTTTGAAATATATTTAAAATACATTTTATTTGCTGTATTAACCAGCAACATTGATTGGATCTACGACAATTTATTGATCTTTTTGTTACTAGCTTTTTTGAACTTTGGAGGTCCTTGTAGTCCTTTTTATGCAAACTTACAACATTTTGACCTAATGAGGGAATTTTGACGACATATAGGGAATTTTGAGAAATTTCGTCAACTTATTCAATCGCGTCGCAAGCTCAGATGTATGTAAAATGCCACCCTTTATAATAATTTTTGAGAACGCCCAGATAATTCCACCAAGTCGTCAAAATGGGACACCCTAATAATAACCCTCTAACAGGTAAGGCTGCCTCAGGGCAGTCTTGATAAAATTTATCACAAATGCGTCAAATGACCGTTATATGCCTAGAAATTAATATATTCCGATAGAAAACTAAATTTGCTAAATATTTTGCAAATATTTTTCGTGTGCCGTCCACGGTTTGGAGGCGAGAAAGCTTCAAAATTTAAATTTCATAAAATTTCAAAAACTAATTATTTATAAAAAAAATATAGTTTTCAAAAATCTAAAAAACCAATTTAAGTTGACTAAAAAATCATTATAATAAAATATAGGTAAGATTGAAGCTTTATCTTTAATAATAAGTCCTTACTTTAGTCCAAGGACTACAGGATTTTATCAGGATTCCTCTAAAGGACTTCGTTTTAATTTATAAACCAACGGACGGATTTTTATGAAATTTTGCAGAAAGAAGACATTTGCAGAAAGAAGACATTTCGCTTTTTTCCAAAAAGCGAAAATCGCGATATCTTCTTAAATAGGAGCAGAAAAAATAGTTTTTCGAGCGTGGTTATATCTTGATAAGAGAAATATTTTTTGTCCAAAACTTTTCTTTTATATGCTTTAGTTTTCAAAATGCACCTTAAAATATTTTGGCCCATATCGCCTAAATTAGGCAACGATAATCAATTTTGTTGAATAACTTATTATTTGTCTTTCGAGTGCAGCACATGGTATAAATTTCGTTGCAAAACTTAGTTTCCCAGTTAAAGGGTTAAGGCCCCCCATATGCTATAACATTACCAATCCTGTCAGTACAACAGTAACTAGTATGTGTATCAATTCTAATACTATTTTGTGGTTTCAACAATAATAAACTACCACACATCTACATGACTACACTCGGTAAAAAATGTCAATCAAAAGTTTACCAAAAAATAGCAAAACACAAATTGCTAATGGTATTCTTGCCACAATATATGCCCTTTCCAACGAAAGAAACGAGAACATTTTTGTTTTAAGGTTTACGAGTTTCATGTAACTAACAAACTAATAATAAACAATAGTAAGTTTTGATGTAAAAGTTAAATTGAAAATTTAGTTTTTTGCTAATGTTGATGAATCTTTACAAAGAAATTAGAAAGGGAAGGTTAGACCAGGTATAGGAAAACGTGGAAATGTGCGCCAAAAAAAAAAAAACTAAAAAATAACATTTTTGTCTACAGTTGCAAAAAAAGCAATAAAAAATATTTATTGTTTTCTTAAATAGAAAAATATTTTTTTTTATTGACACCAGTTTTCTTCCTTCCCTTTCTTATTTATTATTTCTTGTACAATGACAAAGACAATATAATATTAAATACATTTCCTTGTAAATGTTAATATAAAATGCTAAAGTTACTAAATTTCTTAAATTGTATCAAAAAAAAGTTTTTTTTTTTTGTTTGATGCAAATAAATATTTTATATATTAAAAGCTTTTTATTGAATGATAATGTTTTTTATATGTGTGTTTAGTTTTTCCTGGAAATGACAAATTGAGAATTCATAAATTTTAAGCCGTTTGTTAGGAAAATATAAAAGTTTATATAATAATCTATAAACATTTTCGTAGAATTAAATTGAATTTATATTAAGTTTTACATTTTTGTAACAACACACAAAACCTATTCATAAGGGAATTTAACATAAATAATAAAGTAAAGAGAAAAATATCTCATATTTTCGATGCAGATCCACGAAATGTTTTTGGGAACACAGAAAAAATTTAGTCAAAAAAGTTCAATTAAACTTTTGTTTGATTTCAAACTGACTTCCAATTAAAAGTTAAATAATATTTATTAAATGTTTAAAGGCAAAATTTAAAAAAAATTACCAAATTAAAAAAAAATATTACAAAAATTAAAAATAATAAAAAAAATAACGGTTTTTTTTTAATAATATTCGATTTTCCACAGAAGCTCCTAAATTTTCCGGCTAATTTTATTTTTTTTGGATTCCTCATAATTTTGCTTTAAGAATCAGCAATAAAAAAATGGGCCCGACTCCTTGTTTGGACAGGAGAAGAGCATTTAAGAGACCACCTTGTTCTCATTGTTTTTATATTTTTTATAATTGAATTATTTTTAATTATTTAACAAGAAAAATTAGGAAAATTTTATTTTTCAATTAAAGCCTGATTCAACACCTTTCCAACGAGCTTTTAAACAACTTTCAATGAGGTCCCTTATGAAGAATTCTTCAATTTTGTCACATGACAGTGGTGCACACCACCACTAAACCAGTCACTATAAAAAAAAAAAAAAAATATGTATTTACATTATTTTTGCTGGGCAATCGATTGAGACTATTTATTTTAAAATCGGAGAGGCGTCGTCCAAAAATTTGCCAATTTTGATCGTTTTCATATGGAATTGCTCAATAATGTAATTTGGGTGATTTTTAAATTTTGGAGATTTTTTTTTAAATCTTTACAATTTTTAATTTTTTTTTTTAATTTGTCGATTTTTTACAAATTTTAATTAAAGATTATATAAACCAATATTCGTTAATATAAAAACCAATATTCAGTTAAATATTTAATAGATATGATTAAAATCTTAATTTTTTTTTTTTTTTAAAGACACATTAATTAATAGGAAATTCTTCCTATGAGATGATAAGTCTTAGCACAGTTGTTGCTCGCCACCTAATGTATAATTGGCGAGTTTATTGAAGCTTTTTGTTTCATAGCCCTGATTCATTATTTTACTTCGGTGGGGTTAAGTGCAATGAGAACACAGAAGGTGGCGCAGAGATACATATAAGTGATAGAAAACTCATATATATTATTATTTTTTTTTTTTCTAAATTGATGTTGTCGTCATCTGGAATCGAACCCGGGAACCGTCTGTGTAACAGTCCAACGCGCTAACCATTACACCACAACAAAATGAATTAAATTGTTACAAATTATTTTAATTGATATTAGCACTTCCTTAATACGACCGACTTCAATTAAAGTTTTATTTGAATTAAGCATTTTTTAATTGAAACTCGATTTTAGTTTTTTTCTGTGGAGGAAAGTAACAGTATTTTTTGATTAACTTTTTATAGTGTTTGTATTCTTGTATTGAAAACTTTTGGGTAGTGAATATCTTTGTGGGAGTTAATATCTGTAGGGGCGCCTATAGCCGGAGAAATCAAATTTGAAGATCTGGAAATTAAAAATGTTTGCTATAATTTTTCAAACTAGAGCTGTATTTTCATGGTTTGATTTTATTTTGAAGTATGGTTTTGAAAAGAACATACCCTGTTGAAGCAGATAAGGCAGTGTGTGTCAAATTTCAGTGACGTTTGTCATTGTGTCAATGTATGGGTTGGCTTGGCTTGGCTTGGATATGTTACCGCTTAGCTAACGTAATTTTTCCAAGTCTTCCAAAATTTTCCCGAACTTTTGGTGGTATAAAAGGCTCAGCTAAGAAAAAAATCAAACTATTTTGCTGATAATCGCCTTTACGTTTTCAATCGCCATTTTGAGAATTTTGGAAAAAAGTAAGTTTTGGAAAAATAAAACAAATTTTTTTATTTATTTTAATTTATTTTTATTCTTTTTTCTATAAAACCTTTTTAAGTTTTATTGAAAAATTAATTAAAAATATTTTATTTTCATTTTTTTAAGGGATAAACATTTTTGTTTTCTTGAGACTCCATTTACCATCAAATGCAAAGTAAATGTGAGTTAATAAAAATTTCTACGAATTTATTAAACTCAATAATTAATTTATTCGAAAATTATATTCCGATTTCTTCTTAACAGAAATATTCCTTAATCGTATTTTGTATTCCAAAAGACTGATTAAAATAGAAAGCTGTATCAGCAAAAGGTTTAGTTTTGTCCATAAACCTGCTGTTAGCTATAAAAAAGGTAACACACAAACATCAACATATATTTTTTTATACAAACCATAACCAAAATGTTTGATTTTTAGCAGCATCATACATACATATATACGTACATCCATACATACATACACCTGCATATCTAAACAGAGTGTCAAGAGGTTTCTTTTGATTTTAGAGAAGGCTTTGTGGACGATATTACCCTTGGGAAAGATTTTTTTTATCTACCGATTCGTCTTTGTTTTTTTTTTTTGGGAACGGGCTAATCCCTCATCGAAAACCCGACATCTTGCCATCTAGACCAACATAAACTCATCTACAGACTCCTCTAAAACCCCATAAAGAAGTGAAAAGTGTAGTGCAAAGTTTTCAATGTAAATCTTACCTTTTTGGGGTAGAAATTTACAGAGGAAGTGAAAAACTAGGAAAGTGAGCGATTCGTAGAAAATTCTGTTTATAAAAAAAACCCTATAAAAGTGCATATGAAAAAAAGGTTAAAAGCCAATCTTTGAGAAAATGAAAGCCAAAAGTGAAAACCTTTGAATTTAAATATTGATTTACAATTTTGCCTAAAACCAGCCATAATTGTGTTTTTAAATTGTGCATCAAACTATTTTAAAATTTGTTTAAAATATTGCTAGAAAACTCAAAAAAAAAAGTCTTGTGTTCTAATTTCTAGCGGGTTAATCGAGTAGGGGGGCATATGTAGAATTTTTCCTGCTTATAGGTATATGGTCATGGCAGGGTGGGGAAGTTGTGTGTTTAACATATACACACGAAAACTTTCGCTTTCTATAAATGAATTTCTTACCTTTCCCCTTCTCTCTCCTATGTATATGTATTAGTGGCCTGCAAGTCATAGTAGTTAATGGATCCCCCCGATTGCCGGACGAGCTATAGCCGGAACCAAGTTGCGTGCTCCTACTAGAAAAGCTTGTGAAAAACCTTGGAATTACTGCTTTAATAAAAACCTTCGTTATATGTTACATATCCCATTTTCCCTCCCTCTTGATCCGCGTCAGCATCTTTTTTACAAAATTTTGATACGCAATAAATATGGCAATAATTTTAAAACCAAGTACATGTTCGAAATTTTTTTTTTAAGCTTTTTATTGTTTTCTGCAGTTTTTTTTTTTGAATACTAAAATTTAATTTGTCTTTTTTTTTAAACTATGGAGCTGAAGTCATAATTTAAGCATCTTTAAAAGTTCAGGAATGCTTACAGCATTATGTACATACAGAAAAATTAAGTGTATTTTGGTGGCTATAACCAATAAATTCGGTTAGATTTAAATGGGGTTTCTAAAACTTTAGTTCCATACACCGAAATGCGTTTTGAAAACATATATTCATTTATACCAACAGATTTCAGACGTATTAACGGAATTTCTGTCACCAAATTGCAAAACTTTTATCTGTGTGTAATTAATCAGAAAATTCGAATTTTCCTAGACGATAACAGTTAATATTGTTGGTCATGTTGATAGTGTTAAAAAAATAAAGCAAATAAATGTTTGTTAATTTTTTACTGCATATATGGTTCAGTTTTTGAGCAGTAAAAAACAAATGACAATATTAGTTGAATTTACTAAAATGTAAGTCGTCCATGCTTCAAGTGAAATTTCATTTGTTTTTAACTAAATTTGCAGTGGTCTTTACATAGTAGTAACCCTCTAACTGGTAAACGCTGTTTTACAACGAAATCCATACCATGTGCTCCACTCGAAAACAAAAACTAAAATCTTCAACAAAATTGTTTATTGTTTAAACTACAATTAAAATAAAATAAACTTGATCTCGAAAACAGCATTTTAAGTTTAAACTTCGTTAAGACTATAAACAAGGTTGAACTACATCCCAAAAACTAGTTCTTAAGAACGACCATATTTGAATTGTATGAATTTGGAAATTTTCGACAAATTTGCGGATGAATTTCATGATTTCTAGTTTTTATTAATTTTTTTTTGTTTCTTTCATTTGATATTTTTTAAATTTCTTTTCTTTGTTTGAAATTTTTTAATTTTATATTTTATAACTTTTACGTTATTATGTAAAAAGTATAATTTACTAACGCACGCATTTACAATTAAAGCAAAATGGTCATTAGTTAGTAAATGGACAATTTAAAAGTTTTCTTAATACTTACAATAGAAGCATAAAATTAAACATTAATTTGGTCATCCATTAAAAAGCATTAAATATGTATTTAAAAAAGTTTTCTTGATGTTTTACCCTAGAATTTTTTGTTATTTTATAATTTTCATTATATTTTTTTATGTATTAAATATACACGTTTAGAAAAAACATAGTTGAGGCAACCATATTCCAAGAGCATCATACATTTTAGGATTTATGATTGCGACAACCATGTTACTATGGTTGTGACAACCATACTGTTATATTTTTCATAATCATAATATGATAATTTTATTATGTAATCAAATTGTCTTTGCGCTGACGAATAAGATTTGTGTTATTAAGGAGTTATATATAATAAATAATTATTTTTTTTGCTATGCAATGTTTATTTTAGTACCTAAAAACCAAAACTAAACTTTATTTTTTTCAGCACTAATATTATTTAGTCGGCAAAAATAAAATAATGGAAACATGTGATTACATGCACAAGTACGCATTAAAATACTGTTAAGAATACAATTTCACAACAACACTATTATAATGACCATGATCTGTTTGTAGCAATCATAATATTTGCACTTTAACCATATTAGTCCTAGTTATCATATTATGATCATGAAAAAGCATTTCGTCATCATTTATTGCCATATTATAATAATTGCAAACATATTATGATTATATCGTAGTACAGGCTTCTTAAAATTTAAAAATAAAACACTACTTTTATCACTTTTTACATAATTTATAATACTTTTATGTATAATAAACAATAAGTTCATTTAAGGGATGCCTGTCAATTTAACTTTTGAATAGACCGGATTTAGACCAAATATTTCCTTCTTCCACTAAAAATATCACCATTACAATAAACTATTATTACTATTTTTATGTTTTTCTGTTTCAACCCTTTCACTACTCTTGTGTGTGCGCCTCATTTTTAAATAAATATAAAAATGTTGATAATGCAACAAAACTTTATATTTTTGTTTAAATATGTTTATTAGGATGTTGGCCAGTGAAAAAAAAATCATTATATGTATAAACTGTTCATCAGGGCAATATTGCAGCGACATTTGTTGAGAAAGTCAGATATTTTAATGAACCTTTATCTCAAAAAAAAATCGTTTGGTGTATCTAAAAAAGCTATAATTTCGGCACGTAGCTTCATATAATGGCCAGAAAAAAAATCAAATAAAAAATTTTTGGCTATTCGAATGATTAATTTTTAAAAATGGGATGAGAAGATTCAAAAATAAGATATTTGGGGCAATTTTTTGATGGGCATGTAAACCTTTTTCTTTCTAATTTTAGAGCCCCTAACAAGAATCTGAAGTCTAAATAGAAATACAATAACCACAAACAAAAAGTCGGTAGTGAAAGAGTAATATTATTTAATTTGTTTGAACTGACTGCTTCTCACAACTTTGTTTCACAAACTCGTAAACAAGAATGACGCTCACAACAAACAGACTAATCATCTTTTTATAGATTTTATTTAATATATTTTTTAAACCACATTAATTTGAAAAAACTTCCAGAACACAGATTATTAAAAACATTACAAATTTTGCAACCTCCAATATTGCTATTTTCGATCAAAATTCATCCACTAACAGCTAGTGATGATTCTTCCCAAAAAAACGTTGCACTAATCCCAAAGGGCGTATGAGCGACCACAGAATTTTTCCCATCAACATGGTGCCAATCAAAAACATTGATGACTGCAATGCAACAGCTTCTCCTGTAGTTCCTTGTTCGTTTTCTCCTTCTTCACCCATATTAAATTAGTTTATAATCCTTTTAAAATATTTGAGAATTTTATATTTTTCTCTTTGTATGTTTTTTTTTTTAATGTACTCGGAAAAGCGTTTGATCACGTTTGAAGTAACAGTCATATTATAGTTGGCACAACTATAATATGACTGCAGTTAGAGAGAGGAATATAACAATAAATACTATATTATGATTGTTTCATAAAAGCAGAGATTTTTACTATAACATGAATAAAGCAACCATATTATTGAAGAAGTATGATTGATACAATAATAATTTAATTGAAACAAACATTTATGGCTGTAGAAAACATAGTTTTGTGGCCGCAATCATATTGCAACCAAATTTTTCTCTGCGTGTAGAAAAAAAATCACTTTATATTCATTTTTGTTATATGTCCTCTTATATTTCATTGTTCAAAAATCCTCTTATTATTTCATAAAAAACATTTTGATTTTTATTTTTTTTTTTATAAGAAAAAGTTTTTAATTTTTTTGCCATTGATATTATGAGCTACTTTTTATTCATTTACTGGCTTATACAATCACTCTTATGGAATATTATATGATATACATAATTCAATCAGGGAAAGTGAGGTTTTGTTAAAAAGTCCTCTTTAGTTTTTTTTTATGAAAATTTTTCCTAATTTTCACACAATTACTGCAATTAAACTTTTATTATACCCAGGGAGGATGGATGAATGAATAGATGTGGGAAAAGGAATATCACTTATTTCTAACTTTATATAGTTAAATAAAAACTGTTAGTAATATTTTTCATAATTAGGTTAAATTTAAGTCAATTATTTAGAAAAAAAAACAATAAGGAAACTACATTATTTTTTATAGCGAATATACTTAATATTTTTTATATGAAGGAAGAGATTATTAAAAATTTGGAGAAAATAAGAAGTTTTTGTATGTATGAATTCTAAACACTTTCAAGTGGTAATTGAAAGTAATAGTAGCGATTATTTATAAATAATTGAGTTAAAAAGCAATAAAAGAGAAAAAAAAGTTGTTTAAGGATGAAGAATATGTTTAAGGATATTAAACGGTTGGTGAGTTATTAAAAAGAATAATAATAAGAATAATTAGAAATCGTCAATCGTATAATAAATTGCCTCAATATGAGCTGAAATAGCAATTTCTTAAAATCAGGGCATCAAAGAGTATACAAATCACATATCGGCATTCAAATCAAGGAATCTTGTCGAGCTGTGTTATTTAGTATCTATAATGGAAATGTTGAAAATTGTGATTTTTCTTGTTCTTAAATGTAATCTTTTTAATAGGTTAGCTTAGGTCAAAAAGAGGATTCGGAGAAATGAAATGTTTCCCTAATCCGACTTAAGTCCCTGAGAACTTACATTCTGGCTTAAGTGCAAGTCCTCAGGGACTTGAGTTGGATTAGGGAAGCATTTCCCTTCTCCGACTCCTCTTTTCGACCTAACCTAACCTATTAAAAAGATTACATTTAAGAACCAGAAAAATCATAATTTTCAACATAACCATGATAAATATGATAGTCATAATGAAATTATAATGTAGTACTAAATAACACACCTCGACAAGCTTTCTTGGTTTGAATGCTGATATATGATTTATATACTCTTTGATGCCCTGATTGTAAAAAATTGATATTACGGCATTTTTTGAAGCAATTTATTATACGATTGACGCTTTCTAATTATTCTTTTTATTTTATATTTGTGTAGCATATTTTTCTTGTTTTCATAAAAATATATCAATATTTTCAACTTGAGTTTGTTTTAAGTTTTTTGTACTGCATAAGTAATTTTGGTGCAAGTAATTTTGGTAGAGCGGTCTACTTCAATACAGCAGATATTGTCCCGAGATTCGTGTGTTCAATACTCGCTAACACCAAAAGATTTTTTTTTAATTATAAAAAAAAACATCCCCCTAGAGTATGCAGCACATTTTTATTATATAAAAATGTTTATGACATTGAAAAAGACCATCCATGACCTTTTAAAAAATAGCATTCATGCATTGTTTAAAATGCTATTAAAAAATTATAAATTAACTCCTTCCTCCCATGACACGACAATGTTAAAATCATTATGATTCACCTAAGTTGCACCACATCCGGATCAGTAGATGTAGTAAATCTTCCTAAGCTCTTACGTTGCTGGGTTCATAATGTAATAATGAAAACAAACCAACAGTATACTAAAAGTTGGTTTCCTATAACTTAAAGTTGTGTTATTTATAAATCCACTAAAATATCCGATTGCTTTTAATCTTTTATAAAATCAACTATGAGTATTAAATATTGTGTTTCCCCAATACGAAATCTGTTATTAGTTCAAAAAGTTGTGTTTTCTAGGTTCCTTTTAGAGCCTTTTAAAAATTCACTATTAGTTCGAAAATTCGTGTTATTTTTCAAAATCCACTACTGTTTGTTTAATATAAATGTTAGTACTAAAAGGTTTGCTTAGTATTTTATAAAATCAACTAAAAGTCCTAAATTATGTGTTTACTAAGACGAAATCAACTATTAGTTTTAATAGTTGAGCTATTTTCTGTTATTATTCTAGAGTCATGATGAGTACGAAAAATCTTGCTTCATTTTTAAATTCCCGATTATTTGTTTTACTATCAAAGATTTGTACTAAAGGGTTTGTTTACTTCTATACATATGTATATTCTAAATGTTGGTTTTTTTCTTGGAAGCCTTTTTAAGAATTAAAATAATTTTTCTTTAGGAAGTTTAAAATGAGTACGAAAAGATTATTTTTTTTAAATCCACAATTTAAGCTGTAATATTTATAAAAAAATTCAATTTTTAGTACCAGTTTCATAGTGGTTTGTTATCGGTAAATGGAAATAATCCAAAAAAAAAGAAATAAGATTTTGATTTTAGTACTAAAAGTTAAAAATGTAAGTTTTAACTTTAACTATCAAAAGGATATATAAATTGTTAATTAAATTTGAAGTCAGTAATTTGTGTAATTATCGGGAGTCCAAAAAAATCTTAAATTATGGATTAGTAAAAATATTTAATTAAAACAAATACCTTCGGTGTTCCCATAGCACTTAACCTCACCGAAGTAAAATAATGAATCAGGGCTATGAAACAAAAAGCTTCAATAAATTCGCCAACTTTACATCAGGTGGCGAGCAACAACTGTTCTAAGATTATCATCTCGAGCAATTACAGTGTTGCCATGTTTGAAGCCCTTCATCTTTCACCAGCCTTTCATCTCTCCACTATCTCCCCTTTCCAAAGAAAGCAACACATTAATTAATAGGAAGAATTTCCTGAGTGTTGCTACTCTTTAAAAAAAAAAAAAAAATGTCTCAGCCTTTTAGAATCAAATTCAAGTTTATAAAGGCTGTTAACTTTTAGTACCAATCATAAAAATTAAAAGTTTTGGTACTACATATGTGATACTAGATGCAATAATACACAAGAAAAAGGCAGTAAATTTACAACATTTTTTCTGGGAGTATCGTTGCAGAAAAATTGCTAATATCAGCAAAAAAAAAAAATAGTAAATTCAGCAAACATAAATGAAATCTGACAAGATCGGCTTAAATTGAACTAGTTCATGAATTGAACTATCCTGAATCCAAACCCTGAAAATAAACGAAACTTTAACAAAAAACCTACTAATCATCAATTTTGTTCCATTCTTTTTTTCTTGGTAAACAAACACGTGGATAGGTTATTTTCCTAACAAGCATCATGAGGTTACTAAACTTTGAAGACCAAAAATCTTATATCTCTATACACAAATTTTAGTTTTTACTCTGTCTCAAATTATATTTTTTACAGTTTTATAAGCGTTTCTCATTGGTACAAGAATTTCCCCGAATTTAACTGGCATTTGGCGAAGAAAATATGGATATTGTAAACAGCTTCAAATATCTCGGTAGATATAGCTTTAAACTTTCTGCATCAAGACTAGCAATTGACTCAACGTGGTCAGATTTCATTCCTTAATTTTAAAAGACAACAAACTAAAAAATATTTGAATTATGAGTTACGCGGCATAAGTATGGGGGTATCAAAAATATGATGATGCGGAAAAATTGTTTAATTTCTTTATTAATTGTTTAATTTCTTTATTGTTTAATTTCTATATAAAAGCATTAAATATCTATAAACTTCTTATAAACTTCTTAATTCTATAAATCATTTTCCTCTTAATTTCTTAAAATTTGCTAAATAAAATTTAACTCATTTAAAAATTATATTTTATTAGTTATTTTTTAGCAAAAAATATGTTGGTATTATAAAATAATTTTATTATTCAAACCATAGAAAAATATAAACATTAAAAGTCCATTACTGTCAAAATACACTTCATGCTAAAATATACAACTTTTGGGCATATTCATACCGACACAAAATAAAATAAACTCACTAGCATATGTGACAAAAATACAATATGCAAAAAATAAAAAATGAACTTAAACAATATTATAAATGTGTGTATGGGTCATTCAATGTCAAACCGAACGAAATAATATTTGGAAAATTCAAAAAAATATTAGTTTTCCGACATGACCATATTTAAATTGATGTATTTTGAAAAACTAGTGGACTGCTTTCAATGGCTAATGGCTTATTTTAATTGTCTTGTACTCTTTCTAAAAAATTTTTTAAAAAATTACCATATTTTTTACTTTTAATCTTTCTTTTGTAGTTTTAACTACTTTTTCGCTCACCTAAAAATTGAAATAATTGGTTCACATACACTTTCTACTAACACTTAAATTTTCAGAGTGTGACAGGGGTGGATTTTATTTGTTAAAGAATTTTTACAAAAAATACCATACAAATTTTTATTTTGCATGTAACATATTTAGAAATAATTTAAAATATTAAAACCATTTAAACATTTTCAAACATTTGCATATATCAGACATGGGTGACTGTCAATTACAGTTAACAATCATTCACTTGTGAAAATTTTCAATATCATTCATAATTACAGACCTACGCTCACACATGCGCTCTTAAACGCTTCTATGGAAAATTTGTAAAATTTTAAATACCAAACATAGGGATTAGTAACAAAATCTGGTTATTTAATTACATGGCAATTACTCAATTACACCCAATTACATGTAATTAGATATAAAAAAGTAATTGGCCTGTAATTAAATACACAAATATTGGTATTATGTCCCATGTATGGTATTGAAAAAATTTAAAATTTTCCAACGAAGCGTTTAAGCTCACGAGTGCGAGAGCAGGTCTGAAATTATTATAAATGTAAAAAATGTTTTATTATTTATTTATTTGCAATCTATTTACAATAAGAAAAATATTAAGGAAATCTGAAGAAGTAATTTAAAATAACAGAGTTGTTAAGTTCCATTGAACTTAACAAATATACATGTATAAAACATTACTGATCAGTATAATACATTTTCTATGCTAAGGAATGCCTATTTTAAAAATGGGAGATCTAAAATGTGCAGTCTTTTTAGTATTCTTACTTCGTTACTGTCGTCTAAAAGTGTAATTGCAAGTGAGTTAGGATGATTACTTAGTCTATTGAGGTAACTTGTGCTGAATCTTTTAACTTTTTTTTTTTTTGTATTCATTTTATTTTCAGAAATAAATTCATTACAATAGTAGTGCCTCAGCGCCTTATAGGCATTGTTGAGGCGAGTTGGCAAATTCTAATTATACATTATAATTTACAATAAACATATAAATGTTATAACAAAAAAAAAAGTGAGAAATAATAATATAAATTCATATATAAAAAGAGAAGTAAGTTTTTTTTACTATAGTTTACATTAAAAGTTCTTCTATATGTTGCAAAATATAATCTTTTAATAATTTTTTAAACGTTGAAATTCTATGTTCATCTTTTAAACTCTGAGGCAAGACATTAAACTCACGACTACCCAAAAACTCTATACGTTGCTTAGTTGTTTCCAACCTATACCAAGCTACTCTTAAATTTCCATTACTTCTTGTGTTGATTGTATTTGAGTCCTTTGAAATTGTATTGTATGATGTCCTATATTGTGCAAGCATTTATAAACATATAACAACAGTTGGGGACATCAAGATCATTGTGAATGACATCGTTTCTAACAAACCAAGGTGCATCAGTTATAAATCTTAAAGTTTTCGACTGGTATTTCTGTAAAATATCCATATTGGAATAACTTGCCGTACCCCACAGTTGAATTCCATAAGTCCACACAGGTTTCAAAACAGTTTTATAAAGTATTAGTTTATTCTCCAAACTTAATTGGGATTTGCTACCCAATAGCCAATACTTTTTTTTTGGTTTTTATATCTAGTTGCTTTCGTTTCGATTTTATGTGAGTTTTCCATGTTAAACTGACTGTCTATGTGTAAGCCCAAATACTTAACACAGTTAGTTGAAGGAATAGTGACTCCATTTAAAGATAAAGGGGGGCAGTCGCCCTCTTTAAGGGTATATGTTATGTGGGTAGATTTTTCGGAATTAACTTTAATATTCCACTTATATAACCATTTTTAAATTGAGTTAAGTTGTCTCTGAACTACATTAGAAGCTTCGGCAGCAGATTCTCTGACAGGTCATATTGCAGTATCATCTGCATACGTCGCAACCAACACATCATTGTTCGTGGGTAAATCAGAAGTAAATAACGTATACAACACAGGACCCAAAACACTCCCCTGGGGGACACCAGATTTAATAGTACCAATTGCTGAATCTTCATCGTTTATATAAACATAGAAACTACGTTCAGTTAAATATGACTTAAACAGGAGGTAGTACGGTGCGGGTAACATATTTTTCAATTTAAATAACAGTCCATTATGCCAAACTCTGTCAAAAGCTTGCTTCACATCCAAGAAAACTGAGGAACAATAATGTTGTTTTTCTATAGCCTCTCTTATAGTTTGAACAACCCTATGGCATTGTTCGGGTGTTCCATGGTCTTGTCGAAAGCCAAATTGGTGTTCGGGCACAATTTGCAGAGCATCCCAGAATGGGAAATAGCATTTTTTGTAAAAGACGTTCAAATAATTTTGAAAGAATTGGTAGTAGACTAATCGGTCTGTATGAGCTAATACAGTTTTCTGGTTTACCTGGTTTTGGTACTATTATAATTTTTGCATGTTTCCATTGCGTAGGAAAGTAAGTAAGTCTTAAAACTGAGTTAAATACCATCGTGAGAAAGATAAGACCTTTTTTAGGTATCGCTTTTATCACTTCGGAGTCTATATTATCATAGCCAGGAGATTTTTTGGTGTTTGGCTTTTTAATTTCTCTTTCAATTTCCCTAACAGAAAAGGGTTTGATGTCGACTCATTTGACATGCGAAAATTATTGATTTCTGTTGATTCCTGATCGCTACAAAAGGAAAACGGGAAGAAAGTTTCCTCTAGGAAAGTTTTGAATGCAGCAGCTTTACTGTTATCTGACCTACACCAGCTGCCATTTAAATTTTTAATCGGAATATTTCTCTTATGAGCCCGTTTAAGATATTTTGTTGCCTTCCACAGATTATATTCATTATTGTCCGCTGGACTTAAGCTATTTAAAAACCTGCCAATTGAGTCAGTTTTTAATTCCTTTAGACGCTTCTTGACATAATTAGCCGTACGATTAAAGTTAGTTTTGTCCGTAGGATGCCTAGTTCTCTTCCAAACTTTTCGAAGACGTCTTTTCATTTTTATCAGTTCTCATATTTCAAATGTGATTCGAACAGATGATTTGTGATTATTTTCCTGAGGCGTGGATATCAATGCAGCTTCGTGGATGATTTTATAGAAAGTCTCAATAGCATCATCTAGTTCAGATCCAGTTTTAATTGACATCTTTAAATTTAATTTAGTTTCAATCCAGTGTTTAAATAAATTTATGTCTGTTCTTGGTGAAAATAGTTTAGAACTAATAAGTCGTTTTCTAAAATCTGTTTTAAAATTGACAATGATTGGACTGTGATCTGAACTAAGGTCATCGTTGGAGATTATGTCCAGTAAGGATGCAGGAATACCTTTGTAAATTATAAAATCCAGTAAATCTGGAATTTTAGCGGGATCGCTAAATTTTGAAAAAAATTTTCGTACTGCTCACAAATTACTGTATACCTAGGTGGAAAGTAAATGGAGTATATTGATAAGCTATTATTATTGCAAGTAATTTTGATTCCAGCTGCTTGCAAAAATAACTCAGTTATCGGCTCTAAAACTTCATATTTAATAGTAGATTTAATTATTACTGCAGCTCCAGCGTGTGCTCTGTCGTCGGGCTGATTAGCTGTTATTATATCATATCCTTTAATTCGAATAAAAGATTTACTAGTTAGATGTGTCTCAGATAGTAAAAGTATGTCAATACACTTGCTTTGAAGAAATATTTCGACTTCAGTTAAATGGTTTAAAATACCATTAGCATTCCATTCTGCAATAATGAGATCTAGTTGCATAGTTTGGTCATAAGCATAGACATCATATTCATTAAAGTGTTGGTTAACTCAATTTGTTTAGCTAGCATTTGTTCAATTTTTTGTAGAACATTGTTTGCTGCAGGTTCTGCGCCTCTGGCAGTTTGAGCATAAGTTGGTGTGTTACTACTTTGAGTTGGTTGGTTGTTATTGTTAAAAATATGACTATAATTTACCTGTTCAGAAGCAGAAGTTCCCTGAGTGTACCATTAAAATAAGCCCTCAACCATTAAAATTGACTTACTAGTTTTTGAAAAACATCACTTCTAATTTTAACATGTCGAAACATGTTTTTAAGTATTTCTTTTTCAATTTTTAAACACAAATAGCTCCATTAAAAAAACTCTTTTATTTTTCTTTTAAAAAATTGTTGTAAAATATTTTTGAAATAAAAATATGTTTGCCAAATTTCAAAGTAAACAAAAATCGTGATATAAAAAATTGTTCGGTTTGGCATGAAATGACTCGTATATTTGTTTCTTTTTTTAGAAATTTAAAACGAACATTCACCTCTTCATAACAGGAGTGCGCAGCAAATAAAATAAAAATATACACAATAAATTTTAAGTAAATATAAATGAAATTCATACATTTTATACAAAAATATATAAAACGCATAGAATTGTATATTTTGTACAGGAAGTTATATTAGGTAAAGGTAAAAGTAAGTTCGTAAGGAGTGAGATCAATCAAACTAGTGCACGAATAAATCCCTATAACTTTTGATGTAATCAATTAATTTGAATACGTTTAACAGTCTATTAAATATTAGTTTATGCAAATTAATATTTTATAAACCGAAATAAAAAAAATAATTTATTTTTATTTTAATAATATTTTTACTTTTTCAGATATTCCAGCCATTATGGCTTTTATTGTTTCTTCAGTGACCGTCTTGCTGTGAAATGACGATTGAGTTTTAAAAGCTTTAGCATTTTTTATGACTTATTTTGTGTTCATCATATTTGTTTTCACCAGAGCCCAATATCTTTTAATTGGTCTTAGTTTTGGGCAATTACTCCTTTGGTATCACTCTACCGCTTACGCTATATAAAATTCCTGGCCTGTAAACTACGAAAAGTCAACATGGACGTGGGTTTCATCATCTATTATACAGGAATCAAGTTTCGTTATATAATTACGACATAGTTATTTGGCTCGTTCGTGAACAAATTTCAGTTGTACTTGTACTTCTTCTAATATTTTGTTTAATTTTTTAAATGATTTTTAGAATTTGTCTCAAATGTGAGTTACCTAGTGATTATGTGTGCGTGCATTGGTGGTGGGTTTTTCAAGTTTGTATAATTTTTTTACATAAAAGCAAAAATAAGCGCTTAAGGTAACAACATGTTAAACAATATAACTAAAATAATAAGGTTAGTATTAAAATTAAAAAAAAAAAAAACTATTTATTTATGTGAATATGATTAAATATAATTTTTCTGTTTTATCATTTTAATATTTTCATACAATTCTTCATGACATTGTTACAGAACACTAGAAGCAAAGGCAGACAAGAATGATCCAGAAAAATAAACGCGGTGGTTGCTTTGCAAATGTGTATCCATTTTTTGTAGGAAGCCAAGCTCGAAACAAGAAAAAAAATTTGCAGTTTAAAATATAATCAAACTGATGAAATATAAGGTTAGGTTTAAAATAAAAAAAATATATTTACATATGTATGTGAATATTATTAAATATCGTTTTTTCTATTTTTTCAGCCCTTGAATATTTTCGAACAGAAAACAAGAATGCTAACACAAAGAGGTAAGGGTTATATAAAAATGTGAAAAAAAGATATTAAGTATATTAAATGAATTAAACGAATTAATAATTAACAAAATAAATGCAATTTGTTTTATTAAATAAATTAAAGTCATTTTAGCAGCATTAATTTTAAACAAAAAATTTTGGAAATTTTTTTATGTTAACTGAATGTTTTACCCAGTTTTAAGCAACTAACATTTAGCAGAAAACATGTGCTGATTTCAGCTGATTTATTTTAATTTCCATTTAACATATTTTCCGCCAACTTATTGTAATTTAACTAACTTTTATACTTAAAATTTAGGTCACCTAAATTTAAGAGGACGTAGTTCTCAACATCGATGACTAATCTGTTTGAATTTATTGATTGAAATATTCTAATATTGAGAATTCTTTGGCTATAATTTCAAAAATATTCTTTTATGATTTGGTCGTTTTTCATAATTTTGTTTGCATTTTTTTTTTTTACCGGAGTTAATGTTTAAAATCCGGATTTTCGAAAGTATATTTTTTTTACTAAATTTGTTTATCTCCTATCTAATAATTTAGTAAAACTATTAATATTTTAACCACTACTCTTACCTTATCCAGCTGCCTCTAAAAATACCAATACCATTTCATTCATTCTACAAAGTTGAAAAAAGTAAGGGAATGTTCTCGAATGTGAACTAATAAGGAAATTTACCTTACTCCGCAGATTTAAATGAAAAATGTATATATTGTAGACCACTAAAAAAAAATAAAAGACACTTATTTCTTTTTAGGTTCTCAGTCATAAGTTTAGGGATTAAAAATAGGGTTTCAAAATTACCGCAGTTGACGTTTTCTTAATATATTTGTTACATAAGTTATTAAACTATAGACAAATTGGGTATAAAATGAAAGGTATTTGAAAGGCGCATCAACTGTTATATAAAGCATGTTCGTGGAACTCCAAACATTTTTGTTATTCAAAAAAGATTTTTTCGAATACCACATTTGTGTGAGAAGTTGTTGTTGGTTTGAATTGAAATTAACATATATAAAGGGTGAATTAGCCAAGCGTAAACGTAAACGTATCTCGGTGTACGAAATTTAATAAGTCAAATAAGAATAGAAGACATTTTGTGTATCTTGTTGTTTCATTCATATGCATTTAACATAGAGAAAACGTAAACGGAATATTATGAATATGAATGAAACAACAAGAATATGAATGAAACAACAAGATACACAAAATGTCTTCTATTCTTATTTTACTTATTAAATTTCGTACACCGAGATACGTTTACGTTTACGCTTGGCTAATTCACCCTTAAGACTTTTTTTAATTTTATATAGAGGTTTCCCAGTTTTTTTTTTAATATTCGGCATCATTCGGCTTTAACATAACTGTTTCCGAAGAGATTTTATAACCCATATTTTAAATATTTTAATTAAGTGGCAACCCCATGCCCACAGCATAGACATTATGGGTACCAAATTTTTGTTTTCTCGAGTACTTTAATACTGCTTACAAAAAAAATTTTAATTTCGTAAATTTTAAACACGTTTTTATACAAAAAGTAAAGGTAAAGTCATCTAACGTTTTTTTTCAACTAGTGCTTATTTCGTGAATGGTAACACTAAGCTCATGTCTGATTTGACAGATAATTAGTTTTATGCGGAAGGACGAATATGGTCCGTATGTTCGTTATCTTGTGAAAAAAGTGAAAGAAACTGGCATCCTCATCGATAAACCAAAGTGGTGAAAAGCCAAAACCAGTGCGTACACCCGAGAATATTGCTGCTGTGGCAGAAAGTGTGCGTGAAGCGCCATCAACATCAATTCACCGTCGTTCTCAATAATTGAACATTTCGGAGACATCATTGAGACGAATTTTGCATAATGACGCCATACAAAGTCCAATTGGTTGAGGAGTTCAAAAAAAAAAAGTTATTTGGCGGACCCTTTATGTATTTCGTAAAGTCAACTTTTGTAAAAACTTTACAAGTTGACTTTTTTTGAAAACTACGGTTTGTTTGAAAATATTTTTTATTCAATTTAAAGAACATTTTAATTTGTACACTTCCTGTATTCCAAACTGAGCACTGATCACGAAAAAGTTTTTCACAAAAAGTTTCGCAAATTTGGTTTCCTATCGAAATAGTGTTATTTCTTATTAAAAATCATTAATTTCGTGCACATGTGGTCAATTTAAAATAAGTGAACTTTTTATAAAAAGTAACGTAATTGAAGTACAATTACAATTGGGCATGCATTTTGTACAAATAGGACCAGTAGTTTAGAAGATGCGTGTTTATTAACACTTTTGTCATTTGAAACCACTGTGCGTAGTAGGCTTTGCGCGCATTCTGCGCTTCTGTCCATCACTTTTAGGTTTTTATGTCATATATCACGATGTATTGTCAATACTGGCTTTGTGTTTGTCTCCTGTGTTATCGACTAAACATGATTTAGTTTTAAGCCATATATGACAAATAAAAAAAGTCAAAAACAAAAGTTGACTTTTCAACTTTTCATTAGAAGAAAGTCGACTTATCGACTTTTTCGTCAGCAGAAAGTCGAAAGTCGATTTATAGTACCCTGTAAACGTGTTATTTCGCACCTAAAAAATACATGTCTAATATTTTTTTATCTTCAACAATATGTCCAAGTTTCATTAAAATCTGCGGTTTCACCACAGTGTAGTTTCCGTGTAAGTGGAATATCACCTTACAGGCAAAATCTTCAGCATTTTTTACCTATATATCATTTTCTTGTTAAAAGAAAAATAAATTATATCAAAGGTCCACTTTACCGGAAAGTAAACGCAGAGAAAAAAATGTGATTGAACATGGTTGTGGACACAAAATTATCATATTATGATAATAATTATCAAAATATTATCAGAATTATGTTCTGGCTGATCATATTATGATTATCGACGACGATTTTATCGTCATTGCTATAATATTATAATAGCAATCACATTATGATTGTTGCGCATTGCAATCATAATATGATGCTCTTAAACAATGATAATATGATGCTCTTTTTTCTGTGTTATGAAAATTAAATTGTTCATATCTTATTTTTGTTTATTACACACAGAGAAAAAAAATTTTTCCACCTGAATTTTGGATACTAATATTTAAATTTTGTTGGTACTACAGAATATCGGTTTTCACAACAAGATTTGGTTAATACAAATGAATTTTCGTTGCAACACCCAAAATATTGATACATCACATTTGAATACGGTTCAACTAATCGAATTGTTTGGTTGTGGTCACCAAAATACACTTTTCAATTCGGTTGGTACTTTTTCTGTGTGTATATTTGTGTATGAAATCAATTAGTTTTATTAGAATTGTGAATAAAATTCTTACCATTTGCAAAAATAAGACTCGGAAAATTCTTTTAAACTGGCTTGTTATTCCATTTTTATGTTAATGAAAAATTATACTTTACATAGCGTTTTTGTTTTTACAACGACACTATAATTAAAAGAGAGATAGCGCAAACTAACTTGATGACAGTTGACAATTTTGATATATTCACCTGAAACAACAAAAAAGCATTAGGGAAAATTCCCTTAAGAAAAACATTATTTAGTGGCAGTTTTATTGCTATGAGCCATATTAATTGTAAGCGTCAATGCATGTTGCATATTTCACAAAAAATATATATAAAAAAACTGTTTCATTTCATATATAGCACGTATGGAATAACAATTGCAAGTCTATTGGTGTATTAAACTGCCACATATACTGACATTATAAATAACGGTGATCATTAAAGTTTTTAAAAGAATGAAAAATTTTGGAACTTACTTTTGAAAAATTATTATTTAAACATAAATTACTTTAAAGGCGCACATTAATATATAAATGGGGCATTCTTTGTGAACGGGACATAAACAGTAAAACCAATCACATTTAAAAAAAAAATCATAAGCCATATTGCATTCGCCATTTCGAATTTTGATAATCTAATGGCAGATTCGTAATCAGCGATCCCAATAACTTTTCAGTGACAATTTTGAAGAAAATTGCGAAACTTTCTTAGATCAACCGCCATATTGGATCAGCCATTTTGAATTTCTTAAATTAGATGCTAGATTCGAGCCCAGCTACCCCAAAACCCACATGTACTAATTTCCAAGCCGATTCCGTCATTCTTTCACATATTTTTAAGTGTCTCTGAAAGTAGTATCTTAACTCACGGCTTCATATTAGCTAAAGCATTATTACCTACATATGGCTACACTCGACTTTTGAAAGTAGAGATATGCACTAAAATGTTCAGCCATTATACAGCTCTGTACATCAAACTCCGTTCAGAAATAATGCCCCATATATTCTTTTTTAATTCTACTGACTTTTTGAAAATTTTAGCTTTTTAGTGCTAAACCTTTTTTTTTGCACCACTGTGCGTGTTATCAAATATTCCAGGTGAAAATCGAATCATATATGAACATATATAGTATATATGAGTTTTTCTATGATAATATATGGATATAGCTGATCATATATGTCCATATATATGAGACTATATATTTTCGGATCCGAAATTTGAGGGTATATGGTCATATCAGATCATAAATGTTCATATATGCTAATATATGATTCATTTATGCTCATATATGATCATATACGAAGATATACCGTCAAATTTCGGATCCGAACATATATGGCAATAGTAGTAGTAGTAGTAGTAGTTTTATTTTTATTTTAAGCAATACATATAATTACAAAATAAAAATAAATTTATAAATATTTACGACTCTGACCATTGTCGTCAGCCGTTTAACATATGTATAAAAATAACAATTCGAGATAACCCAGGTAGAAATTTGGGATGGTACAAAAAACGAAGAGTTTTCAAACGTTTGTTTTTGACTGGTACTAAAATAAAAGCGTTTCCAAAGCGATAATTGCAAATAATACGAAAAAAAAGCATTTAAAAAACCATTATTTTGGGATTGCTATTCGAACGTTCGGACAAAGTATTTTAGGAATACTTTTTATACAAAACTTACAAATATTTGTGAAATAAAAAAACTGTAAAAATATTGGTTCAAAGCGTTTTTCCAACGTTTGTAAAAAGTACTTTAGAAGTTCTTATCGTACAAAATTTACAAACGGTTTATAAAATAAAACCAATGTAAACCATTGCGTTAAAGCGTTTTTCTAACATTTGCCAATAGTACTTTAGAAATACTTTTTTTTTACAAAAATATTTTACTGATTAAAAAACAACACTGCCATAAGGGGGTCTATCTATATGCGAAACTCGGTTTCTTATGCAATTTTTTTATATAATGAAATATATCTATTTTCCAATAGAGGGCTTTTTATTTTCATATTTGAATATTCGATTTTTAATTTCATTGATTTTATTGATATGTTTTTATATATCAAATTTAAATCTATTTTTTCTTTTGTGGTTGTCACATAACGTTCGTCAAAATTATGTTTATGTTTATATTTTTTATACTAATCACATTTCCCTTAATTTAAAACCTGAAGTAATACTTTTATGTTTCAAGCTTATTAATTTATATTTTGTTACTTTAAAATATATTTTAATTAAATTCAATAAAATAGTATTTTTCAAAATGTAAATATATAAAATTGTTTAAAATTATTATTCTGATATTTGTGTTGAAAACAATGACAAAGTACTTTAATTGTAGCTTTTTAACGCTTAGAGAACGTTAAAACTGTAAATTGGTATTTATGAACAATTCATAAAGATCTTTAAAATTTGTCTTTCGAGCGTTTTGACAATGTTCAAAATTACAACCCTCAAAGCGGTTATCATTTGGGTCGTTTTCATAACGCTTAATAACTGTAAGCCAAAATGTTCTGCAAATACTTATTTAACGATTGAAAAGCATTTCAAAATTTTGTTTGCAATGTTTTTGAGAACGTTATAAAATTACCATCCTCAGACCGTAAATTTGGGTTATCATTTGCACATTCTCAAAACGCTTTTTAAATTTGTAATTTGGTATGTTCTGAAACGCTTGTACCATCATGAAAATGCTTTTTAAAACGTTTTAAAGATTGTATTTTTCTACT
>CM037854.1:210022632-210084912 GCA_021234595.1 Delia radicum
GAGTTACCTAGTGATTATGTGTGCGTGCATTTCTGAAATAAACGTGGTGGTGGGTTTTTCAAGTTTGTATAATTTTTTTACATAAAAGCAAAAATAAGCGCTTTAAGGTAACAACATGTTAAACAATATAACTAAAATAATAAGGTTAGTATTAAAATTAAAAAAAAAAAAAACTATTTATTTATGTGAATATGATTAAATATAATTTTCTGTTTTATCAGTTTTATATTTTCATACAATTCTTCATGACATTGTTACAGAACACTAGAAGCAAAGGCAGACAAGAATGATCCAGAAAAATAAACGCGGTGGTTGCTTTGCAAATGTGTATCCATTTTTTGTAGGAAGCCAAGCTCGAAACAAGAAAAAAATTTTTGCAGTTTAAAATATAATCAAACTGATAAAATATAAGGTTAGGTTTAAAATAAAAAAATATATTTACATATGTATGTGAATATTATTAAATATCGTTTTTTTCTATTTTTTCAGCCCTTGAATATTTTCAAACAGAAAACAAGAATGCTAACACAAATAGGTAAGGGTTATATAAAAATGTGAAAAAAGATATTAAGTTATTAAATGAATTAATGAATTAATAATTAATAAATTAAATGACAATTTGTTTTATTAAATAAATTAAAGTAATTTTAGCAGCATTCATTTTAAACAAAAAATTTTGGAAATTTTTTTATGTTAACTGAATGTTTTACCCAGTTTTAAGCAACTAACATTTAGCAGAAAACATGTGCTGATTTTAGCTGATTTATTTCATTTCCATTTAACATATTTTCCGCCAACTTATTGTAATTTAACTAACTTTTATACTTAAAATTTAGGTCACCTAAATTTAAGAGGACGTATAAGACGGACGGACGGATAAGACGACCTACTTGGGATATCTGAAAAGGGTTCGTACTTTTGTAGGTAATAGATTTGGTCACGGTGCGATTCGGGGGGAAAATTCTCCACAGAATGTGGATCATATGACTCCAGTGACGGCGTATGAACGTCTCTTTGCGGTCCATATACCGACCAGGGATTCCTGGGCGGGTGGGATGCCAGCAAGGAGACGTGGCTGTCAATTTCTACACGGACGGATCGGGGCTCAACGGAAGAGTCGGTCTCGGCGTCTACTCCGAGGAGCTCGGTCTGGAACTGGCTCTGAGGCTGCCCGACACTGCAGCGTTTTTCAGGCTGAGGTGATAGCAATCTTGGGGATCTTTCAGGTGCTGGTATTCCGCACCTCCTTAGCTTCGTAAGAAGCTCTAACTGGTTCAACGGTGGAATCTGATCGGTAATCCATCAGTCTCGTGGCATCACAACGGACCTCAGAGTCTAAATGTGCTAGTGATCACGGAGCCGGCTACCACTCCGACCTAACCTAACCTAAGGAGACGTAACTCTCAATATCGATGACAGATCAGTTTGAATTTATTGATTGAAATATTCTAATGTTGAGAATTCTTTGGTTATAATTTCAATAATATTCTTTTATGATTTGGTCGTTTTTCATAATTTTTGTTTGCATTTTTTTTTACCGGAGTTAATGTTTAAAATCCGGATTTTCGAAAGTATATTTTTGTTACTAAATTTGTTTATCTCCTATCTAATAATTTAGTAAAACTATTAATATTTTAACCACTACTCTTACCTTATCCAGCTGCCTCTAAAAATACCAATACCATTTCATTCATTCTACAAAGTTGAAAAAAGTAAGGGAATGTTCTCGAATGTGAACTAATAAGGAAATTTACCTTACTCCGCAGATTTAAATGAAAAATGTATATATTGTAGACCACTAAAAAAAATAAAAGGCACTTATTTCTTTTTAGGTTCCCAGTCACAAGTTTAGGGATTAAAAATAGGGTTTAAAAATTACCGCAGTTGACGTTTTCTTAATATATTTGTTACATAAGTTATTAAACTATAGACAAATTGGGTATAAATGAAAGGTATTTGAAAGGCACATCAACTGTTATATAAAGCATGTTCGTGGAATTCCAAACATTTTTGTTATTCAAAAAAATTTTTTCGAATACCACATTTGTGTGAGAAGTTGTTGTTGGTTTGAATTGAAATTAACATATATAAGACTTGTTTTAATTTTATACAGAGGTTTCCGGTTTTTTTTTAATATTCGGCATCATTCGGCTTTAACTGTTTCCGAAGAGATTTTATAACCCATATTTTAAATATTTAAATTAAGTGGCAACCCCATGCCCACAGCATAGACATTATGGGTACCAAATTTTTGTTTTCTCGAGTACTTTAATACTGCTTACAAAAAAAAAACAACACGTTTTTATACAAAAAGTAAAGGTAAAGCCATCTAACGTTTTTTTTTCAACTAGTGCTTATTTCGTGAATGGTAACACTAAGCTCATGTCTGATTTGACAGATAATTAGTTTTTATCCTTCCGCTGAACGAATATGGTCCGTATGTTCGTTATCTTGTGAAAAAAGTGAAAGAAACTGGCATCCTCATCGATAAACCAAAGTGTGAAAAGCCAAAACCAGTGCGTACACCAGAGAATATTGCTGCTGTGGCAGAAAGTGTGCGTGAATCGCCATCAACATCAATTCACCGTCATTCTCAACAATTGAACATTTCGGAGACATCATTGAGACGAATTTTGCATAATGACAAAGTCCAATTGGTTGAGGAGTTCAAAAAAAAAAAAGTTATTTGGCGGACCCTTTATGTATTTCGTAAAGTCAACTTTTGTAAAAACTTTACAAGTTGACCTTTTTTGAAAACTACGGTTTGTTTGAAAATATTTTTTATTCAATTTAAAGAACATTTTAATTTGTACACTTCCTGTATTCCAAACTGAGCACTGATCACGAAAAAGTTTTTCACAATAAGTTTTCGCAAATTTGGTTTCCTATCGAAATAGTGTTATTTCTTATTAAAAATCATTAATTTCGTGCACATGTGGTCAATTTAATATACCCGGCCGGTTTAGAGGGATAAGTATCTAAATGTACAAATAAAATAAGTGAATCTTTTTATAAAAAGTAACGTAATTGAAGTACAATTACAATTGGGCATGCATTTTGTACAAATAGGACCAGTAGTTTAGAAGATGCGTGTTTATTAACACTTTTGTCATTTGAAACCACTGTGCGTAGTAGGCTTTGCGCGCATTCTGCGCTTCTGTCCATCACTTTTAGGTTTTTATGTCATATATCACGATGTATTGTCAATACTGGCGTTGTGTTTGTCTCTTGTGTTATCGACTAAACATGATTTAGTTTTAAGCCATATATGACAAATAAAAAAGTCAAAAACAAAAGTTGACTTTACAACTTTTCATTAGAAGAAAGTCGACTTATCGACTTTTTCGTCAGCAGAAAAGTCGAAAGTCGATTTATAGTAACCCTGTAAACGTGTTATTTCGCACCTAAAAAATACTACTGTCTAATATTTTTTTATCTTCAACAATATGTCCAAGTTTCATTAAAATCTGCGGTTTCACCACAGTGTAGTTCCGTGTAAGTGGAATCCAAAATATCACCTTACAGGCAAAATCTTCAGCATTTTTTACCTATATATCATTTTCTTGTTAAAACAAAAATAAATTATATCAAAGGTCCACTTTACCGGAAAGTAAACGCAGAGGAAAAAATGTGATTGAACATGGTTGTGGACACAAAATTATCATATTATATAATAATTATCAAAATATTATCAGAATCATGTTCTGGCTGATCATATTTCGATTATCGACGACGATTTTATCGTCATTGCTATAATATTATAATAGCAATCACATTATGATTGTTACGCATTGCAATCATAGCATGATGCTCTTAAACAATCATAATATGATGCTCTTTTTTCGGCGTGTTTAAAAATTAAATTGTTCATATCTTATTTTTATCTATTACACACAGAGCAAAATTTAGTCATTTGCCAACTGAACTTTGTTTACTAATATTGGTTACATCATTGAGACGAATTTTGCATAAAGGCCTTGGTATGACTTCATACAAAGTCCAATTGGTTCAGGAGTTCAAAAAAAAAAAGTTATTTGGCGGACCCTTTACACTTTTCAATACAGTTGGTACTTTTTTTCTGTGTGTATATTTGTGTACAAAATCAATTAGTTTTAATAGAATTGTGAATAAAATTCTTACTATTTGCAAAACTACGACTCGGAAAATTCTTTTAAACTGGCTTGTTATTCCCTTTTTATGTTATGACAAATTATACTTTACATAGAGTTTTTGTTTTTACAACGACACTATAATTAAAATAGAGATAGCGCACTTGATGACAGTTGACAATTTTGATATATTCACCTGAAACAACAATAAAAAGCATTAGGGAAAATTCCCTTAAGAAAAACATTATTTTTTTTTATTGCTATGAGCCATATTAATTGTAAGCGTCAATGCATGTTGCATATTTCACAAAAATATATATAAAAAACTGTTTCATTTCATATATAGCACGTATGGAATAACAATTGCAAGTCTATTGGTGTATTGGTGTATTAAACTGCCACATATACTGACATTATAAATAACGGTGATCATTAAAGTTTTAAAAGAATGAAAAAATTTTGGAACTTACTTTTGAAAAATTATTATTTAAACATAAAGGACTTTAAAGGCGCACATTAATATATAAATGGGGCATTCTTTGTGAACGGGACATATACAGTAAAACCAATTGCATTTAAAAAAAAAAAATCATAAGCCATATTGCATTCGCCATTTCGAATTTTGATAATCTAATGGCAGATTCGTAATCAGCGATCCCAATAACTATTGACAATTTTGAAGAAAATTGCGAAACTTTTTTAGATCAACCGTCATATTGGATCAGCCATTTTTAATTTCTTAAATTTGATGCTAGATTCGAGCTCAGCTACCCCAAAACCCACATGTACTAATTTCCAAGCCGATTCCGTCACTCTTTCACATATTTTTAAGTGTCTCTGAAAGTAGTATCTTAACTCACGGCTTCATATTAGCTAAAGCATTATTACCTACATATGGCTACACTCGACTTTTGAAAGTAGAGATATGCACTAAAATTTTCAGCCATTATACAGCTCTGTACATCAAGCTCCGTTCAGAAATAATGCCCCATATATTCTATTTTAATTCAACTGACTTTTTGAAAATTTTAGCTTTTTTAGTGCTAAACCTTTTTTTTTGCACCACTGTGCGTGTTATCAAATATTCCAGGTGAAAATCGAATCATATATGAACATATATAGTAATATATGAGTTTTAATATGATAATATATGGATATAGCTGATCATATATGTCCATATGAGACTATATATTTTCTGATCCGAAATTTGAGGTTATATGGTCGTATAAGACATTATTTGTTCATATCTGCTTATATATGATTCATTTATGCTCATATATGATCATATTCGAAGATATGCCCTCAAATTTCAGATCCGAACATATATGGCAACATATATGATACTATATATGGATATATATGATCAGCTATATCCATATATGAAAATATACCAACTCATATATGATCATATATGTTCGTATATGATTCGATTTTCATCTGGGATGTTTTTTATTATTTGTAATTTTCAATAATGTTTAGATTAAAAATATTTGAAGTTCTAAAAGCAACTGCTGGTATATAACGAAAGATGACGAAGGACTAACAAATCTTATATAAAAAAAACTATTAATAATTGTTTAATAAAAGTTTAATATATCGTAAACAACCCGTACTTTTTCTGTCTCTCAAAGACCAAAATTACAAGCATGTTTGTAAAACCACGTGCATATTTGTCTACCTAATATCAGCATATTGCATATAAATTGCAGTAAAAGTTTTAGTTTTTATATTTGTTATTGTTATGATTGTGTCAATAAAATTTTAGGTTTTATGATTTGTGGAAGAGTTAAACGAGTGACTGATATTTGAAACACTCACGTACACTTACGAAAAAGAAAATTCACATAGGAAAAAAATGTAAGCACTCGAATGTAAAAATTTCGAAAATACCAAAGACAAATAAGTATATGTGCAATGTATTATATTGAGTTGTAGATAAGAAAACTATTATTTTTTACAATTTTTTAATGTTCGTATGTTTTTCTGTGGACTTTAAAATTATGAAAAAAATAAATTTTAGATTTTTTTTAATGTAAAATTTCTTAAACTTCATGAAATGGCTTCATTGCTTTAATAAATTTATTTATAATGAAACTTTTTCATTAGGCGTATGAAATTTTTAATAAAAATTATGAAATTTTTCATTAAATTTTATGAAAAACTTCATTAATTTAATAAAAAGTTTCAATGGACGAGTTCCAGTGACAGTTCATAGATCTAATGCAAAAATCATGCAGATAATTCTCTCAGTGTAGCCTACGGGACATATAACCCACGCAGTTTTTCATAGTAGCAGTATCTAAATTTTTACATTATATGTAGTGTATAGCTTTGACTTTCAAAAGACCTTGGCGGAAAGGAACTTAGACCTAAGACCTATTAAAGACATCAGTGGGGTCTTCAATGGGTCTTAGTTCTGGACTTATGTCTGTCGATTTTAATACCGGCATGTTGTGGTCGTTAATAATGTTTTCGGTGAAACGAGCGATATGGGCCGGTGCTTTGCCTCTATTACATTGTTCTCCAACAAACCAGAATATGTATTCGCATAGTAGGGACGAAGAATCCTTGGGACTTTTCTCATGCGCCCATACAATGAGAGATCCGCCATCGTGGTTTCACTTGTACAACATTTGGCGAGGATGTCTTGGAGATCTCCAATATTTGTGGTAGCCATAAAGGGCCGTCCAAATTAAACTTTTTATCATCATATTTAGTAATTGGTGACGAGAAAAAATTTAGATCCAAGACATCGTCGGCAAATGCGCTACAAGCAAAGCAACGGTGGCGGATATGGCCTGCAGTTGGATCACGAGGAAAATTCTGAATATGCTTCATCCGTACTAAATGGAATGCGAATACATATTCCGACTTGTTGGAGGACAACATAATAGACTCTGTTGCCGAACTATATGGAGATAATTGGACGTTCCAACACGGCATCACTTTGATTATTTTCTATGAAGTATTTACGTTTTTATTTTTTTCTGCATTAAAAAATAAAAACGAAAATGTATTTTGTTATAACTTTAGGGTTCACATAAAAACATATAAATAAAAAAAAGGGAACAAAATATTGTTTTTATCTATAACTTAATTGCACACATAATTATTCGACAGAGGTATCTCGAAATTGTCATGACAAAAGTTAATATTTTGGAAGTTTTCTTAAATGTATATGACCCCTATTCTAAATTTTTTAATTGTTGGGGTTAAAAAAAATCAAAGTTTTTTAATTGCACATCAATGACGCTTTTAAAGTTGAAACACTCACTAGAAATTGAGGCAGTTTTATCAATATCAAAATTTTTTTAAAAATGTCCATATGTTTAAAATCACTAATTTTGTCTTATTTTCAATAACTAGAGGAGTCACAAAAACTTATTATCACTCTGTATTACATATTCATATGGTTCCTAAAAATTTGAGTCACGTCTGCATCTCTAATATGTGCATCGATTTTTTTAGTGCTGTTGTTGCTTTATTGCAATTTTATAGAATTTTTAAGCTTTAAAAATTCACTAACCGGAAATGACATTCTAAAAGGTTTATAAATTTAAATATAATTTATAAACGAGGGCTTATTTAAATTAAAAATAAATAAACATAATTTAATATAATATAATTCTTTTTTAATACACACTACAAAATTGTTTAGAAACTACAGTGAGCGCAATTCCTCAATAATATTTTTGAATTTTATAACAAAAAAAAACGGAAAAGCTAGGAAAACTCTAAAAAAAGTAAGGCTTATTCGATAAATTTTTACCAATAAATCTTAACTTTTTAATCTATAAATATTGTTAATACAAATTAGAATAAAAATAAATACTTAAAGCCAAATTCACATGGGCTTACTTAAATAAAACTTAATATAACTAAAGAATTTGCATTAAATTTCGCAATTTTATTTTTTTCTTAAATATAATAAGGATCCTTCTTAAGTCTTAACTATATACATCATTAATACTAGTTGTCTTCTACAAGATTTTGGGAATTTAATTTAGTTTGGTGCAGTGCTAAATATGTGTAATTTTTATATATCTTTGGAAAGGTTGTCATTGATATACATGACCACTATTGTCAATTAGTGATCTCCTCTATAAGTTTCTTATACATTTCAATAGAGAATGTATGGTTAGAAGTTTAGACTGATAATAATATTTTTGAAAATCCTGGAAATGTCCTACCAAAACTACTTTAAAATAAAAAATAAGGATATTGACATAATTTGTCTATAATCTTTTTGAACACCAAATTTTTTCTATATAACAAAAATTACTTTCAACCCAGATTTCACCATATCCTTTGATTAATTTAAATACCATATATCAGGATAACCACTTCAAATAAGATTTCTTAAAAAAAAAATATTGTGGAATCCACTTCATAATTCACAAAAATTGTTTTTTTTAGAAAACTAAACCTTTTTATATTATTCTTATATAATAAACTTTTTATATTATTTTAATTTTAAAAGAAAATTTTATAGATAAATTTATTGCATTTAATATGAGCGGACTAATAATCTTAAACATTACAGCGGACTGATAGTGATAAACATTGTAGCATAGAAATTTGTACCAGACTAAAAACATATAATATAAACCACTCGATTTCAGAAGGGGTCGACTCTTCTGATTTCAACCAATCTTGGTACAGAAGATGTACAGCTAGCTGAAACATCGTCCAAGTCCAGCTAATCCCGGCAAATCTTGAAATACCGCATTTCAAAATATGAAAAACATTCGAAAATTTTAAAAAGTAGTCGTGCAAGAGTCATTAGTGTCTTATTTCAAAGCTACACTCAAGTCAACAAATTTAATTCATAAGAATGCTTGCAAAAAAAATTGCTAATGTCAGAAAAAGTTTTTCATAATATTCAAAAAAAATAATGAGAAGATTCAGCAACAGTTTCGTTAACACTTAGCAGATTAAGGATTAAAAAACCCTTGCCAAAATTTTACAAAACTTCTAATGAATGTTAGTAGAGTGAAAATTACTCAAAAAATTTGTTAACTTATTTGCTGAAAATCATAAAATATATTTTAGTGATTCTTTTAAAAATAATTTACAATACGTTAAAAAATATAAAAATGTTCATACTCCCACATTGACGACATGCATTAACGTAATAACTAAAGAAAATAGAAATAATTATATATAATACAAAAACAAAAAATTAACTTTCAACTACTTACATCAATGGTTGACTAAATAATGAAATCTTTTAAAGGAAGGCAAATGCCATTTATAATTCTAGAAAGAAAAAAAAAATAATAAAATATATCATATACCACCGTTTGTTGCAATAAGAAAAAGGAAACATATCTCTTTCACTTTATGCGGTCTACCTGAACGTATATTTGTTTGCAATTTGACCACACTGCATTATTACTCGCTATAAACCATTTAGTTTACAAATACGCATTTAATCTTTATTAAATTTAAATATTTTAATTTCTCTTTAATATAATTAACAGACAATTACTTTCACAAGCCGGTGACAACGCAAAATTTAAGTTGTTTGAAAACACAATTTTGTGTTATGTGTATAAAAAACAGATAAAAAAAATTTTCCATGGTTGATTTTTTTTGGATATGTCTTACAAGAGATGTACTTTTTAGTATCATTTTCCTCGTCCTATACTATATCTTGACATGCCGCGACATCTACTTCATTCTGCGTATATATTTCAATCTGGTTGTCGTCTACACTAATAATATGCCTATAGCACAATTTTTAAGCAAACTAACTTAATAAAACATTAGTAAAATATTAGTAAAACATTAGTTCTAAACTGTTAAGAGCTCAATGACTAAAATTTTAGCTGAAAATAAAATGTCAGCAAAAAAAATTCCGAAAAAAATTGTATACATGATTTACAAAACGTTTCAATAACTATACTACCAACTTATTGTTTTGAGTGTATATAAAAAAAAAATCATTTCTCATCATCATTCTGCGTCTATCTTTCAATCTGGTTGCCGACCACACTCTTAATGTGCACACAATTTGTTTAGCAAAATAAATTAGTAAAACATTAGTTAAGTATTAGTGAAAAATAGTTAACTGCTGAATATGTATAACTAAAATGTTGGCTGAAAGCATAATTTTAGCAAAAAATTTGCTGAAAAATAGTATACCTGACTTACAAGACGTGTTAACTAACTTTTCTACTAACTTATTTTTCTGAGTGTATTTAAATGGTGGTTATAGTAGTACATACAAATTATTCACTTATCCACGGCAAAATGCATTTTTGTTCAAAAAAGCACGTTCCAAAAGCTGTATTTCAAAAAACTGGTATTTATCTTCAGTATCCCTCTTGCTGTTCATAACTATTGGTTACTCTACGTATGAGTGTTATTAATTAATATTACTCATACGTGCTGTGGGATAGAACCTCATATAATTTTTAGTTTTGTTGGGCATTTTAATAATTTAATTTTTATATTTCATCTAAATAATAAAATTAACATTTATAATAAAATAATTTCTCAGTTAGGGAATGTTCCCTATTGTAACCTGTTCCCTAAAGTGGATTTTTCCTACCCCATGTAATTTTCAGTTTTGTTAGTTATTTTAATAATTTTTTTTGAATTGCATCTAAATAATCAAATTAACATTTATAAGTGCGCCCCGGTAGGCTAGTTGGTAGCGTGCTGGCTTATCAGTGCGGGGGTCGTGGGTTCGATTCCCACCAGAGGCACTGGTCTGTTTCCGCTACAACGCGCCGAAGGCCATAGTAGCTAGTGCTCGGTTAGGGTAATATTATATAATTTGTAATTATAATTAATAAAATAAAAAAATAATAAAATAAAAATAAAAAAAAACATTTATAATACAATTATTTAGCAATAAGGGAATGTTCCCTATTGTTACATGTTTCCATAAGTGGACCTTTCGTTTTTTTAGTGTTGTTGCATTAATATGTAAAAAAATAATATGTTGCATTAATATTTAAAATTTTTTATTTTTAATAAAAATTATATCAAATTTTTATATGACTTTTTTAAATAAGTTATCAATAGCCGAAAAAAACGCATGGTTTATAAGGTAATATATTTGAATTTGGAATATTTCACTTACAAGGAAACTATAAAGTGGTGTATCCGCAAATTTTAATGAAACTTGAATATGATGTTGTGGACAAACGCATTTACGGGTTAAAAAGTAAAGTCAAAAATTACAACATTTTCATACGAAACATGTTAAGAAATTTAAGTTTTTTGCATGTAGTATAAAAGTACTCAAGAAAATAAAACTTTAAATACCCATATTGCCTATGCTATGGGCACAGGTTTGCCACTTATTTGAAATAATTAAAATATTTGTTACAAGAGCTCTTCGGAAAAAGTCATGGTAAATGATGATGATAATAATTTTAAAGCATATTTGAGGCCGTCAGCGCAAAAGTGGCCTAACCTTGAAATAGGCAATATGAAAATAATGGGGTTTGTATGTTCATGAATTTTAAATTAACTTGCAGAAATTATATCATTGTTTATTTTAGTCCCGATGCATGTTTTATTGAATTACTGTGATACATTCTGTGCGATGAAGTATTTTATTTTGTTTTAAACTTACGTTTTTTTGGTAATTTTTGTGGCATAGGCCACTTTTGCATTTAAATGACCATAAAAGTACCACTACCTAAAGGCAAGGTTAGGCCATTAATAAAACAAATAGTTACTGAAAATTACATTTTTTATTTGAAAAGTACAGAAAACTTATAATTATTATACATATTCGACAAAAGAAGTCAAATTGAAACTACTCATCAATTTGGTCATCATTGAAAATTAAATTTGTTTCTGCTGCTGATGACTTTAATTTCTTATAAAAACTGTGATGAACAGGAGGTATAAAATTTAACAACTCCAGTAAATCTTTCTTTTTGGTATCACTGATGACATGACAATCAGGATATAAAATATTTAGGTTTTCAATGATGATTGAATCGCGTTTGTTTAAATCAACCTCTTCAAAGAGTACATCAACGTTATTAGAGTACTTGAAAAAAACCTTAAATGGATGCATTTCATGAAACATTAACCACTGCATATTTAGCCACTCAACTTTTCCCTTATTTACTGAAACTTTCCTGTTAGTAATGTTTCTTTCGAGTATCTGAGAGGAAAAAAATTGGTCTTTGGTCATAGAAATAATTTTGAATGGTTTGACTTTTTTGGCAGCTAAAATCACTTGGTTCCAATCTTGAGGTACAAAAATATTTTTAAAAAATCGTTTTTGTTTTTCCACTAGGCCAAAATCTTGATCGCAAGTCATGTATGAATGCCCACTTAATAGAAACTTATGATCAATTTTCTTAGTAGCGAAGTCAGGGTTGGAAACAATGTATTGGCAGATAAGAGCCATCTTAATGTTTCGATTTTGGCCACCACACTGGTCAGAGTACATAATCAGGTGTTTACATTTTACAATGTTTTTAAGAAAATACATGATGCAGGAACCTATTTCCTGGGGGCCACGAGAAGCTATACTTTCATCCCATGTAAACATATAAACCTCATTTGTTTTCATGTTATGAATACCCAGACAGTATGTCCATAGTTGACGTTTATAATAACATATTCCCGTACTTATAACTGGAGTTGGTAGGGTTTTCATCAGATCAAATGAAATAACGGCTACATTGTCGTCATTCTTATACATTTCCACATCCTTTTTGATGCCCTCTCTTGCTGCATTTGCTTTAAGCAATTGTAAATTTTTCTCATTTTCCAATCCCTGTGTGTCCACAGGATTATCACAAGCTTTAAGTTTGATGTCCAGTGAATCACAACGCTTACATGAGTCAGTGATGGGGGCATGAAAGCTCAAGTTGAACTCTTCATTAAAAACTTTACTAAAAATAAATTTTGACGTAGGGTTTGAAACTCTTTCTTTATAAAGTGATAGCAGCTATCGACCTATCCCACCAATTCTATGTGTTACCAATATGTATGCAAAAATGGCCTAAGCGGCTTAGGCCACTTTGTTTTATTAGAAGTAAAAAATAAACAAATGCAAAAACAAACTTTGACACGTCATCTCTTGACTTTGGTGAAATAACAGATACGTTGGGTTTGCACAAAACTTTGACACGTTTTAAATATTTTGTACTAGTTAATTCAGATTATGGAAAATTGAGGGTTAGGCCACTTTTGCGCTGACGGCCTCATTTGTAATTTGAAGTTTACCAACAATTATAATTTTGAGAGTTTATTTTTAAGGCATGGGAACGGTTTAGAGTTTACTATATCTGGTATTTCAAGTCTAAAAAGCGTCATTAATGTGCTATTAAATTATTTTTTTATTTTTAACCCCAAATATTAAAAAATTTTGAAAAATGGCCATATAAAATTTAATAAAAAATTTAAATAAATATTTTAATGATTACATATTGTTTTTGTGTAAAAAAAATATATAATTTTAAGAATCAATTTGGAACTATAACTTATTTACTGAATATGTTATAAAAAATATTTATTCTATTAAATTTACTTTTAATTTATTTAAAGCTCTTTGCAAAAAGTACCCATTTATATTTTAAGATAATCCACTTTTTTGTTACTTTTAAATACTTTTTTTTTACATCCGAAAAAGGGGGTAAACATTTAATGAATTTTATACAGAAGAAAAATATAAATACAAAATATATCTCTCCAAAAAACATTCACATGTACTTCTATGAAGTGTTTGTACTTAAAAAATAATCAGCACGTTACAAGTATCCTAGATAAAAAAAATGATACTATAAAGTTATTTGAACTGCAGCAACATTTTGGAGAAACATTTTTAAAAGAGAATTAAATTATACTATTTTAATAACAAATATTAAGAGATAAATTAATTGGATTAAAGTAGTTTCACTGAAATAAATATTTAAATTAAAAGTTAAGTTAACACATGATTTTCAGTGATAAAGTAGTAGCTAAAAAAACTAAATTCATCTTATATTTGTAGCGCTTAACACATTAAGGACATGTTAAATATCCGCTGGATATTTTTCAACAAAACTTTCAAGATACATATATATGAAGCTTTACAGGCAAACTGTCCAGCTAAAAGAAAGTTCATATATCGCAGCAATATCAAAATTCCAGTATTCCGAAATATAATAATTTTGCCAAAAAGTGGGCTAATGTGGCGTGATTAAATATTGACAAATTTTGCCCTCATTTTTATTTCATTATTTATAAATATTAAACTCAATTTGACAAATGTCAGAAATTTTACAAATTTCTATAAATTCTTTTATGGAGAATTTAAAAAAAAACTATATTTTTTAAATTCAGAACCACTCCGTTTGCAACTGTATTTCGAAAATATTAGTTGAAACTTAGAATTTCATTTTGAAATTCACAAAATATCAATTTCAATTTAGAATTTCCATTTGATAATTCGAAATTTAGAAAAAATCAATTGAAATTCATTTGAAATTCATGACTTTATTTTGTATTATTTTGGACCTTAAAGTTAAAAACTATGAGCAAAAAACCTAAAGAAAGTTTTTTTCAGAATTTTTTTTTTTAATTTTTCCCATTTTTTTTTTATTAATTACCACCACATGCCACTTTGACTGTTTATTTGGCTTAAATTTATTAAAAAAAAACATATTTAAAAAGATTAAATAAAATCTCATGCAGCGAAACAAATTGTTTATTATGATGGCAAAAAAAAAATAAAAAATCAGCAATTAAAAGAATTTATAAAAAAATGTTATTACATTACTTTTACACAAAATAATACAATTACTGTTGCACAAACACATATATAACAACAGGTTAGAAATACAAACGTATTGTCCGCTATTTTATATAATTGTAATCTGTTAAAATACAGAATTTTGAAGGGATTTAACATAAAAAACAGGACTTAACTACGAGTATTTATTTGCAATAGGCGGATTAAACAAAAAAAAAACCTATGAATATTTTTTTTGTATATTTGATTTTCAATAATTTTTACACGTGTCATCATTTTTTGTTTTCGATACAAAAGTGAGATTGCAATACTAAATTAAACTTACACATGACTTGCTCTGCAATGTCATTGCAACAAATATAATGATGAGGATTCGATTTCATAAAATTGACTGGCCAACCAATTATTTATAACGATTATAATGTGTTTGTTACTGGACAACAAGCTTGATCTGTATTCTATCCCCTTGCCAGTTTCTTGTTTTCTACATGTGTTAATTAATGAAAATATTTTATTTTTGTTGATGAATTATGTGCAGTTGTTGTTGTAGCTCTCGATGTTGTTGTTTATACCAACTTTACAAAAATAAAAATAATTTATAGAAAAATCAGGGTTCAAATTAATTCTGTTTGTCAATAAAAAGGCAGAAACTAGTTTAGTCTGATTTAAAAACTTAATAGTGTTTATAATTTTTAGAGAAAAACATTTATTCTTCTTCTTAACCTCAACCTTTCTAAATTAAATTTTTCAAATGCATATTTCGTAAAAATTAATTGCGACTAAAATAACACTGTACTGAAATACATTAAAAAAATTTGCCCTGTGGCGATATCTTAACAAAAACGCAAAGTTGGCTACACTAAACGTAAAACCCATACCTCAATCTGGTTACGTTGTAAAATAGAAAAAAAAACAATTAATCTAAAATAGAATATTTGTGTTTGTTAGTGTTGGTTAATTCTGAGTATAATATACAATTACACAAAAGCTAATAGGAAATAGAAAATGCAATTTAGCTGCATTACATTTGAGGCCATACTTGGTTGTGATCGCTAAACAGTAATGGCTTGGTATTATTACGTTTGTAATGTAAGAAAAGCGCAGGTTTGATTCTTACAGCCACAGGTTGTTGAACAAATTATCATATAGAGATAATCTGACAATTATAAAATACAAAATGAAAAATCACTGATGACGCCAGTTCATAAAAAAGCAGAAACTAGTCTAGTCTGTTTTAAAAATTAATAGTGTTTAAAATTTTTAGAGAAAAACATTTATTCTTCATCTTAGCCTCAACCTTTCTAAAATTTGTTCTAGTTTATTTAAACACACAGTATTGACATATAAATTAATGGAATTTACTAATATAGATCCCAATATGATTTTCAGATTTTTTAATACAAATTCAAATTATTAAGTTATCGATTTTAAGACTTCGCAGACTGAAAATATGTTAACTTACAAGGGACGTACCCTAACGCGTACTCTCAGATCTAAATTAAATTTCTATAGGGGAGACAACACCTGTGTTTTTAGCTGCCCAAGCGTATATTCAAGTGTTATTAAGTGGGGTCAAAAATTATCTAATTTTTAGTTTTTTTTTTTTTTTTGTATTATCTCAGCAAAACTGTTCAACGAATGCATTGATTCATCGATGAATTTAACATTGGCTTGTCCAAAATTGAAAGAATTATTTGCGTGATATCAATAAATTTTTGCATTAGATTTATGTAAGGTAACTGGAACTCGTCCATTGAAACTTTTCATTACATTAATGCAGTTTTTCATAAAATTTAATAAAACAAAATTAAATTATTCATTAAAAATTTCATATGGCAAATGAAAAAGTTTCTTTAAAAACTATGAAGCTTTTTTTATAAAGTTTAAGAAATTTTTTATTCACATTGTAAAGAAAACTTCATTAGCTTAGTGACAAAATTTCATTAAAACTTCTTCCAAGGAATATTCTCTGCACACAGAGAAAACTTTAGCTATTTGCCAACTGAAATTTGGATACTACGACTCAAACTCGGTTATTACGAATTTCAGTCGGTTGGTACAATTGCACATCAGTTTTCACAACAAAGTTCGGTTAATTCAACTGAATTTCAGTTGCAAAACCCAAAATAATGAGAAATCGAATGTAAATATCGTTGTACTAACTGAAGTTTTAAGTTGTTACCATTAAAATACACTTTTTAATTCGGTTGGCATTTTATTTCTCTGTGTGTGTGTACACTTAGAATACTATGTAGGTAAAGACCACTGCAAATGTAGTTAACAACAAATTAAATTTCACTTAAAGAATGGAACGACTTACAAAAAATTTACCACATATGTTAGTAAAAAATAAACAAACATTACTACTGTAAAAAATTAAAATTAAAAACAGTCATTTGATGTGGTTTGTTTTTTTAAATGAACTACAAGGTTAGTAAAAAATTTATTTGTTCTACAAATGACTGACATTTACATTAAAACAAAGAAACTGTTTTACAATCCAAACAACTAAATATTTTTATAGAAGAAGTTCCCTGAGTGCAGGAAGTTCCCTGAGTGTAAGAATGCTTGCTTCCAATGTTAAATGCATCAATGAAATGTTAAATTAGAAGAGAAACATTTTTTGCTAGGATGTTATTCTATTTCTAAGTAAATATAAAAAAATTGGTATTAAATGAAAGCATTTTTGAACTGGCGTTTTATTTTTATTTTTTAAATTTTTTTTTTTATTTTTTTTTTTCATATTTTCATATTTTGAACTTTTTTCTATATGGTATGAAAAATTTGGTGAAAAAATCGCAGAAACAAAAAAACCTACTACAGCTTGTCAAGCAAACTCTTTGCCCTATATTTTGTATGAGCAATATTTATTTAAAATGATTTTTCTAAAAACAAGATATTGAAAATCGGGGTGCCATTGTGTTGCCTTAAGGGGTTGAATAGATGGGTACTAAAAAAAAAACTCAGTTTACGGTGCTCAATTTCAAATATAATTGTGAATGTCAGACGCAAAAAGCATACATTTTACCCCAATTCCTTTTAAATTCGTGAGGTTCATATCCCCTTAATGGTGCGATGACATCAACTTGGTATACTTAAAACTGTATAGAATTAAACCGTTTTTAAAATACTAGTACGAAACCATATGCCATTAAACGGCTCAAAAACCATATGGAAAAAACTGGGAAAGCTTAAAAATCGAAAAATGTTCAATTATATGGAAATTACTTTTTTAGTAAACGCGTATCACAAGTCTAGTGACATCATTTTGTAATATTTTGGATCTTAAATTTAAAAACTATGATCAAAAAAAATAAATTGTGTTTAAAATCTATTGGAAGTTAAAAAACCTACATAAGAAATATATATTTAAAATGCGTTTTTCTCAAAACAAGATATTAGAAATCGGCTACCACTGTGTACTGATTTTCAATCCGGTTTTCCGGTTTTTCCGTTTTGTAGAGGACTAAAAAATAAAGTTCCTAACGTAGAGACATTTTTAATTTTTTTATTTCTTTTTTTATATTTTTTTTTTTTTTTCTTTGTTTTATAAAGAGAAGCAACACTTAGGAAATTCTTCCTATTAATTAATGTGCTGCTTTCTTTGGAAAGGGGATAGTGGAGAGATGAAAGGTGGTGAAAGATGACGGGCTTCAAACATGGCAACACTGTAATTGCGCGAATAGATAAGTCTTAGAACAGTTTTTGCTCGCCACCTGATCGAGAGTTGGCGAACTTAACTTTAATTCAGAGCCCTGATTCATTATTTTACTTCGGTGGGGTTAAGTGCTATGGAAACACCAAAGGTGGGCCCAGCGATACATATAAGTGATAGAAAACTCATACATATTATTTTTCTAAATTGATGTTGTCGTCACCGGGAATCGAACCCGAGACCATTTGTGTAACAGTCCAACGCGCTAACCATTACACCACAACGCCCACCGAGCACTAGCTACTATGGCCTTCGGCGCGTTGTAGCGAAAACAAGCCAGTGCCTCTGGTGGGAATTGAACCCACGACCCCCGCACTGATAAGCCAAAACGCTACCAACTAGCCTACCGTGGCGAACTAGTATTTTTTTTTTTTTTGAAAAATTTACAACAACGATTTTGTTTGGTGTTTTTTTGAATTATGAAACAAAATTATTTTTTTTTATCTCAGTTGTATCTAAGGCTCTAAGATGGCAATCGATTTTGAAGGGTATATAATGAAATGTTTACCAGAGTTGCCATGGAAGTCCGAATTCTAAATTATAATTTTTAGAGTAATATCTAATGTTGTAATGGAAAACCGGTTTTTTAAACTTTTTTTGACAAATACGTGGTTTGTCAAAATGTTTTTAAAATTGTCAAATGACATCCATGATATTATAACTTTCGTAAGCGTAGTCAAATTTAAATAAAAACAGCCTTTATTTGCATTTTGAGTGCAAACGACACAAATTTTTTGAAATATTTTAGACCTTGTGTTTTTGACAAATTTATGGACTGATCGGTCAGATTTTGAAATTATATGCTATCGCTGAACTAAAGTTTAGAAAAGAAATACATTTTCATAACAATAAAAATATAAAATATTATTCTTTTTAATATTTTTAAATAATTTAAAACTTAAAGTGGTCTATTAATAAATTATTAATAAATTATATAATTTTTGAAAAAGCATCGTTGATGGATGGATCAAAAATTTGTATTTTTTCAAATAATTATTTGGCAAATATAGATAACAATCTTCCAAAAATTTGTTTATTCCCGATTGTAGTCAAAGTCCAGTAAAAATGTAGCCATTTAAGAGTAATGTGTACAAAAGGCACACTGTGATAAACATTAGTTAATTTAATTCAACTTAATTCAAAGTTAGCCTACGAAACAAATTATATTTTTTTTTGAAGCACCTAGAGGTAAAGAAATTGTTTTATATTACCTTTTTAATATCCAAATATCCGGTGATCCTAATCTTTATTTATTTGTAAATTTTCAAATGTGTTTTATATATATATATATGTAGTAATGTGGAAAACTGTACAATTTATTCACATTCAAGTTTATGCATACATTGATACATATTGCACATATTTTCATATTCATTTATCCACTTTTGTTGCAACAATATATATGTTGCTCATTTTGTGTTGTTTAAATTTTTTTCATTTTTCGACATTGTTGTAAAAATGTCAGTTTTAATTAAATTTCCATGGCATCCATGTCCTCAGTTGCGGATATGTTGAAATATTCATTGATGTATTTTATAAAAAAAAAATTTTTTTTTTTTGGTTTTCTTTATTTTTCAAACGAATGCTGCTGTCTAATAAGGGCATTAAATCCAATATTTCGAAAAATACGGTTTTTCGCTAATACGTAGTTGAGTAACAAATGCAAGCAGCTTTCAAAAAATTTTGTTAAAATTTTGACTTTTGATATCTTTGAGGAATGAAAATTATTAAATTGAAAAATCATAAATATGCTGCCAGAGAATCAGGAAACTTGTTGAACCAAATTTCTTAAAATTAATATATATATATATATATATATATATATAGCGTTCCGGACTTGTAAATCTTAAGAACATCGTATATGCTAAAGAGAATGACAATTTAAGGGATATGTGTTTTCTTGTATGTGCCCAATCTCATATTTAACTGTTACAAAGTGGAGACAAAAGTTACTACAATAAATTTTGAGTGTATATGCCCTTATTCGTGCTAATTATTGAAATACCAAAACATGTTTGGTATTTTATTTTTCATATTTTTATACGTAAATGCAAAATTTTTGTGACCATTATATTTGAATGAATACGACAGTTTTTAACTGTCAGGATATGGTTCATAGAAGAATGTTGGCTAGTGCAACAAAAAAATTTAATTACTTATTAATTAATAATAATTAAAAAAAACACACAAAATGCAATTTTTTTATTAAAAACCTATGTTTTATTAAACAACACCAATTTCCTTTTAATTTAAAAACTTATTCGTTTTATTGAAAATTAAATGGCACATCAAAATTTTGTCCCGTAGAACAATAGCCGTTAACAGAATGATATAAAGTTAACAGAAAGAGGAAATGGATAAATTCTTTGCCACGGCTGCCTGATCATACCTTGTCTAAAAATTTAAAATATAAGTTCCTTTGAATATAACCATATTTGGCATATTTTAGATTTATGGTCAGGAACATGGTGGAAATTGGGGTTAGAAACAGGGAAATCTTGCCATTGACGAACTGGCCAAACCGCTAGAAGGGACCTTTAAATTTGGTATGTGCGTTCTTAGCCCAGCGTAGACATAACCGTACACGGGATTATTGTAAATTCCTTTGGAGAGGGTCATAAAGAGGAAAGCCACCAATTGGTGGCCTGGCAAAACTTCTAAGGCGAGGAACTTGTGATTTAATATGTGGATTGCTAATTCCGCGTGGACATCTACTAAGTACCGATATATTTCATGAACAGCTTTTACGTATTTACAACACCATTGTTAGCAACGGCAAAATAGATTGCTCTTTCAATAAGACCGTAGTATTCCCTATACACAAGAAGGGTAATATACACCCAGCCTAATAACTATAGGGGCATTTTATTCATAAATTGTATTGTTAAAGTAATGATGGGGATCCTTAACGAAAGGCTGTACAATTGCGTTGAAAGTAACCGAGTTCTGCCGGAGAGTACCAAGCTGGTTTCCGCAGAAAATACTCTACAGTAGATAATGTCAGCTATCGTAAACATCAAACAAAAGAAAAGAGGAAAGTCTGCGCCTTTTTTATTGACTTTAAGGCAGCATTTGACAATGTGTCAAGAGGAGCTCTTATTTATAAATTATATAATATAAGTGTTTCATATAAATTTGTTAAAATGTTTGAAGCTATTTATAGCAAAACTGAATCAGCTGTTTGGAATGGTGAAGAAATTTCGGACTACTTTAAAACCGAAGTAGGAGTGAAGCAAGGCTGTCTATTATCACCACTTTTATTCTCGTTGTATATCAACGATATCCATGAATATGTTGGAGGAGGGCTCATGATAGATGATCTTAATATTCGCCTTTTGTTATATGCAGATGACATAGTTCTGCAGGCTGAAGATGCTGATGTGCTAACAAAAATGATCAAAAAGCTTAAAAAATATTGCGTATTATGGAACCTAGAAGTAAACCTTAATAAATCGGAGATAGTTGTATTTAGAAATGGAGGAAGGCTTGCTCATAATGAAAAATGGTTCTTCAACAATTCTGAAGTTAAAATTTCCTCTGAATTTACCTACTTGGGTGTTGTTTTTACTCGTATTGAAGTGTAGTAAACAGGCGAAGATGGCTATTAGCTCAACTTGGCAAAGCTTTCTGTCAAAAAGTTATATAAATTTGGAAATGAAGTGGAAGGTGTTTTTGGCTGTTTGCCGCTCAATCCAATCGTATGCTGCACAAGTATGGGGTTTTGGATACTTTGACGAAATCGATAAACTTCAGCGCTATTTTCTCAAAAAAATATTAAGGCTACCAAGTGATACTCCTAACTATATACTTATGTTAGAAACTAATGCCGAAGACAACCATATTTATACGATGGCTTTACATCTTCAATATATAAGTAAAACTTTGTTTGAACACAATGAAACCCGTTTACCCAATATCTTATCAAAAATTTTATTAAGACGAGAACTGTTGTTTGTAAAGGAGTTAAAAGAGATAGAAAAAAATAAAAAATTTAGTTTGGAATGGCCCGGAAACAATTTTACAGAGTCTCAATGGAAATATTTCAGTTCGAATCTCCTAAGCAGAATGAAAATTAATAAATGGAATGAGAGAATGCAAATAGCTCAAAGTAGCACCAGACTTTATAAATACTTGAATACTTCAAGATCGCAACAATATATCACACATAATCATAACCTTGAAAAAATCACATGGGTGTTCAAAGCAAGAAGTGGGATGATACGACTTAATGCAAACCGATACTATGTTGTAATCTGCACGAACACGAAACATTTCAACATTTTCTCGGAGAACGCCCGATTTTAAAAGAATTTAGGACCAGTGCTTTTGGAAAACCTCTTCTGGAAGATGCTGAAATTCTTTGTGTACTAGATGGCCAAGAAGAAGAGGATTGGACGAATCTCACAAAATATTTAAAGATTGCCTTAAATATAGAGCGTTTTTAATATCAGAATATAATTAATTACCGAAACCTTTAGCGACAGACGTTTTAGTTTAAATATTGTCGATAAAATGTACTCTTTATTACATATGAAATCTCAATTATATGAATTGTAAAGTAAATTGTAAAGTTTATGTAAATAAAGAAAAATTATTATTATTATCTGCTAAGACGGCATTTTTGGAAACTAATATGGGGAGGGTAATGAAGAAAAAAGTCACCCCCTGACGGCCTGGCTAAACCTATAAAGCGACGAACTTGAAATAGTATGTGGGCTACGAACACATGCACGTAGACAAGATTTTTATAAATTTCTAATAGGCAAGAATAGGGCAAAATCACCTCCTTTTTAGAAGCGCTTTCATCAAAAATTCTTTTAAAATATAAAAAAGTTTAATATTTTGTTTTTATATACGTCGAGATTATTTTATATTATTTTCAATTTATAACGAGCTTTCAACAACCGTATATTTACAAAATAAAGCAAATCAAACATATTAGCTAGGGTGATACTAGTATTTCGATCTGGCTAAAGATCTAATAGTAAAAGCTAGAGCATCCATAAAAGGCAGAACTTTAACAAATATTTTATACTGTTATGTTGATTAATATTTTATACTGTTATGTTGATGAGATAATATAAAAACGTATTTCTCCGCTAAAAATTCGTTTATCAATTATATTTCAAAAAACAAAACCCTGGCAAATCTATTACAAAAAAGCAGGTGGCATATAGGCTTTAGAGAATTTTTAAATATTGATATTGATTTCTTTCTGGTTCTGATGTAGGACCCCTAAAATCAACTGATTTCGAAAAATTATTAATTTTTTTCTTTTGTTACATTTGGAGTTTTATGTTGCAACGTTTTTTGTGTGTTATTAAATGTTGTAAGTTACTAAATTAAATAAAATCTATTTTTTCAAAGTTTTTGTCGCAAATAACTTATTTTTTAGGTAATTTAAAGAGAATTTTGTAAATAAAATAATATTACTAAATCGAAAGGAATATTCTACAAGTGACTTGACTAAGTAAGGTCTGAATTGGTTATTAACGTTGAAGGAAACCCCAAATGTTCAGTTAATTATATCTGTAAATACTTCGTGTTTCAATAGTTTTTAATGCAAAAAACAGCATAAAACTGTAACTTGTGCGCCCCGGTAGGCTAGTTGGTAGCGTGCTGGCTTATCAGAGAGGGGTCGTGTGTTCGATTCCCACCATAGGCTCTAGTATGTTTTCGCTACAACGCGCCGAAAGCCATAGAAGCTAGGGCTCGGTTAGGGTAATAGGATATAATTTTAAATTATATGATTATTAATAAATAAAAAAAAACTATAACTGATTTTAAACATGTTTGAATCAGTTCAGATACAATTTTATACTATTATATAAAATCTGATTAAATTCTACAGTGCCTTTATTCGAATGTATTTTAATCTGATGATATCAAATTAAAACCAAACTTTTTTTAATTATGCAAAATGGGACAATATAATTATTGTCCCATTTCTCGGATAAAACTGTATTAAGACTCACATTAAATTACGTTGGATTATATAAAGCATCATATAATTTTTTTTTTACCGGGTTATTATTTATTGTAATTTGAAACTACAAACTATTTTGAGTGTATGCAGACTTTTATATGACAACCACTTTCAGAAGTTGTTTTTTAATACACATGCATATTTAATATAATTACTATATTTATTTAATTACATTATTTATGATTTATTTAGTTTTTTACAAATTAATTAACCCTCAAACCGGCATAGTTTTTTTTTGCAATAAAATTTGTACCAGTCGGCACGAAAAAGAACAATATGTTATTATACCAAAAAATTTTGTTGTTGCCTATTTTAGGCAAAATGGCTGAAAATAGGTTAAGAGTGAATCTCAAAAACTAATCCATAAAATAAATAACTTTAGACATAAATTATTCCTCTTTTAACTACCATCTATAACATAACATTACTCTTTTAGTGCTTTTAGTTAAGAAGATATGGCGATTTAAGTTTTTCGAAAAAAGCGAAATTGAGCGAAAACGCACCTTAACTTCAACATATATTGATTAAACCATAAGGCTTTGCTAATAATACCTAACATAATCTTTGTGGCAAAATTTCATAAAAATTTTTGCAAGTTAAGACGATGTCCTTTTATAATTCTGTATGTCCTTATACAGAAATTAAAGCTTTTTTTTAAGTGTAAGCTTCAGTCTTACTTTGTATTTAGTACCAACAGTTTCTCGTCAACATAAATATGTGTTCAATTTTGGAAAATTGTATTCATTTATTTATTGTTTGAAATTTTAAGAAATTTTAACTTTAACGTTTTCTTGCTTCCTAACCGTGTGAAGTACACAAAAATTGTTTCACGAAGTATTTTGTAAATTTTGTTTTATTTTTAAATAGCTTAAATTCTTTTTATAAATCACTTATTTGGCGCACTTATGGCCAATTTTAAATACCCCGCCTGTGGGGTCCCAACGGTTAGAGGGTTAAACATCAATCGTACGCCATCTGTTTATTCAAGTTATTTTTTTTTTATTGTTTTGTACATTTCTAACAAGTTCATAAATTGTATATTTTATGTTGAATATTAGACTCTTCATAATAAATGATGAGTGTCATTTATTAACATGTATATAATTATAAACATATACTAACACATGCACTCGTACACATAGATATATAAATACATATGGGCTACTTCAAATTTTTCGACACCTGCTGAAACCTAATATATATGGCTATTATTTCTTAAGGTTTTTTGAATTTAAAGAAACGTTGAATAGGGTTGGGAAGAATATACATAAAGATATGACATGCAAAGTTTCACGTTGAAAAGTCTTTACATAAAAATTTAATAGACATTTAAAAGTCGAACAATTAAAAAAAATACTTACAAGTTTTAAAATTCATTTAATTTTTTTTCTCGTAGTTTTCAACTTTTAGATCCAAACCAATACAAAATGGGGGTCACTAGACTAGGGGATTTTTATTTATATATAGAGTCATTCTCTATGAAAACACCGAAAAAAATGAAAAATTGTTGCTGGACCATTTTGGATTTTGTTATAATTCTGTGGAAATGTTCCTAAGGGTTCCAAGAACCAAAATCCAAGAGGATTTAATTTTTGCACACGGCACTACCGGTTCACGCAAAATAAAAAAACTAAAAAGTCTGGTTTTTGTGCGTAGTGGTTTGAGCTGTTAAAATTTTTCTGCTAGAGATATCTACATGATGAATACATTGTTTTAAAGCTGAAGGATTATAGTTTCTATCAAAAATATAAAATTTGACTTAATTCATACACCCGAAAAATAACGTGGTATTGAAAATAAGCATATTTCATTGGTTTTTTGTGTTTTTCAATGAACTCCAGTGTCGGCGCTAATGAATATAAAAGCATAATAATTCTCAGATACAAATTAGACATGTCGGAGAAGAATACAAAATTAAAATTGGCTCAATCTGGCAACTCGTTATGAAAAAATCGTTACTTGAAATTTGGAAATTTTGAAAATTTGCATATTTCAGGCTACAATTTGGTCATGTTTGTTAGCAGATACAAACTTGAAAATTACAGAATATTTACTCATTACTTTTAACTTTATAACACTTCACGACCCGTTTAGTTATTTTCACTCCTCTCGGATTTACAGGGTTTTAAAGAAAAGCCTTTTTGATTTTTTGTATGTATTTTTATACTCCCCTCAATTGTTATATACAGAGAAATTAAAATAAAAACAAGTATTATTATGAGGTAATAAAGAATAATTATGGACTAAAAAATATATTTAATAAATTCAGTAGATTTTTCATGTTAAACAATTTTACAGTGGTGGCAAAAAATAGGCAAATGGTATATTTTTATCATTTAAAGTAGAAAAGTTATAGTTTAAATGTGGGTAATTAAGAATCGTGGAATAAGTTTTATATTATTTTCATAAAGTATTTGTTCTTATAATATTCGGAGTTTCAAAGTTATCAGAAGCTAAAAACTTTCGTACTTTTAACTGACTGTGAGAAATCGGAGAGAAACTGTGGTAGTTTCTTGTATTTTTAATTGTGCAAACATCAATAAATCTTTTTGACAAAAAGTTTTCGATAGCATTAACATCAGGAATGGATACAAAAAAAAAAATTATACCAGGAATTTGGGTGGAACAAAAATCAAACATTGCTGAAGGTGTTAGGATATGATGATCCGCAGTTCGCTGTAGACTTGCTTTCCTTACAGTCTGCTTAATTGTACCTCCTGCTCCGTCACAAGCACTTTTGCCATGAGAAGTGGCAAAAAAGTGCCACTCAGCTTCTAAGCCGAAATCGTCTTTGTGATGACAAATGTTGTTAAAAAATTTTTTATTTTTGTAAAATTTTGTAAAATTTTTGTAAACATAAAAAATCTACTGAATTTATTAATAAATTTTTTAGTCCATAATTATTCTTTGTTTCTTCATAATACTACTTGTTTTTATTTTAATTTCTCTGTTATAACAATTGAGGGAAGTATAAAAATACATACAAAAAATCAAAAAGGCTTTTCTTTAAAACCCTGTAAATCCGAGAGGAGTGAAAATAACTAAACGGGTCTTGAAGTGTTATAAAGTTAAAAGTAGGGACTAAATACTCTGTAATTTTCAAGTTTGTATCTGCTAACAAACATGACCAAATTGTAGCCTGAAATATGCAAATTTTCAAAATTTCCAAATTTCAAGTAACGATTTTTTCATAACGAGTTGCCAGATTGGACCAATTTTAATTTTGTATTTTTCTCCGACATGTCTAATTTGTATCTGAGAATTATTATGCTTTTATATTCATTAGCGCCGACACTGGAGTTCATTGAAAAACACAAAAAACCAATGAAATATGCTTATTTGCAATACCGCGTTATTTTTCGGGTGTATGAATTAAGTCAAATTTTATATTTTTGATAGAAACTATAATCCTTCAGCTTTAAAACAATGTGTTCATCATGTAGATATCTCTAGCAGAAAAATTTTAACAGCTCAAACCACTACGCACAAAAACAAGACTTTTTAGTTTTTTTATTTTGCGTGAACCGGTAGTGCCGTGTGCAAAAATTAAATCCTCTTGGATTTTGGGTTTTCAGACCCTAAATAACATTTCCAGTTAATTTGAGTAAAATCTAAGATATGCCAGCTTTGCCGATTTGGTGATTTCATACAGAATAACTCTATACTAAAAGATTATTTTCAATAAAATGGTAAAAAGTGGTAAATGGTAAAAAGTTGTATCCTGATTTACAAGTTAAACCAAAATTTTCCGAATTTTAAAACTTTTGCAGTTTTTTCTATAGGATTTTTGTGCCACTTAATAGAATTGAATTTTGCGAACAGTGTTTAGAAACAGTTGTAATTGTATAAAGTTTTATGTATACCAGGTTGATGTCAGCGCACCAATAACGAGATAAGGACATCACAAACTTAATAGGAATTCGAATTAATTTTTTTAAAAAGTATGTTTCTTGCGTCTGACAATTATATTAGAAATTGGCTAGCGTATTGCACGAACTGAGCACCTCCGAGTCGAAAATTTACTTAAAAATTTCTAAACGCAGAAATTTTAATAACTGTTTAAAAATTTTGTGAAATTAAATCCTTTTTTCGATTTTTTTTTATAGAAAACATGGCTTGAGAACATATTTAGATATGTATAGTCAATCTTTCATAAAGTGTAAAAAAATTGATTTTTTTTTCGTTCCTAGCGAGTACAGCTGCAGTTTTTTCCAAACACATTTCGCTTTGTGACAACTAAAGCGCAGCATGAATTCCGTCAAAACGTGCATCAAATACAAGTATTTAATGAGCTTAATACTAAAATCGATAAGGCTTCACCAAAATGTTAGGACCCTCAAATTTTATGGAGCAAACAAAATTTTCATAACCTCAAAAAGCATCCTTATATAACAATTTTAATTTTTCGACTGTGAAAGTATTTGATATGATTTCCTGCAAATAAGTAACCCTAAATCCAACTAAATATCATTAAACCGGCAAAAAAAAATGCGTGTTTTCCAAAATAATCGCGGTTTACTTTTTACGAGCTAATAAGTATATGACAAAACCATTTTTTTGAGTGTAATTTGATATTTTTTAGTGGTGTAATATATATTTTGAAATGTGATGAAAACAATGAGATCTATAAATTGATGTTGCTTTAATTAAATGAAACCAAAGACTGTAATATTAATATTTTATTTTTATTTTAGTTTTAATTTGTTTGAAACTTTAAACCGCCATAATTTTTGCTCCGTTAAAGACAAATGATTAACGCGAATTGATTTAGAATGTTTAAAACATCGGCTAACATATATACGAAACTTTATTAAAGTCATCCAAGAATAAGTGTTTAAATACTTTACCACAAAGTGTCTATAATTTTTGAAATTCTTCATATAGTCATATAGACAAACAAAAATATGATTATATAAAACAATAAATATATTTAGTTGTAAATATTTAATATTATAAAACAGACAATATGGCGTTTCTATAAATGTTCAAATCATAAAACGGACATATGGACATTAGGAGCAGTACTTATTTAATTCAATAAACACACGTCATATATCCGCTGGGCATTTTTAAACCAAATTTTGCTGATATATAGAAACAATTGCATCAATAAAAAATTTTGGTAATTTTTTTTTTTTTGCTTTAAAGTGCCCTCTAAAGGAATTTTTAAACAAAAGCAGCCAAATTTGAAACTTTGACAAAATATAAAATTTTATCGTCATATAGACAGTCGCAATTAAATTTTAATTAATATGCTTTTGCCAAATTTAATTTAGAATGGTTGAAGTTAAGAAGAAGAATAAACGTTTTTCTTTAAAAATAACACTATTATTTCTAAATCAGACTAGACTAGTTTCTTCCTTTTTATGAATAGGCGTCATCAGTGATTTTCCATTTTAATTATATTATTATTTGTGTCTTCTAATTGTCAGATTGTCTCTATATGATAAATTTTTCAACAACCTGCGGCTGTAAGAATCAAACCTGCGCTCTCCTTACATTACAAACGTAACAATACCAAGTCATGACCGTTTAGCGATCACACCCAAGTATATCCTCGAATGTAATGCAGTTAAATTGCGGTTTTCTTTCCTACACTCAAAAAAATAAGTTAGTACAAAAGTTAGTAAAACGTCTTGTAAATCAGGTATACTATTTTTTAGCAAATTTTTTGCTAAAATCGTGTTTTCAGCTAAAATTTTTGTTATATTTATTCAGCACTTAACTGTTTTATACTAATGCTTTACTAATATACTAATGTTTTACTAATTAATTTTGCTAAAAAAAATTGTGCTGATAAGCACATTAATAGTGTGGACGACAACCAGATTGAAAGATATACGCAGAATGAAGCAGATGTCGCGGCATGTCAAGATGTAGTAGATAAGAGGAAAATGATACTAAAAAGTACAACTCTAATAAGACATATAAAAAATCAACCGTGGAAGGACTTTTGTATCTGTTTTTCATACATAAAACAACTTAAATTTGGCGTTGTCACCGGTTTGTGAAAATAATTGTCACTTAATAAAATAAAAGACAAAAGAAAATATTTAAATTTAATATGTATTTCTATAATAAATGTTAATAGATTAATAATCTAGTGTGGTCAAATTGCAAACAAACATATGTATACAGACATGTAGACAGAGTAAAGCGAAAGACAAAGACACACATCTTAGGTAGATTTGTATGGTTCCTTTTCTTATTGCAAAAAAAAGGGTTGTTTTTTTCGTTTCGTTTGTGTTTGTTTATTTTTTCGTTTCTATAATTATCTTCGGCAGCTGCGTCCTTTAAAAGAAAGCATCATTTAGACTACCATTGATGTAAGTAGTTGAAAGAAAATTTTTGTTATGTTATATATATTGATTTCTATATATTTTCAGATATTAAATTAATTCATGTCGTCAATGTGGGAAAATGAAAATTTTTATATTTCGTAATTTTTGTAAATTATTTTTTAAAAGAATCACAAAAATATGTTTAATGATTTTCAGCAAATATATTAACTAAATTACATTTTTTGCGTTTTTTTCAGTCTACTAAAATTCAGCAAAAAATTTATTAATTTTTACCAAGGCTTTTTTATTCTAATCTACTAATGGCGTTTTCTTTTCTGGCAAAAAATGTAACATTTTGTTTGCCCTTTCTAAAAAATTGCACTTTTTGTGTTCTTTTCTAAAAAATTGACAGCACTTTAAAAAGGAATCATGTTCTTTTAAAAATATGTCGCCCTATTAACATGCAAAAATGTTGCCATTTTCACCCTTTATAAAATGATGGGGTGAAAATGTTGCACTATAAAACAGCTGATTTTATAGTTTTGTTTTGAAAAAAAAAATATTTAAAAACGAAAATTAACAAATTTTGTTTTATAAATTATAATAATTTTAAAAAATATACATTTAAATTGCTAAAAATAGAAAAAGCTGCTGTAGTGATATGCGTAAACAATGTTGTTGGGGTACTAATGGATTCTTCCTCATCATCAGATGAAGAGGAAATGCGTGTTCTCCAGGAGCGAAATATTGTGCTTGCATCAATTCCTGAATCCATTTTAAATAAAAAAAAAAATAATTAATTAAAAACAATTTGAATGCCAATTTGCAAATTTGCCGCTTTTTTATTTTTCAACTTGTTTTCTTTTATACACAAATCAGCTGTTCTAAAGCAGGGCAGCATTTTTTGTATAAATTCATGTTTTATTGTGACTATGAATATGGCGACATATTAAGAGGGTTATGACAACATTATTTAAATGTCACTTATAAAATGCAACATTTTTTGTCAGAAAAGAAAACGCCATAAGTGTTAGCAAAACTTTTGCTGAATCTACTAATTTTGTTGCTAAAAATCAGCTCGCTGATTTTCAGCAAAAGATTTTGCTGACATTAGCAATTTTTTTGCTAGCACCCTCCTGACTAAAATTTTGCTGACTCAGCAAAATTTTTTGCTTACTTTACAAACTTTTTTTTTTGAGTGTATTAGCTTTTTCTGTTATGTATTTTATGCTCAGAATTGGCCAACACTAACAAACACAAATATTCTCTTTTAGATTTTTATTTATTTTCTAATCTCCTCTGTCTATATTTCACAACTTTACCAGACTGACGTATGATTTTTACGTTCAGTGTAGACAACTTTGCGTTTATGTTGAGATATCGCTACAGGGCAAATTTTATAATGTTGTTTAGAACAGTGTTATTTTAACATCATATAGACAGTCGCAATTATTTTTAATTAATATGCATTTGACAAATTTAATTTAGAATTCTAAAAATTATAAACTCTATTAATTTTTATATTAGACTAGACTAGTTTTTAGCATTTTTTTTTTAATTCAAATTTTGTAGAATTTTGAAAACAAATCTTTATTCAAAAATATATGAAAAATTTATTTTTTTAAGTTAAACCATTTTTAATTTTTTATTTTGAAAAATATTACGGATCTTTACCATTTTTTAAAAATTTGAATTTTGTAGCATTTTGAAAACCAATCTTTATAATAAAAATATATGAAAAATTTATTTATTAAGTTAAACGCTTTTATAATTTCAGGGTTGCCATATAGTAACATTTTTTAAAAGTACTATATGACAACCCTGACGTAATAACTTTTCTAAATTTATTAGTATTTTATAAAAACTATCCATTATTTATGTTTTGAGTAAAAACAAAATAAATTTCGGAATATTTTTTGTGTATTTGAAAAATTCATCGACCGATCGTTCAGATTTTCCGATTTTTTATATACATTCGATGCACTAATTTTTTGCACAGAAATATATTTTCATACTGTTTCATCAATATAACAATTAAAAATATAAAAGATTAAACTTTTTATATTTTTTGATAATTTTTAAAGCATGTCCCATTAAAAAAGGTCAAAAATTGATTTTTTCAAATAATTATTTTGCAAATCTGAATTACAATTTTCCACAATTATTTTTGTTTACAATTGCAGTTAAGATGTGGAATTATTTTAAAATTTTTAAAAAACGTAATTATCTTCATCCGGTAAATCAAAAACAAGAATATTTAAAAGTACTGGATCGAAAATGCAACACATGTCAGTAATAAGTTAACACATTAATTAATAGGAAGCATTTCCTGAGTGTTGCTTCTCTTTATTAAAAAAAAAAAAAAATAATACAGAAAAATCGATGATTAAACCCAAGAAAACAAAAATTAAATCAAACTATTAAAACTTTCTCTATCTTAAATTTATTATAAATTTTAAGAACTCCCTTTATATAAGCGCGTACCTAGTTTTGCAAAAATGTCTACTTCTAAAAACTTTCTCTATCTTAAATTTATTATAAATTTTAAAAACTCCCTTTATATAAGCGCCAACCTAATTTTGCAAAAATGTCTACTTCCATATATTAACATCAATCTATAAAATTTATAATGATTATGTTGTTATAACAACTTAGCCAACAATTGTTGACCATAGTTCTGAAAATAAAACCAACCATAAACAGCACACCTCATAAATTATGCAGGTTTTTAGAATTAAACTGACGTGGGCGAATGAAATTTGTGGGTAAAAAATAATGTGTGTTCTATTTTGTTAAAAGCATTTTTCTAAAAACAAAAAAAATAACGCAAACATTTTTATAAACCATTTATTTTTTTTTTCTAATATTTTATAAATATATAATTTCCAATTAATTTTCAATTATAAAATATTTAAAATAAAAACAAATGCATATTTTTCAGCTGAAAACAAACAGCAGGAAAATAAAGGAAATTAAAAATATTACATACAAAAATTTGATATGTGCAATGTGTAAATTTATAATCTAATTGATTTGTAATGCATGGACTTATTTGTACAGGTATATACTCACAAACGTAAATATTTAAATACTAAATACAAAATAATTAATATTTAAACATATATACTACATTAGGGCGTCCCTTTATAAACTTATATGAATTTTAGGTGTGGATTACAAATAATGCTACTATGACAAGCCTACGTCTCATATATACCGCATATGAAAACTTAGATTTTAAAAAAATGTATATCAAAGCATGACAAATGACTTCAATATAATGGAGATATAATGGAAAAGTCCTTTCTTATGCTTAACTCAATTTACAATTTATCACGTAGTTACGAGGTATTAACTAATGACAATCTATATATCTGTTATATATGAAATTATGTACCAAAATTAAAATGAGTTGAATTGCGGATGCTCCCATATATCCTGCAAGTTTTTTAGGTTATTTTTTATTTAGATTTTAAAAATAATTGGAATATAATGAAAATTATGCTGGTAACGGTTATACGTTGGCTGAACGTGGGATTAACAATCTTGACAGTTTGTCTTGTTTGTGTCCTGTTAGATAACAGTGTCCAACCATTAGTTTGAACAAACTTGCCACCGTTAACATAACGTTAGTAGCTAAATGTTTTTCTGTGTGTGTCTATAGTTAGTTTAATATAGAATATTAAACTGATAGAAATTTGTGCGTAGTATTAATGAATTCCTTCATTAATCCAATGAATTTTTTCATAGAAAAGTCTTTGGGACGTTTCATTGAGTCAATAAAAGGTGTTTTATTAAATCAATTTTAATGAATGGTTTCATTGACCCAATGAAAATTTCATGAAGTATATGAAAATTTTTTCATTAATACTGGGCTAATCGTTATGAAAGTTTCATGTGTTTAATGAATAAAATTCATAGTTTGTATGAAATATTTTCGTTGATATTTAATAATTTGCACTTTTTGTGATTATTTTAGCATAGCATTAATTTGGTGGTTATTAAGAAATTATTATTCGTTGATATTATTTATAAGGTCTGGTCTGGTCCAATTTTAATTCATTTCTGCTTTTATTGTTTTAGTTTTACAAAATTGTTCAATCTTTCTTAACATTTTTTATAATTTGTGTTAAAAGATGACATATTGATGACATACGATCGACGATTATAGTCCACTTTTTGTAGTTAAATTACGACCATATTAGATAAAAATCTTAAATATTGTTAACAATGCTGTTAAAGACAAAATTTATTATCGTTTAGCAAAAAGTTTTTGTGTAACATCGTCAAGAGAATAACAATTTAGGTCTCGTTTTGAACAAAACTATGTCGTTTTTCTTAGAGAATCTGTTCCCACCAATTTCGTCAAAAACTGTTAGCTTTAATGAAAAAAATACGAATATTAATGAATTTTCATTCAGTTAATGAAATTTTTCATTAAACCAATGAATCGATTTTAATGAAATCGTTTCATTAATACTATGAAGGAAAATTCTATCAGTGTATGACAATGTATCTTTTCGTATAGAGATGTTAGAGGTGAACTCATGTTTTCCATCACAACTTTTGAATCACTGAACCGATTTTGGTAATTTTTGACACAAAAAATTAGAGAAACAAATAATTTCGGTATACATATGTTATTAAAAAAATAAATCTGATTTTTGGGCTACCTTAGTTGATTAAAATGTATATGCTAATGACCCAATGTTACCCAAAGTTAGTAGTAATTAAATTAGCAAGTTCGTTATAGTTGGGACTTATAAACATATTATATGTAAAGTAACATTGTGAGTCTTTTGTGTTTCTATGCAAAAAAAAAACTGTTTTAATATTTATAAGTGTACTACATTAGGTACAGATAGCTCAACACTACTCGCTGGTCAGAATATCGAAACAGATTTAAAAAATTCTGCTTAACAGATTGCAAAGTAAAAGCACAAAAAATTAATGCTTTAGTATATTCAATATAAGATTTGACTAACAAAATATTTTATTTAAACAAAAGTTTTATTGTATATTTTTTGTTAAACACCCCACGAAAATCGAGAAGTAAATTCCCCCATAAGACCTATCCCGTGACTGGTTTTAGCAGGACTTATCGCAAAATAGCCAAATTTTTATATAAGGGTACTTTTTATACAGCTATAGAACTTTAAGTGGGCAACACTTTTTTAACTGGCGGCCATTTTGCCAGCTGTCAAGTGATTTATGTTTAGTTTGGTTTGGCATTTCAACATGAATAGACTGGCGCCTGAACAACGCTTCCAAATTGTGCAAATTTATTTTGAAAAGCATGGTTCTGTTAAAAATACGTATCGCGCACTACGTCCATTTGATGGTCAACATAATCGTCCATCAGAGTGATTAACTATGGAACGTTTTCTCACCACGGTTACTCTAAATGATAATATGCAGCCACAGAGACGTCGTACAGTGCGCACAGAAGAAGTCATTGCTGCTGTAGAGCGTAGCGTAGAGAAGACCGCAATCAGTCTAATCAGAACGTTACAGTCAATGGTGATCTTTTCTGATCTTTTCGTTCGTCAATTGAACAACCATGATGTGCAGGAGCTGTGGTTTCAACAAGACGGGCGCAGCATGTCACACAGCTCGTGCAACAATTGATTTCTTGAAGGAAACGTTTTGGTAACCGCATAGTTTTACGTTTCGGACCCTTGAATTGGCCTCCAAGATCGTGCGATATGTTAAGTCGCTAGTCTACGCCGATAAGCCCGAAACGATTGACCACTTGGAAGACAAAATTTTCCGCGTTATTGTTAATATACGGCCACAAATGTTGGAAAAAGTCATCGAAAATTGGACCACCAGGTTAGACTACGTCCGAGCCAGGCGTGGCAGTCATATGCCAGAACTCATATTAAAATTAAAATGCCAGAATATTATCTTTCGAATAAAGTAAATTTCATGCCAATTTAAAAATTCATATTTGTTTTATTCCATTTCAAAGTTATATACCACTATAAAAATCACCCTTTAGCAAAAATTGTTCCAGTAGCAGGTAAAACAACAACATAGCACTAAACGAGCAATTACAGCTTTATATTATCATTGCGACATTTCTTTTATTTCCTTTACTTTTAATTCAGTTTTTACGGATTTTTTAAGTTTCGCTTGTTTTGATTTCATTAATATAGGAATTGATTAATTTTTAATTCACAATTGAGTTATACAAGAAAGTAAATGATTACCCTTTTTAACCTTAAGCTAAAATTACAATTTTTGATTTAATTTTTTCAATTTTAAGGGAAAGTGGTGTACATTGAAACGGGTGTACCTTGTAACGTTCCATTTCCTATATTTAGTAAATAAGAGTAACAATTTAAATCTTTTCAAAACACTAACATAAATGTACCTTGTAACGATTTTCGAGTGCACCTTGGAACTAATATTTTTTAAGTTAAATGTTTTTTCCATGCTGAACTGAAATAATTGATAATTTTTTCCAAATATGCAGTAATCATAACAAAATTCCATGTGAAAGTCTAAAAAACTCGGGATATTGTTTTTCTTATACACTCAGTGAACTTCTGCTTTAAAAATATGTAGTTGCTTGGATTGTAATACATTTTTAATGCAAATGTCAGTTATTTGTAGAACAAATTTTTGTTTTTACTAACCTTATAATTCATTCAAAAAAACAAACCACATCAAATGACTGTTTTATGATTTTACATTCATTTTTTACAGTTGTTTTTTGTTATTTAAAAAAAATAAAAATAGTAAATAGTGTGTTTATTTTTTACTAACATATGTGGTTCATATTTACTGCAATTGTTAGTATTTTTTTTAACAGTGAAAACAAATGACAAATGTTAGTTGAATTTAATGAAATCTCGTCCTTTCTTCAAGTGAAATTTCATTTGTTTTTTACTACAATAGCAGTCGCCTTTACCTACTGTTCTTAGTGTAGGATTTATTCTAGTGAATATAATACACTCAGGGAAATACTGCTGTAAATATTTGTAGTTGCTTGAGTTGTAATACAGTATATCCAAGAAAATCGTTGTTTTAAATAAAAAAAAAATTAGAAGAAAATTACAAAATATAAGTGTGTTAGGGACTTAACTTTGCAGTTCACTTTTCAGAAGAAAATTTTAATCTGGAGGCAAAAGAATCTTGCTATCTTTTTGAACAAAATAATACTAAAAAATATGTTTTTTTATAATTTAAAACTTTAGAGGTTTTTTTATGCGTGATCCTTACACCTATTTTTCATTACACGCAATTCACACTGTTGTTGGAGTGTCTTATACCCCAGTGTGAGGACGGAAGGTTAAGATATAGCATTCGAATTTTTCAAAGTAATCGGATTTGATTTGATTTGCATTTTATATTGGTAAAAAAAAACGGAAAATTGTATTGCATAAATGCAAAATTTTGATTTTTATGCACTTATACCCTTTAAGGTATAGGCCCTCATGAGTAAGCATATTTATTGGTTCTTACAAGCAGCTGCTTATAAGGACCAATAATGGCATTTTCTTGTTAATAAGCAATCTGGTGAAGTGGTATCTCCTCCCGTTACGAGTCACAGGAATGGTAAGGTTAGAACAATTGACACTGCTTAACCCTCTTCAGTATTAAATTATACTAGTCCTTCTTTAACCAGTCACTTTTAGGACAACTGACTCCTCATTCCCCATAGGGAGAATTACAAAAATTGTAGGTTTTTGAAAATCGATGGATAAATATAAAATTGGCAAGCGTCCAAACAGTTCCCGAGGTTCCCTACTTTGGTGTCTAATACATCTAGTTGGCTCTTCTTTACAACTTAAGCTTGGAATTACGTTAACTAAAGCTGAGGGCAGTTTTATGGCAATCCGACAAACCACTAAGTAATGGCTAAATTATTTCCAAAATATTTGTCAAACACCCCACTGTTTAGTGTTGTAAGCAGTTAAAATATGGATAGTTTTATTGTTATTACTTTAGTTTTTCATGGCATTATTCTAGCCACATCGTATAATATTGAGTCAAATTTTTTTCTAATAATACCTAATATGTCTAAGGTTGTCCATCTCAGTATTTTAAATTGTTTATGTCTGTGGTGAAAGGATTAATATAAAATATGCATTAATATACATTTTGGTTTGTATGTTATTATTATTGTCCAATATAATTACAATATTATTATTATTGTGGTAATTTTTTTCCACTTTAAAAACTATTGCCATGTAAGAAGGACGCGTTGTAGAACCAACATGTACACGAACAAGCCAGTAAAGCAAAAAACCCAGCGAAAAATTTATTTTAAATATTGCTAATGGTTTTTCTAAAACCAATGGTGTAACTAAATGTATATTTTAAAATAAATAAAAATGTTTCACTAAAAAAAAGTGGAAGCATTCATGTGAAATATTTTCGAATTTTAGGTATCCTTCACAATCCATTGAAATGAAAAATAAAATTTTTTGAGGAAAAAAATTAACGTTTTGTTTAGTCAACATTTATTTTCGCATTTATTTAAACTGGAATGCATGTAATTTGACTTTACTGAATATTGTATAGCTTCCATACTGATAATAATTCATTCACAGAAATACGAAAAAAAAGCTAACAAGCAAAATTCGCTAAATAAACGAAAGTTTGTTAATTTTTCGAAAGTTTTTGTGTTTGTTTTAATATTAATTTCTTTTCTTTTTACGAAAAACTTACTACGAAAATATTTTTTGAGATAAAAAAAAAATGTAATTCCCCAAATATAGTTTGCAAAGAAAATTCTACTTATAACTTTTTAACCTGTTGATTTTCAATAAAATACTTTCTAGCAAACACTTTGACCAAAAATTCGCAACCCTGCCATTAAATTGGCAAAGTATTTCGCATTTAACAACCAGGCGAAAATCCCTATATCGAGAATATAGTGTATGGGAAAGACAATCTGACTAAAATCATCAGCTCAGCAGAGATACAAGCCGACAGATGCAAAATCGGTTGCGCGCCGCCGTCATTGATTTTTTTCTATTTTAAGCAGCATTACGGCTAGCCTTCGCTTAAAATATGAGCGCCGATAGCCGCCGAGTTTTAGTTGCGCCAAAAATTATAGCGCCAATTGACCAATTTTATTATCATTTGAATCAGTTGTGCTTGGGTTTTCTAAATTTAAAAGAAATTTTGTTATTAAAGAAGAAAAAACATTTCACAGAAGAAAAAAAAAATAGAATTAAGAGATTAAAAATGAAAAAAAAAATAGATTTTTACTTTATTAAAAGCAAAACTAAAAAATTTTTTTACGATTATCAGTTTCTTCTTTAAATAAATGTAAGCCAAGGATTGAGCAAAATTGATAATTAATTTGTTTTTGTTAAAGATCTGCCTATTCTGAAGGGTCTAGCTTCGCTAAAACTTCGGGTTCTGACGAGATCTTTAGCCAGATCGAAATACTAGTATCAACCTAGCCAATATATTTGATTTGCTTTATTTTTGTAAATATACAGAGGTTGGAAGTTCGTTATAAATTAAAAATAACATAAAAATAATCTCGATGTATATAAAAACAAAAAACTAATAAAACTGTAACAAATACTTGAGCCAGAGTAAAAACAAAAAAATTTTTTATATAAATAGAACATTTTTGGTCTTCAAAGTTTAGTACCCGAACCACGTGCTTGATTACTAAGAAGACAAGAATGGAGCAAAATTAATGATTAATACGTTTTTGTCAAAGTTCTGCCTATTATGGAGGCTCTAACTTTTCTAAAACTTCGGGTTCTGATGAGATCTTTAGCCAAAACTGTAGAAAATTTTTCAAGTTTGAAGCCATACTCTATATTTCTTTATTAGGATATTGTCCCAACAAATAATCTCTAGAGTTTTTGCTTTCAAATTTAACGTGTATTGTATGTCTACCAAAGGTAGATGTTGCACATAACAAACAAGTTCTCAATTTATTTTTTGATCAATGGCGATAATCTTTTACTTCGAGCTCATATATATATTAGATCTCATTTAGTGAGAAAACTAGTTTATATAGGTCGAAAAAACATAATTTTTATTTTTAATAAAAATTATATCAAACTTTTAAAAAAAGATTTTTTTTTATATTTTAACCTTTGTTTGTATTATTAACAATTAGTCCAAAAAAATTTATTTAAGGGCGAGCAACTTTTCTTAAAAATAACCTAAGTTCAACTTCAACCATTCTCCAATTTAAAACATATATCACCAGGAGTTCCCCAAGGCAGTATACTGGGGCTGTTACTATATACCATATATAGAGCAGATATGCCTACTAACCCAAATACACAAACATCTACATTTGCAGATGACACAGCATTCATATGGGTTAATAAGACCCAAGGGCTGCTTCTGAACAACTACAACATCATATTCATGAACTTGAGTTTTGGTTAAATAAATGGAAAATAAAAGTCAACCCATCGAAATGTGTTCATAGAGCTTTCACCCTTAGAAGACAAAATTGCCCCCAATTAAAATAAACAACATCAGTGTTCCTGAGGAAAACCATGTTAAATACTTAGGCATACATCTAGATCGAAGACTTACTTGGTCCCGACATATTAAGGCCAAAATAACAGCTATTAAACTAAAATCTTCACGGCTACATTGGCTAATAGGACCTCACTCATCTCTTGACTTGGAAAACATGGTTTTGTTGTAGAAATTTATTATAAAACCAATAAGGACATATTGCATCCAGCTATGGGGAACTGCGTGTGCATCAAATATTCAGAAATTACAAAGAAGACAATCCAAGCTTTTACGTATGATAGTCCGTGCCCCATGGTACATAAGAAACGAAAACATCCATAGAGACTTAAACATTAGTATGGTCCGAGAAGAAATAGAGAAGTACTCAATTAAGTATGTGAATAAACTAATAGTTAATCCCAACTATCTTGGCCGGAATCTGCTTCAGTTCGGAGGACACCAGAGACTAAAAAGAATATACACCCTGAGCCTGGCGCGGCGTTCTCGTCCAACCTAGGCAGCTGATGAACAACATTTGAATACAGTAAATTAGCTATTACAGCTTATATATATAATTTTAGTTTTAAGATTTGAATACTTATTGTTAATTTCTAATAGAAAGATTCAATAAACCAAATTTAGTGACAGAAAAAAAAAAAAAAAAACTTTAACCACAAATATTTACATATAAATTTGACATTAATAAATACGGTTAAGTCCTAAACTTTGGTTACTTTGAGCTAAATTTTTATAATTAATGACTTGGAAAAGGTTTTTCTCATGTTTAAATATTTTCTGTTTTACTTTAAATAAATTTGGTTGTCAAAATGAGCCGAAATTCACATTTTATTCAAACTAAAAAGTAAGTTAAAAAGTTTGGCTTCGCTACGGCTTCGATCGAAAATTGAAAATTTGGCCGAAGTTTGAAATAGCAATATTACCACTGGATTTGAACTAAAAATGTGGAAGTTGACAACAGTTAGTAAACCAGTATTTTGAGCCGACAATTCAGCCACCGCCGTTTTTATACCTAAACACCGTCGCCGGTGCTGTAGCTGAATTGGTTGAAACGCCGTCGCCGAAAATTTATGGTCGGCTTGTTTCATTGCTGCCTAGTTGGATGGTGTATGAAAATGTGTAAAATATTATTAAATACCAAATAAACAGTTAATCTTTTTTTAAAAAAATGTTGTTGGGTTAAAACCACGACTGGGTGTATAATAATTTTAAATCATTTTGTCTGTTTTTAAAATAATTATACAACAGGTTTGAAATAAATATTTCTACATTTTCTTCCGTAATTATTATTATTTTTTTCCTATTTTTCGTTTGTGGATGGAATGTTTAAAATATATTTTTTTTCTCATTTTTAATTCACATTCCAATTAATTAATTTACTTGCGTATTGTAACACGTATTGCTAATTAATTTTTGAGGTTTTGTTTGTTTTTATATTCACAATGTGAAATACTAGTATACATTTTTTTTTTATTTGAATTGTGGTTGGTTGATCTCCAATGTGTATAATGGTTTATTCATATTGATTAAAATAAATTATGGCTAAGTTATTTTTTTGAATATTATAAATTTTTTTAATAAAAATTTTAAAACTAAAGTTAATAACTTATTTTAGTTTTTGGTTTACAACTGCTAAAACAATAGAAATAATTTTTAATTAACTTTTCAAATTCCACAAATAATTCAAAACTATTTGGATATCCTACTAAAACATGTGGTAAATATACACTTATTATAACACTAGTTAACAAAATTTTAAAAAAATTTTATAATACAGGCATGCGACTACTTTTTCTTTGTGTATTCAGGCCCCGAAATCCGACTTTCGCATTAGAAATAATTTTGATGTAACAGTTTTTGAAATATTTTTTTATTTTTTAAGTAATTTCACTTTTTGACTGCATCTTGATTTAGAAGGAAGCTAATTTTATCAGTCAAACTGCTAAATAAATATAAGGTATGGCGCAAAATATTATTGGAAAGCTAGTTTTAAATCGGTTCAGTAGTTTAGGACCAATGCCTCGAAATTACCCAGAAAATATTTTTGCCCACAAAAAGTAAAAATGGAAAATTTTGAAAAATATAGCAGATATTTGTCTTGCAACTAAATATATAATCTATACTTTTTTCAAAAACTTAGTACACTCAAATAAAAAAGTTAGTAAAGTCAGCAAAAAAGTTTGCTGAGTCGGCAAAATTTTAGTCAGGAGGGTGCTTGCGAAAAAATTGCTAATGTCAGCAAAATCTTTTGCTGAAAATCAGCGGGCTGTTTTTCAGCAACAAAGTTAGTAGATTCAGCAAAATTTTTGCAAAAAGTTAGTGGACTAAACATTAAAAAACCCTTGCAAAACATTAATAAAATTTTTCCTGAATATTAGTAGACTGGAAAAAACTCAAAAAATTTGTAGACAATTTTTACTTTAGTTAATTTATTTTGCTGAACATCATAAAACATTTTTTGTGATTCTTTTAAAATAATTTACAATACATTACAAAATATAAAAATTTTCATACTCCCACATTGACGACATGAATTAATGTAATATCTGCAAATATATAGAAATAATTATATATAACATAAACAAAATTATCTTTCGACTACTTACATCAGTGATTGTCACAATGATGCTATCTTTTAAAGGAACGCTAATGCCGCAGAGAATTACAGAAACGAAACGAAAAAATAACAAAATGTAACATATACAACCCTTTTTTGCAATGAGAAAAAGGAAACATATAAATTTATCTAAGATGTATGTCTTTGTCTTTTGCTTTAGTCTGTCTACCTGCTGTATATTTGTTATCAACTTGACCACTCAATTTGACTACAAATACACATTTAATATTTTCTAAATTTAAATATTTTATTTTGTCTTTTATTGAATTTTTTAGTGTTTTCTTTAAGCTAGTAGGGCCTATAATTTCCACTGTAATTAAAAAACCATTTAATACATATTTTTTTCCGACGTTTCGACAGTTTTTTGCTGTCTTTATCAAGGAATTCATCTATTTAAATTAAAATTTTTCAAATTAGTACAATTTTTATCACCAATAAAACAATTTAAACCTGTGGAAATGTTTTCTTACGTCACAAAAGTTATAATTTGTTTAATACAATAAAAAAAAAAAAAACTTTCTCAAGTCGGTGGAAACGCAAACTTTAAGTTGTTTCAATCCACAATTTTGTTTTATGTATGAAAAACAGATACAAAATCTTCATTGGTTGATTTTTTTTATGTGTCTTACTAGAGTTGTACTTTTTAGTATAATTTTCCTCGACACTACTACATCTTGACATCTAATTCATTCTGCGTATAACTTTTAATCTGGTTGTCGTTCACACTATTGAAGTGCTAATCAGCACAATTTTTTTTAGCAAAATAAATTAGTAAAACCGTTAGTAAAATATTAGTGAAACATTAGTTCAAAACAGTTAAGTGCTGATTAAGTATAACTAAAATATTAGTTTCAAACATATTTTTAGCAAAAAATTTGCTGAAAAATAGTTTTACTAACATTTCTACTAACTTATACTTTTTTAGTATTATTATTTTATTATTTCGATGTAATTTGGCACACTGATTTTGTCGACCCAAGGGCAGATAGTCTTAATCGTTTGACCAGCCTTGTACAATACAGTGTACACTCTAGGAAAAGCCGCGATTTAACTCATTAATGCTGCAAATTTATTAAACAAATTTAATAACCAAATGTTGCTGAAGGGCTCAACAGTATTTATCATAAAAAACTAAGAGAAAATATCTAATTTTTAAAATTTTATGCAAAAAAAAAGCTTCTTTAAAATATGCAAAACTTTAATGCAATTTTGCTAAAAATCTAGCTCATAAGTGAACAAACCGGGTCCTTCATTTAAAATCTTGTTAATGATTTAAGGCGTATATTTTGTAACGCTGTGTAATTTCTACAAATCGAAAATTGAAAAAATGCCGCTCTATAGTATATCATATTATCCTTTCCATTTCGCCCCTCATTTTATTACATTGTAAATGCCTTAATTCACACTCAATATTTTCAATTTTAAATATTTCTGTAAATACACTCAGCGAACTTCTGTTGTAAATATTTGTAGTTTTTTGAGTAGTAATACAGTATCTTATTTTTTAAGTGACGAAGCAGTCATTTCTACACACAGAAAAAAGTTTTGTAGTTCCAACCGAATTTTTTGCCAACCGAATTTTTGTAGTTCCTCGTACTATCACTATTATTAAATTTTAAAACTATTGTAACAACCGGCATTTATTAATAAATTTCGAATTTTTATTGTAACAATTGAATATTTTATGTTTATGGATTGTAATATTATATAAATAGACTCATATCCGTTCCACAAAATTTATATTTTTCATAAAAAATTCTTATGCAGCGAACTGGGCTCGAACCGGCGATCTTCCGTTTGTCAGGCAAGTACTTTACCTCTAGCCTAAACCCAATTTAAATATGTTTTTTTAAATTTCAACCTTGAATATTTTCTAGTTTCGAATTGAAATATTTGTCTAAAAATATATATGTATGTAAAATAGAAATTCGGTTGCTGATCTCAATACTTTATTAGAGTTGCCAAAACTATAAAAAAAATTATATTATTTTAAATTATTTTAGTAATAAAAATTCTTCTCCTCGAACTGGGCTCGAACAGGTGACCTTCTGCTTGTCAGGCAATTACTTTACTTCTAGCCTAAATACAATTTGAATTTGTATTTTCAAATTTCTACATTGAATATTTTTTTATTTCCAGTTTAAATATTAATTTCTAAAAATAGATTTGTATGTACAACATAAATTTTATAAGAGTTACCAAAACTATTAAAAAACTTTATATTATTTTAAAATTGCTAACGAAAACTTATATTTTAGATAGAGTGATTGTTTTTTTGCAGGCGAAACTAATATTCGATTTTAACTACAAATATTTTATTCAAGGTATAAAATCTCAGAAAAGTGGTTGGTTGTTGTCATTAAAGGTAATGTAGAAGATAATATTTCTTCAATATTGATAAGGAAAACCAATAGTTTGAATGATGTGACTGTGTTTTTGTTAATTTTATATATTTTCTGTTTACAATATAGTTAAATTAATCTGATGATGAATTTTAAGTACTTACAATTATAATTATTGAATAATGATTTAATTTTGTTGGCTACAATGCAATTCCAACCAATTTATACTCTGTGTGTAAAAAAAATACAGTTTTGACTACATTTGGACTTGATTTAAAAAAACAAACCACATCAAATGACTGTACTATGAATTTATATTCATTTGATCAGTTATTTTGTATTCTTATTTGAAAAAAAAAATAAAACAAATAAACGATTGCGAAATTTTTACTTTATATGTGTAAAAAACAAATGACATTGTTAATTGAATTTAATGAAATGTCAGTCATCCTTTTTTCAAGTGAAATTTAATTTGTTTTTAACTACATTTGCAGTGATCTTTACCTACATAATATTGTAAGTGTATATAACAATAGTTTATAATTATTACTTCCTCTTCGTGTAGCAGAAGTTCTTGCAGTTGTTGTTTATTTAAACAATGCCTCATCTGGTTATTGTTGTTAACAAATATTGTACGTTTATTGTTAAAGTAACCCAGCAAAAACTTTCATTGCCACGTAAGTGGTTATATAATGAAAATAAATATCTGAACACAGTATAACTTGGTTTCAGTACAAATTATTTTTGTTTGACGAAGTCGTTTTTATAAGCAGTGAAGCTTACCCGCGACTTCTTATTTAGTTACAAATATAATGTTTTTTATTGTCAACTACTTATTTATTTTTTTTAATTACTGATAAGTATAAGGGTACTCCTTATTATTTTCAAACCTGTAACCACATATTTTTTAAGTTGCTTATTAACATACGAATAATTAACATACGAATAAAATTTAGGTAACCACTTATTTTTTCTATTTTTTTGTAATGCAGCGGTTAAGCGAGTGTACACACTTTTTGTGCGGTTTTTCATGAATCAAATATATAAAACTACTTATAAAAATGATCTCGTCGAACAAATATATTAAGTTTTGAAGCCGAATTATATGCAGTTGGATCAAATTATACTAAACAACTAGAAATTGCCAATGGTCTGAAAAATCAAGCACTGGCAGAGCACTGTTTGCCAATGATCCAACAAATAAAGTGCTAGCAAAGCACTGATTTACAATGCTCTGCCAACGTTAGTAAAAAGTGCTTTGCCAGTGCTTAATTAACACAATTTACAACAGTAAAAATAATAAAAGCACTGGCACAGCTCTGGCGTAGAACGCTCTGCCAACGTTCGTAAAAAGTGCTTTGTCAGTACTTGATTTACAACATTTGCAACTGTAAAAATAAAAAATCACTGGCACAGTACTAACTTAGAACGCTTTCCCAACATTGACAAAAAGTGCATTGCCAGTACTTATTAACAAAATTTTCAACCGTTAACTTAATACAAACAGTCCGTTGTTCACAACAAGAGTGGAAAAATTCAAAACTAAATTGCAATTTATGATTTGAAGTTAAGAATATTAAGGTCTCCTATTATAGTCAGCACAAAGTATAGTTTTGTACTAAAATTTTACTTCAGAAATTTATTTTCAAATTTCTTTCTTTAGTAAAATTGTATTAAAAAATCGTGCTAACTTATTACCAAAATAATTTGATAAAAAAAAAATATTCAGTTATTTTGTAAATTACTTAGCTGAAGCAAGCCTATTGTTATTTCTATTCATATTATCAAAATCATTCAATAAGAAATAATACAACTCTTTACTGAAGTGAATTACTAAGTAGGACTTTATTGGTCGATTTTGGTTTTGGTACTGGTAAAGCGCTTATTGCCAGTGCTTTGATAACGTTTTAAAAAAGAAACGGCCAAGCCCTGCCCGGTGTTATCATTTTGGGGTTGGCAAAGCACTTAAATCTTCAGATATCCAACGCTCTGCCAACGCTCATACCACCGTTGAAAGCACTGGGCCAATGCTTTGCCGTTCGTATTTTTCTGGCTGGGTGCTTATTATTTAGATACAGTTAATGAGAGCCCATTTCTGAGATTTTGCTGGTATCTAATATATTTTCGTTTGTAAGTATTTTATATTTCCCAAAATGCAAGTGTTTCTTTGTTTCCGTGCAAAATTTTGTATTAAAATGCTTACTTGCAGTTTCCTAATACTCCAAGGATTTTTGTATACAAGTATTGTTGAAAAGTGGTTGAGAATTTGTTGTTTGCTATTGTTATATAAGTAGGTTTTACTACTATTGTTGTAATTTTGTTTTTTCTTTAATTTTTGTATTCTGTAATTTGTTAAGAAATCTCCAAAGTATAATTCATCGTTTAATTACAAAAATACTATAACATGGCAAACAAACAAGAATACGTATAAATAATGGGAGTACTGTAGAATTGTCTAATATAGTGGTATAAATGAAATAGTTTAACGTTTTTAAATAAAAAATTCTAATTAAAGATTTAAATTTAATATTTCAAAAAGATTTTTTAGTTTGCACTAAATTTTTTATAAGGGATTACAAAGACATTGCTACTATTTTGTTAAGGTGAAATAAGAATATGTATCAGTGGCTCACTTTAGCATACATAACTTTTAAAAAAAATTTCATATCCTTTCTTTTTTAATAAAGTTAATTGTTTTCATTTAAATTGTGTATTAAATTCTTAGCGAAATCCAATTTGTTGGACAATTACTCTTTTGTTAACTAAAAATAAAACCAAGAAAAATGGAAATTAAACTTAATCACAATTGACAATTTTGACAATTTCATACAACAACACTGTACAAATTATGAAAGGCGTGTTAGAGAAGAATGAGTGTATTTTCTAAAAATCATAACTACATTGTAAGTTTTCAATTTTCTGAATCAGACTGCGCAGTTTCTGGTATTCAACCTTCGTCAGTGACCCTGTTTTTTTAAATAATGTAATATTTGTCATGTTTTTATTTGTTCGATTGTGTCTATATGAAATTTTCTGTGCAATCACTGACCGTGGTATAGATAAACTGATTTCTAATGCCACAAGCACTCGCACTACACAGAGCGCTTTAGCGCACTGAGCTATTGTCAGGTCGAGTTTTGTTGTGATTAAAACTAGTTTTATTCAATACATGGTGTTTTTGTTCTTGCATACATAATCTCAGAAGTACAACTCAAACAACATGACAGTTCTATTTTTAGAAACTTACCTCACTCTAATGTCCACTGTTTTCCCATATGTTGTAAGTGATGCCACATCTATGATATATTCTTTGTATATTCGATAGATAGCGCTTACGTAGTTAAGGAAGAATTGCCAGAGAGCAAAGTTTGATTTTTGTTTGAGTTTGAATTTTAACGTCTTTTTCAGAAAATTGCAATTAATACTATAATTAATATGCAATTTTATTTATTTAAATTGTGAAAGGCGTGGTAGAGAAGAATGAGTGTATTTTCTAAAAATCATAACTACATTGTAAATTTTCAATTTTCTGAATCAGACTGCGCAGTTTCTGGTATTGCACCTTCGTCAGTGAACCTGTTTTTTTGAATAATGTAATATTTGTTATGTTTTTATTAGTATGAAATTTTCTGTGCAATCACTGACCTTGGTATTGATAAACTGATAACAATTTGTTAACTTTTCCCGAAAATTTTGAAAACATTAAGGCCACTTAACCTATCAACTCATAAAATTGTCTTCTCACTTGGGAGGTCTCACGGCTCGGAGCACCATACTTGGTAATTTTTCATTGGCATTGAAATTTAATTGGCTTTACTTGATGTCAATGTCAATGCCAAAAATGTTGATTACCATACCGATGACACTGACATTTTTTTAATTGACATTGATTAAACCATTGGTAATAAAATGGCACCAATGCCTAAAAAAAATTTGTAATTGTCGAAAAAATTATTGCTTATAAAAAGTGCTTTGTTGGAAAAAAAATGATAAAAAATTTCAAGTTTAAGCCCCAACTTTGAACGTATTCGCTATTTTTTTTTTTTTTAATTTTATCACGTGTACACTTTTAAGTCTTGTATGCTAACTGATTAGTGGTGACGGACCAACTTATTATTATATATACTTGATAACTTAAAGAATATTTATAAAATAAGTACACTTAGAATACTAAACACAAATGTAGTTAAAAACAAATGAAATTTCACTCGAAGAAAGGACGACTTACATTTCAATAAATTCAACTAGCATTGTCATTTGTTTTTTAGTGTACAAAAAATGAACCACAATTGTAGTAAAAATGTAATATATGCAGTCAAAAATAATAAAACATTTATTTGTTTTATTTTTTTAAATATAAAAAAAAAAAAAATTAATGTAAAATCATAATACAGTAATTTGATGTGGTTTGTTTTTTAAATCCACTACATGTGTAGTAAAAAATTAAATTTGTTCTACAAATGACTGTTTTTTCACTTAAATATAAATTTACAGTATTACAACTCAAACAACTACAAATATTTGCAGCAGAAGTTCCCTGAATGTATGGAAACATACAATTTTTCTCTAAATTTGCAAATATTTTTTTTTGTATATAATTGTAACAAAAAACTATAACAATCAATTACAATTGTCTGTTAAAAGCATTGGCATTGATCAATGATAATTGAAACAAAATTTCATTGGCATTATTTTTAAGCAATTGTGATGCCAAAAATATGTAATTACCATTGACATAAAACAATGCCAATTAAATCTCATAAAATATTTCTAGTTTACGCACGAACTAATTACATGGCATGGCATAAGAAAAATTAATGAGGATCTGACCATCAATCCTACACCCCAAAAACAGACTCTGTATTAGCAGCCGTATTTGTAGCCAATCTAATGGTTCGGTAGCAGCTATCGCATATTTTGTTGTCGTGGTAATGAAACTTCTATTGTCGTACCAGAATTTCTATTGTTATCATCAAATGAATGTTATCAAAAAACAAAAAATTCTTTCGCAACTACCGATGCATTCGATTGGCAACAACTACGGTTGTTATTACGAGAAAGTTTTCCGTGTGTATATTTTTCCGACACTCAGATTTCAATGGCGTACTGTATTTTTCGATGTGACTCATAGATTAGGCGCAGTTTTTTATTTACAACAGTTTTCAATTCCATTCAACCTGATATCTTGCTGTTAAAATCTAAAGACAATACCACAAGTGATATTTAGGATACATTTGCATTCCCGGCTTTCGCGAATTCGATTGCTAAAAAATCAACCGACACAGTCAAAACACAGGAAGTTGTATAACAGTAAAAAAAATAGTTTTTTTAAAGCGTTTTCGATTCAAAATTATCGATTAGTTAAAAATTCCACGTGTCAGCATAGCTTTCCAGGATGACCAAAAGATCCAAAAGTAGTGTTTTTGCTAGAAAAACTTTAGCAAATATAAATATTTTTTGTTAGAAAGTGTTTTGCAACCATCAGATAATGACAATCGTAATTAATTTGCAATTAATTACTGTAAAATATTACCTTAGTTAAGCTCTTTACCGGAAGAAGAAGAAGAAAACATTTTTATTGAAAAATTTTACGGACACAATGGATACACCAGACTGCCGAAGTTTCGTCTCCCTCATGGGACTCGTCAGTGGTTAATTTATGTGTCAATTGAACAAAGTATTTTATATTGTTAATTTGCTCTATATGAAAAACTTTTTATTTTTTGGTGTCGTACTGGTATTTGAACTCACTGCCTTAGCATCAAGCTATGCATCGTAATCTCACCTATTAACGAGTTTTTGGCAGATTTTTTGCACATGTACTTTTCAAGGGTATTCACATATCATACTAAGAGTTTGACTCTGGGTTCGTCTCGCAAAAGCTATGCTGGCAAATCGAGCATTTGGCATATGCGGCAACGTATTAAAATAATTATGTCCTTGCTCATTTCATAATATGCCCATTGTATTGCATTACGATTTTTCAAAGTTCAATTGCATTTTTGCGAAAAAAAAATAGCTCAAACTGTAAAAAGTGGGGAAACTGAGAAAATCCGCTAGCCAGCGGATTTAATTTCAAGTTTTGTGAATCGAATATGCACCTTAAATACTACAGGGGTTGGCATAAAATTGCAATAAAAAGATAACAGATTGATAGCATTTTAAAAATTTTGTATGTAAAATACTGGAGCCAAACTTTAAAGTCATTTCGTGGAAAATATGTACCATACACCGAATAATAAAGAATGCCACTGAAATCAGCGTGCCTGAAATATACATAGCCTTATTTATTTTTAAAATTTATGATATTATTCTCCTGTGTTTTAGGTAAAATAAACACTTTTTCGAGTTATTCCATATGTTTCTGGGTATTTTTAGATGACTTTTAATTTTTTTTTATTTTCCCCATATAAGTATGGTCGTAAATAAAAATTAATAACTTTTCCTGTGAATCTAAAAAAAAAAAGTATTTTCCCAAAAAATAATACCCCTAAAAACAATAAATAGCCTCTTTTTGGAGAACTTTAGACAAATAACAATCGATCTTTAAAAAGCGCTTTTAAACGGAAAGTCTCTGAATAAATTTATATTTCACTCACACTCATCCTTATAACGTGTCATTGACGTGACTTACGAAAAAATCTACCCACTTTCCCACCTCTATTTCAAAGTTAATGTACAAGGTGGCGCAAAAGTAATCCTCCTATCGGAAAATGCTATAAATTTTGCGATTGGCCCCTAATGTCAATTCTGTTTTGACATTTGTGTAGTAAACACATGCGAAATACACGTTAATAAACAATGTTACGCTACACTGTTCCAGAACGCGGAATATTGGTGACTATTTATTTGACCAATAATGGGTCGGTGACTTTGGCACAACGTGAATTTCGTCGCAGATTTCCTGGCCGTCCATCGCCTACTGGTGAAACACTGCGACGTTTAGCCGCTCGCATCGAAGAGACTGGCACAACACGAGATGCTGCCAGGCGTGGCAGACCCCGGAGTAGCTGTTCTGCAGAGAATATTGCTGCTGTAGCCGAGGATTTCGTGGAAGCGCCGTCGACATCGACCAGACGACGTGCCACGCAAATGGGTATCAGTCGACGGTCTATACAGCAAATTTTGGTACAAGATTTGAAGATGTTTCCGTACAAAGTCCAGACGGTGCATCAGCTGTTAGCTGCTGACCGCCAATCGCGTGTAACATACGCTCAAGCCATCCTTAATCACCATCAAGAGGAAGATGATTTTTCATCAAAAATAATCATGAGTGATGAGGCCCATTTCCATCTTAGCGGGTACGTAAATAAGCAAAATTTACGCTTCTGGGGCACTGAAAATCCGCGTGTAACCCACGAAGAGCTATTACACCTGCTCAAAGTCACTGTATGGTGTGCTGTTTTCGCTGGACGAGTCATCGGACCTTTTTTCTTCGAAGACGTCGCGAGCCAAACGGTTACTGTGAATGGTGAGCGCTACAGAGCAATGATCAACGAGTTCTTTTTGCCGCAACTTGATGAATTGGGATTGGAAAACATGTGGTTCCAACAGGACGGTGCTACGGCACACACTGCACGTGCCACAACCGATATGCTGAAGGATGCATTTCCCGGGCGCCTAATCTCCCGTTTTGGCGATTTGCACTGGCCAGCAAGATCGCCTGATTTGACCGCTCCAGACTTCTTTTTGTGGGGCTTTTTGAAGTCGCGGGTTTATGTCAACAAGCCTCAGACTCTTGCAGCTCTTAAAGACAATATCCGTCAAGAATGTGAGGACCTATCGCCGGAAGTTTTGGCCAAAGTGATGGAAAATGCCATAAAAAGGGCTCAAATGACAATCAACTGTGGCGGCGGCCATTTACATGACATCATATTTTCGACTTGATGTAAAAAAAAATTAAAATACCAAATAAAAATAATCCACAAGAAGAATCAAAGTTTTTCATTTTTTTTTTTAAATTACAGCCAAAAAACATCGGAAGGTTATTTTTGCGCCACCTTCTATTTAGAAGTTATGAATTAATTACCCTAGACGTATGAGTGATATTTAATTTTCTAAATATAAATCATACGTCATGGAAATTAATACAAATTAAAGGCTTAAGCTTTAGAAATCAATAAAAACAACTAACCAATTATAAATAAATAAAATAAATAAATAAATTGTTTATTAAAAAATTTTTTTCTGCGATAGAAAAACACAATAATAAAATTTATTTTGAAAATTATAATTTAGAATTCGACGTAACATGGCAACAATGGTAACCCGTTGTTTCTTAAATGTAAAATCTGGTGGCATCGCGGTGCCGTGGGTAATCGTCTGATATTCATTTATATGGTACAAGGGTAAACACAAAAATAAAAAAACATCCAAAAAATATCGTTGTTTTTTGTTTTTCAAAAAAGTACCAGGCACAAATTTAAAAATGTCTTTACGTTAGGGACTTAGTTTTTTAGTCCTCTATAGAACAGAAAAAAACTGATGGAAAATCGGAGCACCCGTTAAGGCTGCACAGTCGCACCAGATTTTCAATATTTTGTTTTCAGAAAAAGCATTGAAAGTAAATGTTGCTCTTGAGAAATATTGGGCTAGGAGTTTGTTTAACAACCCAGCAAAATTTTTGGAACAGATTACCTCTGAACCTCAACTTCTTTTTATTTATTTATTTATTTAATTGAAATATCACATACAACAATATTAAAATCTGTTAAATTACAGCATGTGATCTTATAATGGCAAAATCGTTTCGTAAAATTTAAATTATATAAAATTTAAATATTACAATATAATTATAATATAAATAAAATAGAACATAAAAAACATAACAAATAAAATTATAAAACAAACAAACATTTTAAAACATAGTACATTTTAATTGATACAAAAATGGCAAGAGCTCGAGAAAAGTTTATTTATATTATTTATTTATAATTGTAAAGCGTTGCCTATTAATTGAGTACTAAAGGGTAGAGAGTTCCAATGATGTTCAGCGCTTATTAAAAAGTGCCAATCAGAATTTAAACTACGGCGTAGGGTATACATTAATGCCTTCCCTCTTTCAGATGAAGTAAACCGCAGACGTATTATAGGTAATCGGCTCTTTGGTATATATTATCTTGTGTAAGAAAATTAAAGTCTTTATCTTAAGCAAGTCACCAAAACTTACGCCATATAAAGATTTAGAATACTGCGACGTACCATCATATCATTTAAGTCCATGAACGTATCGTATAACAGCATTGAAAGCTACACTTAGGAAATTATGTTGGTAAAGACGACAGCAATTGTAGTCAAAAACAAATGAAATTTCATTTAAAAAAAGGACGACTTACATTTCATTAAATTCAACTAACATTGTCATTTGTTTTTTATTGTTAAAAAAATGACTAACAATTGTAGTAAAAATGAACCACATGGTAGTAAAAAATAAACCAAAACATTTTTTTTTTATTTTTTAAATAACAAAAAACAACTGTAAAAAATGAATGTAAAATCATAAAACAGTCATTTGATGTGAGTTGTTTTTTAAATGAACTACAAGGTTAGTTAAAAATTTTATTTGTTCTACAAATGACTTACATTTACATTAAAAATAATGAAACTGTATTACAACCCAAACAACTACATATTTTTAAAGCAGAAGTTCCCTGAGTGTACATTAAGTTTTTTGGTACCAACAGAATCACAGCTAGAAAAAAGTTCACAGCCATAACACACAAAAAAATATTTCTTAAATTGCACCAAGTAAACATTTTGTTGAATAAAAAAAACATAATCAATTACTTTTTTAATTGACTCAATTACTTTTTTAATTGACTCAATTAAAAAGTAATCAATATTTTAAATAATATTGATTACTTTAAATAAACAAAAATATTGATTACTTTTTAATTGAACCAATTAAAAAAGTAATTGATTATTTTTTTTTATTCAACAAAATGTTTACTTGGCGCAATTTTTTTTTTCTGTGTAAAACAGTTTGGGCATTATAAAAGTTTTATCAAGAAGTTTCCGAATATGTACTGGGGTCAAATGTTGAGTTTGGTAAAGAGTTTGTAGCATAGCAAAAGTATATCCGGTTGCAGCATTTATGTGTGTATTCCACCTAAGCTCCTTATCAAATATGGTACCGAGATTCCTTACAGATTCAACAATTTCAATTTGTTGGCAGCCTAATATGATTGCGATGTCAGTTGGTGTTTTTTGTCTTCTTTTTGTTACGATAGGACATTTTGACTTTTTAGGATTAATGTGAAGTTTATTTAACGATGCCCACCTATGTATTCTCCTGACGTCATTGTTCAATTTTGAGATACACTCAAAAATAAGATTTTTCTTGCAATTTAAATATACTTGAACATCATCAGCATAAATGTGTATGTTGCAACTTAATAGTTGAGATGGTAAGTCATTTATATATAAACAGAAAAGTAAGGGTCCCAAAATAGAACCCTGCGGTACACTATTCCTTATGGACAGTGGAGTGGATGTTTAAACTCCTGCTGTCACTAATTGACTCCGATCTAGAAGATATATGGCTATCAGAGCGGTAGCCGATGTAGAAAAATTAAAATTCGTGCTGAGTTTGGTGTAAAGTTATGGTTGACACAATCAAATGCCTTCGAATTATCAAGTAGTACAAGGAACGATATATTACCAACGTCGAGATTAAGTATGATATCCTCAGATATGTTAATTAGAGCAGTAACGCTGCTATGTTTTGCTCTGAAACCAGATTGGTATTCCGAAAGAAGACTACACACAGAGAAAAATTTGGCTATTTGCCAACTGAAATTCAGTTACTATGACTCAAATTCGGTTATTACGAATTTGAGACGGGTTGGCACAACTTAACATTAGTTTTCACATTAAAGTTCGGTTATTTCAACGGAATCTTATTTTTAACACCCAAAATATTCAGAAATCTAATGTAAATATCGTTGTACTAACTGAATTTATAAGTTGTTACCATTAATATACACTTTTCAATTCGGTTGGCACTTTATTTCTCTGTGTGTATGATCTGTTAAATATTTGCACATCTGTTGGTGAAGAATTCGTTCAAAGACCTTGGAGAAATATGGTAGTATTCAAATGGGCCGAAATTCAGTTCTAGATTTAGGGATAGGTATAATCTTTGCATGCTTCCAACAACTAGGAAAGCAGCTAGTGGTGATTATGGTATTAAAAATATGTGTGATCAGTAATAACAACTTCGGTAGCATAAGTTTTAAGAATTTTGGGTGTATATCATCATACCCAACTGCGTTGGACTTTATTGATAGACAACACGATAACATATCAAAAGGAATGACACCTGCGAATTCAAAATTACGCGTAGATTGTTGCGTTGGGAAATGAATTGGCATAGCAGAAGTATTCAGATCTAAAATGTTCGTTGTTAACGGAAAATTTGTGAACAATCGATTTAATTTGTTAACATTAACATTACAAGCGGTTGTTGTAGTTTTTCCTACCACTGGATACATGGAACCGGATCTAGAACAGGTTCCTGAGAATCGAAATGTAAGGTGGCACTGTCCCAGAACCAGTTCTATAACTGGTTCTAGAACCGGTTCTAAAGCAACTTGTTCTTGTTTGGAGGTAAATAACCTATTGCAAATAGGACAAACTCCAGAATCAGTTGCAGAACAGAAATTAGAACCTGTTATAATACAGTATAAGTTATTCTGCAACCAGTTATTCGGATTTTACTATTTTACTGGGAAGCTGTTAATCTTATATTTCTGTGATTTGTTCTCCAAAATTTTTGTAGCATATAGAGCTCAAAATATTTAAATATGAAACAAAAAAAAATGTAAAAATATATAAAAATGTGAAGATAGTAAACCCCTTAAAACGCCTTAAAAAAGAGCAATTTACATATTTATTTAAGCTTTTAAAAACAATCAATTTTAATACCTAAAGTTGAAAAATATCCATACTACAATGTTATTTCACATGTATTCAAGACAAATGATAAAAACACATGCTCAAGCTTAATTACAGATAAAGGATCTAAAGCAAAATTGGATCCAAACACATGGAGCAACTCACGCATAAACTCACATATACATTTAAAACAACTAAACAAGCATGAAGAAATAAATTTAAGACGAACATATATAGGATGAATATTAGGGCCGGGTCGATTTGTGGGGAGGCAAAAAAAATCGCCCAAAGCTCAGTGAAAATCGTATTCTAGGGATCAAAATAAGAAACTTTGCGGAATTAACCATACCTCTAAAACGAATTCTACTACCCCGAAACTGTTGACTTTTGTCCCGTAGGGTCAAGTTTTGAAAAATCCCACTTTGACCCATGTAGAGTGCCCCAATCGAGTCCAAATGTATGACCGACCCCCACTAACTTTGAAGGGCCGATCCACCCATGCTCGTGGCACACCCCCCTGGAACTCCCCTGGGGGGTTCCCCATACAAACATTTCAAAAAATCTCCATTTTTGGCACTTTATTTTATTATTTTTTATTTATTTTATTTATTTTTAATATTTTATTTATTTTTTCTCTTTAGAAATTTATTTAGTCAGAACATATGTAAATGAAAAAAATAATTTAACTTAGTAATAGAAAAGAAATAAAAAAAATTACTGTTTGAAGTCTTTTTTGCTTTCAAGTCTGGGCAATTTCGCACGGCTCTCTTATGTCGTCGCCATAACAGCCTCTACATTTTCCGGTATAACTCGTTTGGAAACGCTAGCTAGCAATTGAACGTGTCGTTCTGTTGCAGGTCGTAAAATAGGTTGTGTGGGTTTTTTAAGCCACCACAAGACACAGCTGCATGTCGTAAACTTACTTAAGCAAAATCGGTTACAGGTAGAATTGAGCATAAAATTATCATAAAGGATTTTCCAGAAGTAATAAAAGGCGCACTTGCTTAACAGAAAGCATAAAATTATCATAAAGGATTTTCCAGAAGTATAAAAGGCGCACTTGCTTAACAGTATTTGTGGTCAGATTAACGTTTAATTTACATGTAAGTATTTTATGGGCAGTTTTGACAACAAAATCGGTTACAGGTAGAATTGAGCATAAAATTATCATAAAGGATTTTCCAGAAGTAATAAAAAGCGCACTTGCTTAACAGATTTTGTGGTCAGATTAACTTTTAATTTACATGTAAGTATTTAATGGGCAGTTTTAACAACAAAATCGGTTACAGGTAGAATTAAAATTACCATTTCATTTTTATTACCTCGTAGACCATATATAACGCAACAGTTTTTGTGAATGCATTAAGTCGTTGTGAAGAACTCAAAGTGTGAAGTTCTAATTTCAGATAAAAAAATATTTAAAAAAAAAAATCATTCCAAATCAAAAAGTTTACAATGAATCCACCATCCTTTACACCGCAAGATGAAGCAATAACAACATCAACAACTATCGAAAACCCAATGAGTCATATACCCAGGCATGATGTTACTGTTTTTGGTGTGTCTACTGATTTGACTGATCTTAATTTACCAACCCATCTGGATATTTTGAGATATTATTTTTACTTGAGCGAACAAAAAAAATTGCTCTATAAATCATTCACTATTCAAGTACAAGATAAGTTGATTGGAATTTGGAAAAAACTTGGTATGGAAATAATGCTGAAAAAAAGTGTATATAATAAATTGAATAGATTGCTTGTCAAATATCAAGAGCAAATCAAGAATAGAAACAAACACCAAGAATTTACAGAGTATGTAAAATCTCTGGAAACAATTTTTTTCATTGGAACATGTAAATGCGATTTGAAGGCAGCTCCATGTGCATGCGGTTTGGTTCCCGAACGCCTCAAAGAGTTTATGCACGATCAACATAATCAGAGAAGACTAACAATGGATGGATTTGCGATGGAAATTGAAGAGCAAGGAGCAACGTCTATGTCATCAATGCCAACATACCAAGATCCCGATGATTCAACATACGCACCGCCACCGGTTCAAGAAGATTTGGATATAAGCACAAGTTCACAATACACACAGAGATACGATTGTTTTAACTTTGCCTTGGTATGTGACAGATTTGGTGTGCCTGATAGAGTAGCATCAGCAATGGGAACCGCTCTTTTCCAAGATTTTAAAATGAAAGATACCCATGGCAAACCTCTCATCATGGATAAATCGAAAGTTCGCCGAGAAAAAGAGAAATGCAGACAAGAAGTGCTTCGCAAACGGTTAGATGATACCAATTTGTTAGCATTTTCATTCGATGGCAGAAAAGATGATACTTTAACGAGAGATGCAATTGATGAGAAGTATCATACTAGGATGGTAAAAGAACCTCATCTTGTTATTTTGAGAGAACCGAATTCTGATTGATTGGTTACGTAAGACTGGAACATGAAACCGCTGAATACAAAACAACCAAATTAAATGATTTTTTAACGATAAAAATATATCACTGAATGAATTAATTGGCATATGCGTTGACGGTGAGCCAACAAACACTGGCCCACACGGTGGAATTATACGACGATTCGAATTGCTGTTAAAAAAGACCATTGCATTGGTTCGTTTGCCTTCTACACTTCAACGAACTTCCGTTTCGGCATTTGTTTGAAGCTTTGGATAAAACAACCAGCACTGGACCAAGATCGGCAACCGGAAATTGAGCCGTCAAATCGAAACTTGTGAAACTCTTCCGGTAAGTTATTGCTATCACTCATTTATTATAATTGTCAACCGTTTTTAATTGCTTTATTTTTATATATTTTCAGGTGGTGGACGGCTTTCAGAAAATTGAGTTGAAAAATATGCCCCCTGCTCCAGAAAAAATTGAATTTTCACCGATTCCAAGTACTTATACGACATGGCCCATGCAATTTCTAGCGGCGTGGTTTCAGTGGATCTGGCTAACATCAAACCAGGGAAAATTGTACATTCTCGGTGGCTCACCAAGGCCGCTAGACTATTACGATTATATGTGACAACGGAAAATCCAGATGCAAATTTAAGAATACTGGTTGAATTTATAATTACATGTTATGTGCCAATGTACTTCAATATTAAGTATTACAGCTCTGTCGTGTACGGTAGTAGATTATTTTTCAAATTCATTAGTTGGTCAAGATTTCTAGAACCTCGTTTACGCAAAATTGTCAATAAAGTAATTACAGATAATTCATATTATGCGCATTCGGAAAATATCTTGTTATCAATGTTGTTTGATGATAGCAAAGAAAAGCGCGACTGTGCTATCAAGATAATTCTACGCTATCGAACCGATGTTGACGACCCAACGGGACTTAGAGCTTATAAAAAACCAGATATAAACTTTTATTGCACAAGTTACACGGAAATGATCAATATGAATGACATAAATGACGTATTTGAACCACCATTCACTCGAAGCATTCCATACGATACTTTGAAAGAATATTTAAATCAAGATGATCCACCGTTAATGATCCAAAAATTCCATCACACATACAAGGAACAGAACGACACGTTCAATTGCTAGCTAGCGTTTCCAAACGAGTTATACCGGAAAATGTAGAGGCTGTTATGGCGACGACGTTAGAGAGCCGTGCGAAATTGCCCAGACTTGAAAGCAAAAAAGACTTCAAACAGTAATTTTTATCTTTTCTTTTCTATTACTAAGTTAAATTAATTTTTTCATTTACATATGTTCTGACTAAATAAATTTCTAAAGAGAAAAAATAAATAAAATATTAAAAATAAATAAAATAAATAAAAAATAATAAAATAAAGTGCCAAAAATGGAGATTTTTGAAATGTTTTGTATGGGGAACCCCCCAGGGGAGTTCCAGGGGGGTGTGCCACGAGCATGGGTGGATCGGCCCTTCAAAGTTAGTGGGGGTCGGTCATACATTTGGACTCGATTGGGCACTCTACATGGGTCAAAGTGGGATTTTTCAAAACTTGACCCTACGGGACAAAAGTCAACAGTTTCGGGGGGTAGTAGAATTCGTTTTAGAGGTATGGTTATTCCGGCAAAGTTTCTTATTTTGATCCCTAGAATACGATTTTCACTGAGCTTTGGGCGATTATTAAATCGACCCGCCCTAATG
>CM037854.1:210085012-210114718 GCA_021234595.1 Delia radicum
ACAGTAAAAATAATAAAAGCACTGGCACAGCTCTGGCTTACGTTCGTAAAAAGTGCTTGCCAGTACTTGATTTACAACATTTGCAACCGTAAAAATAAAAATCAACTGGCACAGTACTAACTTAGAACGCTTTCCAACATTGACAAAAAGTGCATTGCCAGTACTTATTTACAAAAAATTTTCAACCGTAACTTAATACAAACAGTCCGTTGTTCACAACAAGAGTGGAAAAATTCAAAACTAAATTGCAATTTATGATTGAAGTTAGAATATTAAGGTCTCCTATTATAGTCGCAACAAAGTATAGTTTTTGTACTAAAATTTTACTTAAGAAATTTATTTTCACAATTTCTTTCTTTAGTAAAATTGTATTAAACAAATCGTGCTAACTTATCACAAAAATAATTTGATTAAAAAAAATTAGTTATTTTGTAATAACTTAGCTGAAGCAAGCCTATTGTTTATTTCTATTCATATTATCAAAATCATTCAATAAGAAATAATACAACTCTTTACTGAAGTAAATTACTAAGTAGGACTTTATTGGTCGATTTGGTTTTGGTACTGGCAAATCGCTTATTGCCAGTGCTTTGCCAACGTTTTAAAAAAGAAACGGCCAAGCCCTGCCCGGTGGTATCATTTTGGGGTTGGCAAAGCACTTAAATCTTCAGATATCCAACGCTCTGTCAACGCTCATACCACCGTTGAAAGCACTGAGCCAATGCTTTGACGTTCGTATTTTTCTGGCTGGGTGCTTATTATTTAGATACAGTTAATGAGAGCCCATTTCTGAGATTTTGCTGGTATCTAATATATTTTCATTTGTAAGTGTTTTATATTTCCCAAAATGCAAATGTTTCTTTGTTTCCGTGCAAAATTTGTATTAAAATGCTTACTTTGCATTTTCCTAATACTACAAGGATTTTTGTATACAAGTATTGTTGAAAAGTGGTTGAGAATTTGTTGTTTGCTATTGTTATATAAGTAGGTTTTACTACTATTGTTGTAATTTTTTTTTTTTTTTTTCTTTAATTTTTGTATTTTGTAATTTGTTAAGAAATCTCCAAAGTATAATTCATCGTTTAATTACAAAAATACTCTAACATGGCAAACAAACAAGAATACGTATAAATAATGGGAGTACTGTAGAATTGTCTAATATAGTGGTATAAATGAAATAGTTTAACGTTTTTAAATAAATAATATGAACAATTCTAATTAACGATTTAAATTTAATATTTCAAAAAGATTTTTTAGTTTGCACTAAATTTTTTATAAGGGATTACAAAGACATTGCTACTATTTTGTTAAGGTGAAATAAGAATATGTATCAGTGGCTCACTTTAGCATACATAACTTTTAAAAAAAATTTCATATCCTTTCTTTTTTAATAAAGTTAATTGTTTTCATTTAAATTGTGTATTAAATTCTTAGCGAAATCCAATTTGTTGGACAATTACTCTTTTGTTAACTAAAAAATAAAACCAAGAAAAATGGAAATTAAACTTAATCACAATTGACAATTTTGACAATTTCATACAACAACACTGTACAAATTATGAAAGGCGTGTTAGAGAAGAATGAGTGTATTTTCTAAAAACCATAACTACATTATAAATTTACAATTTTCTGAATCAGACTGCGCAGTTTCTGGTATTCAACCTTCGTCAGTGACCCTGTTTTTTTAAATAATGTAATATTTGTTATGTTTTTATTTGTTCGATTGTGTCTATATGAAATTTTCTGTGCAATCACTGACCGTGGTATAGATAAACTGATTTCTAATGCCACAAGCACTCGCACTACACAGAGCGCTTTAGCGCACTGAGCTATCGTCAGGTCGAGTTTTGTTGTGATTAAAACTAGTTTTATTCAATACATGGTGTTTTTGTTCTTGCATACATAATCTCAGAAGTACAACTCAAACAACATGACAGTTCTATTTTTAGAAACTTACCTCACTCTAATGTCCACTGTTTTCCCATATGTTGTAAGTGATGCCACATCTATGATATATTCTTTGTATATTCGATAGATAGCGCTTACGTAGTTAAGGAAGAATTGCCAGAGAGCAAAGTTTGATTTTTGTTTGAGTTTGAATTTTAACGTCTTTTCAGAAAATTGCAATTAATACTATAATTAATATGCAATTTTATTTATTTTAATTGTGAAAGGCGTGGTAGAGAAGAATGAGTGTATTTTCTAAAAATCATAACTACATTGTAAATTTTCAGTTTCTGAATCAGACTGCGCAGTTTCTGGTATTGCACCTTCGTCAGTGAACCTGTTTTTTTGAATAATGTAATATTGTTATGTTTTTATTAGTATGAAATTTTCTGTGCAATCACTGACCTTGGTATTGATAAACTGATAACAATTTGTTAACTTTTCCCGAAAATTTTGAAAACATTAAGGCCACTTAACCTATCAACTCATAAAATTGTCTTCTCACTTGGGAGGTCTCACGGCTCGGAGCACCATACTTGGTAATTTTTCATTGGCATTGAAATTTAATTGGCTTTACTTGATGTCAATGTCAATGCCAAAAATGTTGATTACCATACCGATGACACTGACATTTTTTTAATTGACATTGATTAAACCATTGGTAATAAAATGGCACCAATGCCTAAAAAAAATTTGTAATTGTCGAAAAAATTATTGTTTATAAAAAGTGCTTTGTTGGAAAAAAAATGATAAAAAATTTCAAGTTTAAGCCCCAACTTTGAACGTATTCGCTATTTTTTTTTTTTTTAATTTTATCACGTGTACACTTTTAAGTCTTGTATGCTAACTGATTAGTGGTGACGGACCAACTTATTATTATATATACTTGATAACTTAAAGAATATTTATAAAATAAGTACACTTAGAATACTAAACACAAATGTAGTTAAAAACAAATGAAATTTCACTCGAAGAAAGGACGACTTACATTTCAATAAATTCAACTAGCATTGTCATTTGTTTTTTAGTGTACAAAAAATGAACCACAATTGTAGTAAAAATGTAATATATGCAGTCAAAAATAATAAAACATTTATTTGTTTTATTTTTTTAAATATAAAAAAAAAAAAATTAATGTAAAATCATAATACAGTAATTTGATGTGGTTTGTTTTTTAAATCCACTACATGTGTAGTAAAAAATTAAATTTGTTCTACAAATGACTGTTTTTTCACTTAAATATAAATTTACAGTATTACAACTCAAACAACTACAAATATTTGCAGCAGAAGTTCCCTGAATGTATGGAAACATACAATTTTTCTCTAAATTTGCAAATATTTTTTTTTGTATATAATTGTAACAAAAACTATAACAATCAATTACAATTGTCTGTTAAAAGCATTGGCATTGATCAATGATAATTGAAACAAAATTTCATTGGCATTATTTTTAAGCAATTGTGATGCCAAAAATATGTTAATTACCATTGACATAAAACAATGCCAATTAAATCTCATAAAATATTTCTAGTTTACACACGAACTAATTACATGGCATGGCATAAGAAAAATTAATGAGGATCTGACCATCAATCCTACACCCCAAAAACAGACTCTGTATTAGCAGCCGTATTTGTAGCCAATCTAATGGTTCGGTAGCAGCTATCGCATATTTTGTTGTCGTGGTAATGAAACTTCTATTGTCGTACCAGAATTTCTATTGTTATCATCAAATGAATGTTATCAAAAAACAAAAAATTCTTTCGCAACTACCGATGCATTCGATTGGCAACAACTACGGTTGTTATTACGAGAAAGTTTTCCGTGTGTATATTTTTCCGACACTCAGATTTCAATGGCGTACTGTATTTTTCGATGTGACTCATAGATTAGGCGCAGTTTTTTTTATTTACAACAGTTTTCAATTCCATTCAACCTGATATCTTGCTGTTAAAATCTAAAGACAATACCACAAGTGATATTTAGGATACATTTGCATTCCCAGCTTTCGCGAATTCGATTGCTAAAAAATCAACCGACACAGTCAAAACACAGGAAGTTGTATAACAGTAAAAAAAAATAGTTTTTTTAAAGCGTTTTCGATTCAAAATTATCGATTAAATAAAAATTTCACGTGTTAGCATAGCTTTCCAGGATGACCAAAAGATCCAAAAGTAGTGTTTCTGCTAGAAAAACTTTAGCAAATATAAATATTTTTTGTTAGAAAGTGTTTTGTAACCGTCAGATAATGACAATCGTAATTAATTTTTATATTAATTACTGTAGAATATTACTATAGTTAAGCTCTTTACAGGAAGAAGAAGAAGAAAACAATTTTTTTGAAAAAATTTACGGACACAAGGGATACACCAGACTGCCGCCAGTTTCGTCGCCCTCCTGGGACTCGTCAGTGGTTAATTTATGTGTCAATTGAACAAAGTATTGTAAATTGTTAATTTGCTCTATATGAAAAACTTTTTATTTTTTTGGTGTCGTACTGGTATTTGAACTCACTACCTTAGCTTCAAGCTATGCATCGTAATCTCAGCTCTTAACGAGTTTTTGTACTTTTCAAGGGTATTCACATGTCATACCAATAGTTTGTCTCTGGGTTCGTCTCGCAAAGCTATGCTGACAAATCGAGCATTTGGCATATGCGGCAATGTATTAAAATAATTATTTCCTTGCTCATTTCATAATATGCCCATTGTAATGCATTACGATTTTTCAAGTTCAATTGCATTTTTGCGAAAAAAAAATAGCTCAAACTGTAAAAAGTGGGGAAACTGAGAAAATCCGCTAGCCAGCGGATTTAATTTCAAGTTTTGTGAATCGAATATGCACCTTAAATACTACAGGGGTTGGCATAAAATTGCAATAAAAAGATAACAGATTGATAGCATTTTAAAAATTTTGTATGTAAAATACTGGAGCCAAACTTTAAAGTCATTTCGTGGAAAATCTGTACCATACACCGAATAATAAAGAATGCCACTGAAATCAGCGTGCCTGAAATATACATAGCCTTATTTATTTTTAAAATTTATGATTTATTCTCCTGTGTTTTAGGTAAAATAAACACTTTTTCGAGTTATTCCATATGTTTCTGGGTATTTTTAGATGACTTTTAATTTTTTTTTATTTTCCCCCATATAAGTATGGTCGTAAATAAAAATTAATAACTTTTCCTGTGAATTTAAAAAAAAAAAGTATTTTCCCAAAAAATAATACCCCTAAAACAATAAATAGCCTCTTTTTGGAGAACTTTAGACAAATAACAATCGATCTTTAAAAAGCGCTTTTAAACGGAAAGTCTCTGAATAAATTTAGATTTCACTCACACTAATCCTTATAACGTGTCATTGACGTGACTTACGAAAAAATCTACTCACTTTCCCACCTCTATTTCAAAGTTAATGTACAAGGTGGCGCAAAAGTAATCCTCCTATCGGAAAATGCTATAAATTTTGCGATTGGCCCCTAATGTCAGTTCTGTTTTGACATTTGTGTAGTAAACACATGCGAAATACACGTTAATAAACAATGTTACGCTACACTCCAAAACGCGGAATATTGGTGACTATTTATTTGACCAATAATCGGTCGGTGACTTTGGCACAACGTGAATTTCGTCGCAGATTTCCTGGCCGTCCAACGCCTACTGGTGCAACACTGCGACGTTTAGCCGCTCGCCTCGAAGAGACTGGCACAACACGAGATGCTGCCAGGCGTGGCAGACCCCGGAGTAGCCGTTCTGCAGAGAATATTGCTGCTGTAGCCGAGGATGTCGTGGAAGCGCCGTCGACATCGACCAGACGACGTGCCACGCAAATGGGAATCAGTCGACGGTCTTTACAGCAAATTTTGGTACAAGATTTGAAGATGTTTCCGTACAAAGTCCAGACGGTGCATCAGCTGTTAGCTGCTGACCGCCAATCGCGTGTAACATACGCTCAAGCCATCCTTAATCACCACCAAGAGGAAGATGATTTTTCATCAAAAATAATCATGAGTGATGAGGCCCATTTCCATCTTAGCGGGTACGTAAATAAGCAAAATTTACGCTTCTGGGGCACTGAAAATCCGCGTGTAACCCACGAAGAGCTATTACACCTGCTCAAAGTCACTGTATGGTGTGCTGTTTTCGCTGGAGGAGTCATCGGACCTTTTTTTCTTCGAAGACGTCGCGAGCCAAACGGTTACTGTGAATGGTGAGCGCTACAGAGCAATGATCAACGAGTTCTTTTTGCCGCAACTTGATGAATTGGGATTGGAAAACATGTGGTTCCAACAGGACGGTGCTACGGCACACACTGCACGTGCCACAACCGATATGCTGAAGGATGCATTTCCCGGGCGCCTAATCTCCCGTTTTGGCGATTTGCACTGGCCAGCAAGATCGCCTGATTTGACCGCTCCAGACTTCTTTTTGTGGGGCTTTTTGAAGTCGCGGGTTTATGTCAACAAGCCTCAGACTCTTGCTGCTCTTAAAGACAATATCCGTCAAGAATGTGAGGACCTATCGCCGGAAGTTTTGGCCAAAGTGATGGAAAATGCCATAAAAAGGGCTCAAATGACAATCAACTGTGGCGGCGGCCATTTACATGACATCATATTCTCGACTTGATGTAAAAAAAATTAAAATACCAAATAAAAATAATCCACAAGAAGAATCAAAGTTTTTCATTTTTTTTTTTTTTAAATTACAGCCAAAAAACATCGGAAGGTTATTTTTGCGCCACCTTCTATTTAGAAGTTATGAATTAATTACCCTAGACGTATGAGTGATATTTAATTTTCTAAATATAAATCATACGTCATGGAAATTAATACAAATTAAAGGCTTAAGCTTTAGAAATCAATAAAAACAACTAACCAATTATAAATAAATAAAATAAATAAATAAATTGTTTATTAAAAAATTTTTTTCTGCGATAGAAAAACACAATAATAAAATTTATTTTGAAAATTATAATTTAGAATTCGACGTAACATGGCAACAATGGTAACCCGTTGTTTCTTAAATGTAAAATCTGGTGGCATCGCGGTGCCGTGGGTAATCGTCTGATATGCATTTATATGGTACAAGGGTAAACACAAAATAAAAAAACATCCAAAAAATATCGTTGTTTTTGTTTTTCAAAAAAGTACTAGGCACAAATTTAAAAATGTCTTTACGTTAGGGACTTAGTTTTTTAGTCCTCTATAGAACAGAAAAAAACTGATGGAAAATCGGAGCACCCCACAGTGGTTCCAAACACAAAAAACATGGTAATAAATATAGATCTTTTAAACTACTGGTCCAATCGGGAAATGGTGTTCCCAAAAATTGAAAAGCGGGAGCTAACCTTTAAGGAAAATGTTTCTGTGGTCACCCTGTTTTAACACAGGGTGTGCTACAGGGTGTCAAAGTTGACCATCTCGAGTATGAAAGAGCTTTAAAGGGGTATAACTTCTATAACCATGCATCGATTTTAGTGTTTTTTGGACTTTTTTAAATCTAGGTTACGAGACAAAGCAAAAACATGCTTCATGTACCATAGTAACTCTTACAGTTAAAAAAATATTTCACTTTGAATTTCAAAATCTTCATTTTTCGCCTTGACTTTTTTAATAGTTTTGCCAATAGATTATTCATTTTTCAAAGAAAATGCTCAAAATTTTTTCAAGTCATTCTAATGACCTTTCTTAAACTCCTAAAGAAAACTTTTTTGAATTATCTTAAGCCGTTTCGCAGTGATACTATTTTAAACTCAAAAATTAAAAGTGTGTTCTGAAAAATGGGGTTTTTTGGTCAGATAAGGGGTAACTTCACACACCTTTATATATATTTTGCTGATATTTTTTGGATTAGTTTTTTACATAGTTTGATAGAGTAGACTTCAAAAATGCTTAATGGTATAGTTTAAAGCATTTTTGGATATGCACCCTACGTCCAGCATTGGTCGAAAATGATGAATTTTTGAACGGAATTCTATGTTTATGACCGTGATAAAAAAAAGTCACGCCACTTAGACACGATTTGAAATTTTTATACTGTAAAGAGATTTATTCTAATGAGTTTGCCACTTCATTTGCCGCCGCCCGCTCAAAAACGTAGCCTGGAGAGCAAATTTTGTGGAAAAAGTCATTTTTTCAAAAGCCTTTTTTTGATTTATAAAAAAAGCGTACTTATATTATCAATTTCAGCAAGATTTTATTTTATTTTTAATAAAACGTAAATAATTGTCCTACATTCCAAAAATCTTTTCGATATTGCTTATGGTTATTTTTACATAAAACATCAAAGTTCAATGTAGTATATCTAACTATAATTAATTGTACATTTATTGGCTTTTGCTTTCGGTAATGTTAAAAAATTTAAATAATTTCAGAAATTTTTTTACATATTATTAAATTAGACTTAGTTATCAATTCAACGATGCATAAATCGTTTATCTAGTGTAATAAATGAATTCAAACTATTGCGCTTAAATCAGGCATTTCAGGTCAAATTGCAGTATTTAACAAATTTATATATTCAGGTATACAGAGCGTGTTGCATTATATTTCTCTAAAAGGGTTACGGGTTTTTTTATTTTTTTAATACTATTTCAAAAACCTAATAAGATATAAATGCAGGTAGAAAATGCGTTTTATGATGTAACATTTGCATAATATATTTTTCTAATTTTCCATATAAAACAGGTAAATAACTACCATATATTCATTTATTTGAAAGACAAAATAATGTTTTTTTTTTTGTTCTAAAGATAAGGTTTTATTAAATTTAACTGGTACAGTAGTAATTGTGCTAAAAATATGAATATATTCCTAAGGACTACACATTTTCTACAAAGTAGTCTGAAGTATCAAAAGTTAAAAGGTCGTTTATATGCATAGATTCAGAATCTTCCTTTTCAATGTCTATGCTTATTTTTGGTAACCATTTTGTTCTTATGGAGTAAAGTACTGGATCCGATGATATTAATAAAAATTCCATCAAATTGGAATTTTGAGCTATTCTGGAGCACTTACGTGTGTTAAAAAGCCTAAAATGTTTGACGTCTCTATTTCTGGCCTCCTGGGCTTCTTCAGTCAGTTCGCCTAAAGGCAACATACTGTTTTCTATTATTTCTTTGGCATGAGCTAATACTTTATGTACTGTTGGTGTCATTGGCCTCCAAGAGTACATGGTGAGTATAATGTCTTTTGTTTCATTGGCAAAGAGTTTAAATTTAGCCACATTAATAGGTTTTTTACTGTTAATGACTGCTAATATAACTTTAAAACGTTTTAGTAGGTTTTTATCGAGACCCGTAATTGAGGAGGTAGTTTCTGGATCTTCGAAAAAACGCCTTGCTGTATTTCCGTCATTGGAACTTCCAAACCCCTGAAGGGGCGTATCAATGATTAATCCAAGTCTTAATTTAAATTCATCTTGAATTCTTTTCTTCTCTTCTTTTCTCATGTTGTGTAGATCAGTGTTTTTGTTTACGGAAAGGCTTAGGTTTCCTGGAATAAGGCGGTATTTGAGATCGTATGCGAGGTGTAAACAATATTCCATAAATCTTATTCTGGCATGAAGTGGCGATATCCCAAACCTCAGAGCGTTTTCGTTCATAGAAATTGTATCACTATCTTCATGAAACTGTGAACTTAATTTTCCACATATATTACATTTCCAAGTAGATGTTGTGTCTGTAATTGCATTTGCAACTTTTCCATCAATCATTGTAAGTTGTGGTTGAAATGAAACTTTAATAACTTGTCCAGATATTTCCACGTAAAGTGGAGACAAGCTCGAAATTTCCCTTTCTATTGAATCTACTAAACTTTGTGTTGAAATCATGTCTTCTTTTACATATTCAAATCGTATTGGACGACATAAAAATTTAGATCCAGGGGTTAAATTCGTCCATATATCATTTGCAGACGAGGTTGAAGGTAATTTATTATACAACCGCATTCTTAACGGCACAAAAGAAGCCATAAAAATTGATGAAAAACTTTTTTCTTTGCTGCTTCCAGATGGTTGTTTGTATTCGGAAAACCCAGATGTGCCATCACAGCCCCATTTGAACATTAACACGACATCAGATTGCTTGCATCTTTCAATATCTTTGCTGCTAAATGTGGACATAATTCTAGAAACAGTATTGTCAATTAACTGTGATAGTTCAACTTTTGCGCCTTCAATAGAGGCATGCACTGGGGATGTTATTGGTTTTAAAATATTTTCTTTTGTTTCTTTTATTGCTTTACTGCTAGGAAAAATATCATATCCTTTTTCAATGAGAGCTTTTCTTAAAATACCATATTTATTTCTCGTTAACCCCAAATTTAGAAAAAGAGCTAATGCATCTTCACTGGTAAAGGAAGTTGATGATTTTGGTGTTGGAATACTTTGTATCATGCGCTTCAAACGCTTAGGAGACGCAGTTGGTAGGACGTCGACAATTTTCCCTGTTTCTTTAGGCTGTATACGTGTCAAAGCTGCTTTAAAAGAATCCTTTATTTCATTAGCGGAGTGTGTGTTAATCATTTCTTCCTGTTTTACCTTCTTAGTCCTAATCTGGACCTCTTCATAATCTTTTTTAGGGCGGCCCCTTTTTTTCTGTTCAATAACTACTGACATCTCCTTATTAAGCCAATCTTGACTCTTCTTCATAAATTTTTGTATAGAATAATCGGAATCTTTAATCCTTTTTTCATAAATTTTGTAAAAATTTTCAATTTCATCTGGCTTTATATTTAAGCCATACGAGTAGACAATGGTATCAATCAGTTTTCCTATTTTTTCCGATCGTATATCAGTATTGGCAAGAGTATCCCAAATTACTTTACAAAGGGAGCTATATTTTATTGTAACCTCCATGACTGCTTAACTCAAATAACCTCCTTTTAAAATTACTACGCTTATATATTACAAATATTTGTTTTTTTATAAACAAAAAATCGAGCAGGTACTGGATTTGTAAAAACAAAAAACTGAAATAGGTAAAATAAAAAAAAACGCATTATATTAGCCCATTAAAACAATATGTTATGCAAATGTTACATCATAAAACGCATTTTCTACCTGCATTTATATGTTATTAGGTTTTTGAAATAGTATTAAAAAAATAAAAAAACCCGTAACCCTTTTAGAGAAATATAATGCAACACGCTCTGTATACCTGAATATATAAATTTGTTAAATACTGCAATTTGACCTGAAATGCCTGATTTAAGCGCAATAGTTTGAATTCATTTATTACACTAGATAAACGATTTATGCATCGTTGAATTGATAACTAAGTCTAATTTAATAATATGTAAAAAAATTTCTGAAATTATTTAAATTTTTTAACATTACCGAAAGCAAAAGCCAATAAATGTACAATTAATTATAGTTAGATATACTACATTGAACTTTGATGTTTTATGTAAAAATAACCATAAGCAATATCGAAAAGATTTTTGGAATGTAGGACAATTATTTACGTTTTATTAAAAATAAAATAAAATCTTGCTGAAATTGATAATATAAGTACGCTTTTTTTATAAATCAAAAAAAGGCTTTTGAAAAAATGACTTTTTCCACAAAATTTGCTCTCCAGGCTACGTTTTTGAGCGGGCGGCGGCAAATGAAGTGGCAAACTCATTAGAATAAATCTCTTTACAGTATAAAAATTTCAAATCGTGTCTAAGTGGCGTGACTTTTTTTTATCACGGTCATAAACATAGAATTCCGTTCAAAAATTCATCATTTTCGACCAATGCTGGACGTAGGGTGCATATCCAAAAATGCTTTAAACTATACCATTAAGCATTTTTGAAGTCTACTCTATCAAACTATGTAAAAAACTAATCCAAAAAATATCAGCAAAATATATATAAAGGTGTGTGAAGTTACCCCTTATCTGACCAAAAAACCCCATTTTTCAGAACACACTTTTAATTTTTGAGTTTAAAATAGTATCACTGCGAAACGGCTTAAGATAATTCAAAAAAGTTTTCTTTAGGAGTTTAAGAAAGGTCATTACAATGACTTGAAAAAATTTTGAGCATTTTCTTTGAAAAATGAATAATCTATTGGCAAAACTATTAAAAAAGTCAAGGCGAAAAATGAAGATTTTGAAATTCAAAGTGAAATATTTTTTTAACTGTAAGAGTTACTATGGTACATGAAGCATGTTTTTGCTTTGTCTCGTAACCTAGATTTAAAAAAGTCCAAAAAACACTAAAATCGATGCATGGTTATAGAAGTTATACCCCTTTAAAGCTCTTTCATACTCGAGATGGTCAACTTTTACACCCTGTAGCACACCCTGTGTTAAAACAGGGTGACCACAGAAACATTTTCCTTAAAGGTTAGCTCCCGCTTTTCAATTTTTGGGAACACCATTTCCCGATTGGACCAGTAGTTTAAAAGATCTATATTTATTACCATGTTTTTTGTGTTTGGAACCACTGTGCACCCGTTAAGGCTGCACAGTCGCACCAGATTTTCAATATTTTGTTTTCAGAAAAAGCATTGAAAGTAAATGTTGCTCTTGAGAAATATTGGGCTAGGAGTTTGTTTAACAACCCAGCAAAATTTTTGGAACAGATTACCTCTGAACCTAAACTTCTTTTTATTTATTTATTTATTTAATTGAAATATCACATACAACAATATTAAAATCTGTTAAATTACAGCATGTGATCTTATAATGGCAAAATCGTTTCGTAAAATTTAAATTATATAAATTTAAATATTACAATATAATTATAATATAAATAAAATAGAACATAAAAAACATAACAAATAAAATTATAAAACAAACAAACATTTTAAAACATAGTACATTTTAATTGATACAAAAATGGCAAGAGCTCGAGAAAAGTTTATTTATATTATTTATTTATAATTGTAAAGCGTTGCCTATTAATTGAGTACTAAAGGGTAGAGAGTTCCAATGATGTTCAGCGCTTATTAAAAAGTGCCAATCAGAATTTAAACTACGGCGTAGGGTATACATTAATGCCTTCCCTCTTTCAGATGAAGTAAACCGCAGACGTATTATAGGTAATCGGCTCTTTGGTATATATTATCTTGTGTAAGAAAATTAAAGTCTTTATCTTAAGCAAGTCACCAAAACTTACGCCATATAAAGATTTCGAATACTGCGACGTACCATCATATCATTTAAGTCCATGAACGTATCGTATAACAGCATTGAAAGCTACATTAAGTTTTTTGGTACCAACAGAATCACAGCTAGAAAAAAGTTCACAGCCATAACACACAAAAAAATATTTCTTAAATTGCACCAAGTAAACATTTTGTTGAATAAAAAAAACATAATCAATTACTTTTTTAATTGACTCAATTACTTTTTTAATTGACTCAATTAAAAAGTAATCAATATTTTAAATAATATTGATTACTTTAAATAAACAAAAATATTGATTACTTTTTAATTGAACCAATTAAAAAAGTAATTGATTATTTTTTTTTATTCAACAAAATGTTTACTTGGCGCAATTTTTTTTTTCTGTGTAAAACAGTTTGGGCATTATAAAAGTTTTATCAAGAAGTTTCCGAATATGTACTGGGGTCAAATGTTGAGTTTGGTAAAGAGTTTGTAGCATAGCAAAAGTATATCCGGTTGCAGCATTTATGTGTGTATTCCACCTAAGCTCCTTATCAAATATGGTACCGAGATTCCTTACAGATTCAACAATTTCAATTTTTTGGCAGCCTAATATGATTGCGATGTCAGTTGGTGTTTTTTGTCTTCTTTTTGTTACGATAGGACATTTTGACTTTTTAGGATTAATGTGAAGTTTATTTAACGATGCCCACCTATGTATTCTCCTGACGTCATTGTTCAATTTGAGATACACTCAAAAATAAGATTTTTCTTGCAATTTAAATATACTTGAACATCATCAGCATAAATGTGTATGTTGCAACTTAATAGTTGAGATGGTAAGTCATTTATATATAAACAGAAAAGTAAGGGTCCCAAAATAGAACCCTGCGGTACACTATTCCTTATGGACAGTGGAGTGGATGTTTAAACTCCTGCTGTCACTAATTGACTCCGATCTAGAAGATATATGGCTATCAGAGCGGTAGCCGATGTAGAAAAATTAAAATTCGTGCTGAGTTTGGTGTAAAGTTATGGTTGACACAATCAGATGCCTTCGAATTATCAAGTAGTACAAGGAACGATATATTACCAACGTCGAGATTAAGTATGATATCCTCAGATATGTTAATTAGAGCAGTAACGCTGCTATGTTTTGCTCTGAAACCAGATTGGTATTCCGAAAGAAGACTACACACAGAGAAAAATTTGGCTATTTGCCAACTGAAATTCAGTTACTATGACTCAAATTCGGTTATTACGAATTTGAGACGGGTTGGCACAACTTAACATTAGTTTTCACATTAAAGTTCGGTTATTTCAACGGAATCTTATTTTTAACACCCAAAATATTCAGAAATCTAATGTAAATATCGTTGTACTAACTGAATTTATAAGTTGTTACCATTAATATACACTTTTCAATTCGGTTGGCACTTTATTTCTCTGTGTGTATGATCTGTTAAATATTTGCACATCTGTTGGTGAAGAATTCGTTCAAAGACCTTGGATAAATATGGTAGTATTCAAATGGGCCGAAATTCAGTTCTAGATTTAGGGATAGGTATAATCTTTGCATGCTTCCAACAACTAGGAAAGCAGCTAGTGGTGATTATGGTATTAAAAATATGTGTGATCAGTAATAACAACTTCGGTAGCATAAGTTTTAAGAATTTTGGGTGTATATCATCATACCCAACTGCGTTGGACTTTATTGATAGACAACACGATAACATATCAAAAGGAATGACACCTGCGAATTCAAAATTACGCGTAGATTGTTGCGTTGGGAAATGAATTGGCATAGCAGAAGTATTCAGATCTAAAATGTTCGTTGTTAACGGAAAATTTGTGAACAATCGATTTAATTTGTTAACATTAACATTACAAGCGGTTGTTGTAGTTTTTCCTACCACTGGATACATGGAACCGGATCTAGAACAGGTTCCTGAGAATCGAAATGTAAGGTGGCACTGTCCCAGAACCAGTTCTATAACTGGTTCTAGAACCGGTTCTAAAGCAACTTGTTCTTGTTTGGAGGTAAATAACCTATTGCAAATAGGACAAACTCCAGAATCAGTTGCAGAACAGAAATTAGAACCTGTTATAATACAGTATAAGTTATTCTGCAACCAGTTATTCGGATTTTACTATTTTACTGGGAAGCTGTTAATCTTATATTTCTGTGATTTGTTCTCCAAAATTTTTGTAGCATATAGAGCTCAAAATATTTAAATATGAAACAAAAAAAAATGTAAAAATATATAAAAATGTGAAGATAGTAAACCCCTTAAAACGCCTTAAAAAAGAGCAATTTACATATTTATTTAAGCTTTTAAAAACAATCAATTTTAATACCTAAAGTTGAAAAATATCCATACTACAATTTTATTTCACATGTATTCAAGACAAATGATAAAAACACATGCTCAAGCTTAATTACAGATAAAAGGATCTAAAGCAAAATTGGATCCAAACACATGGAGCAACTCACGCATAAACTCACATATACATTTAAAACAACTAAACAACCATGAAGAAATAAATTGAAGACGAACATATATAGGATGAATATATTAGGGTGGACAATATATTTACCGGTATTTTTGTAAGTTGGGAAAAATAGTATTATTTGAGTATGACTGTCAGCAACCTTCAAACTTTTGGGTAAAATATTGAAAACAAAATAATGTAACAGAATTTTTGTTTGAAAAACTAAAACTTAATTATGGAATGTTTTGAGAAATCAAAAATAAATTCAACCCTTATATAAATAAAATAAGACAAATGATGTCTAAAGCATGAAAATGGAACTAAACGAAAGTGTCATGCTGCGTAATACAACAAGTGGGTTTAATTTTTTTTTTTTCTTGTGTTGTCTAGTTATACAATAGCTTAAGACTAAATATTTGTCAACATATGTACGCAAAATAACAAACTCTCGACTATAGTTAAAACCGTATTCAGGTCATTTAAAATGCCGTTTTGGGTGGTACGAAAAAAAAAAAATAAAGTTAATATAAAGAGTCCCGATTAAAAAAATTGATAAGGAGCTTTATGTAGTCATATCAATTTCTATGTGACGCTATGCGTAATCTTAATAAATTTCATCCGAAATATGGTCCCAAATAATTGTATATACTTGTATGGATTAAGATCTAATCTGTCCAGTACAATATATTTAGTTAGAATATTGTTGTACCTCAAGTCCAAAAATCGAATATGATATTGTCATATTAGATTTATTTTTTGCTCTTAAAAAAGTTTAACCATTTTCATGATAGACATTGTTTCATTGGCATCGCCCAAATCGTCAGTTGTCTGCGATAGAAAAAGATAATTGGCTTAATTCACACCACTACAATGTTATCCGAATTATGGCCCGATAGATTGTGTTAGTTTTGTATCTAATTGTATCAGTTTATATATAAACTGATAAAAATAGATATAATTATATAAAAACCAGATATTATTGTATTCGGGTTTTGACCTGATATAATTGTATATTATTTTATGTAAACTGATACATCTAAATATAATTTGATACGAGTTTTATTCTGGAAAAATTGCACCATATGTTACATTTTTTATATCATTGTATGAAAATATACACAATTTTATACAAATATATGATCATCCTATTATAGTGATACACTGGTATAATTTAAATTTTTAAAATTTGTATTTTTATTTCAAATTGTTGATTTGTCAAATTTTTTAATTTTTCTAATTTGTTCAAATTTTTTCTTTCAATTTAATTATCTTGTATGTTTTTGTGTTCCAATATTTGTTTTAATAAATTTTATGAAAAATATAATTTCCATCTGTGTCCAATTAATTGGCATTGTGTCGTGACCCATACCAAGGAGTGTCTAAATTTGGGAGATGCAATCAACATTGGACAGATCGATCATGCGATACGACATTGGACAAAACACGCATGCGTCTGCATCCAAATCCCCAAATTTGCACAGAATTTTCATCTCAAATTCGATTTTCTTTTCTCTAAAATCTATGTCCCGAAACCAAAAAAGTGAATGTGAAATTATTTGGTGAAAGCTGCATATTTTGCAAATATGCATTCTTTTTTAAATCGGGAGTGGCTAAACGTTAGAAAAATTTATTTAAAAAATAAATTCCATAAAAAATTAAATTATTTTTGACGCTGGATTAAAAGTAGAGTACAGTACCATTCCCATGAAATTTATATGGCGATGATCCGATGAATATTAAAGAAAATATGAATACAAAACCTTACATTTTTCAAAAAAAAACTAAATAGCGCAGAAAACCTTGAATTTTTCGACATAAAGTTTCTGAATGCAAAATTTAATGGAACTCTAAAAACCCAAGGTTAGATTTTGACCGATCTTGAGTGGAATGGCCGATAAGTATGTCCATATAATAGCATGCAATAACATATATATTTATATAAAATAATGCATTATTAAATATACACATTTTTACTCGGGGTATACTAAAAAATGGTAAAAGAAAAAAACTTGTTGCTTTTTATTTGCCAAAAGAAATGGAGTAAATTTCCTTGACTTTGTCTGACTACTGGCTATAAATGAGTTTAAAAAGGCCACAAAAGTATCAATTTTATGTAGAAAAGAGTAAAAAAGTAGCAGAGGTTTTAAGTTAAAATTATAAAAGCCAATGACAAATGGACCAGATTTTAAAATCAGCCCCACTACACGGAAAAAGGCTAAAATCATGTTTGGATTAAAATATTTGTTAATACAAATAAAAGTTTAATTCAATTAGCAATTAAATTTGAAAAAAAAACTCCAAGACTAAAAAAATGTTCTAATGCCTTTTCTGTTTAGATGAAAATTAAAGGAAAAATAAATTTCCGATAAGGCTAATTTTTGGTACATGATTTTTGATATATTTTTTAAAGCTAACTTGATTATACAAATTTTTAATATTTACATAAGAGAAAACTTACAAGCGAAAAATCATGTTATATTTATTTCGATCTCAGTTTTTATAATGTTTATTAATTTTGAAAATAATAAAGACTTCTTTTTAACAATTGCTAACATTTACCTAATATGAAATTTATGTCACATCACGCTATGCAACGTCACGTTTTACACTAGGCAAATTGTAAAATAACCTTAATATATTGCAAATCATGTTAAAAAGAAGTTTTATCTAAAGAGTCCGGAGCAATTCGCCAATTTGTGTGTTTTTGTAAAAGACGAAAAAACCAAGTTCTATTGTTGTCATAACACGTCATCCTCTTAAATTGATTATATTTTTGGAACATGCAGTTCGATAGTTCTCTTATTTTTACTAAATAAAGAGCTTCTTACGTTCTACACAAAAATAAAAAGAAGTAAAAAAAATTATGTTCTTCCTTGTTTTAAACCTCATTGAAACGTATGACTGTAAAGTATGTTACTATGGAAATGTCCATAATTGGCAAACAGTTTTTTGAGTGTATTTTTATATTGTTTGGAGGTGTCATATATATATATTTTGAAATGTGATAAAAGACAAAGAGATCTTAAAATTGATGTAAATTTAATTAAATCCACGCAAAAACTTTAATTTTAATATTTTAATTTGCTTTAATCATAAAACTGCCATTATTATTGCGCCTTTAAAGATAAATGTTTAACGCGGATGGATTTGGCATGCTTAGACATCGGCTTACATTTACAGAAAAGGTTATTTATGTCATACAAAAACAAAAATGAAAATATTTTGCCTCAATGTCAAAAATTTTTGCTATTCCACATATAATATTTTTAAATTTTGGTGGTATTATCAATTTTGGTTTTTTTTCTAATTTTGTCTATTTGGCTAAATATTTAGTTTTTTTCTTCAATTGAATCGAATTATATTTTCAATTTGTTTTTTAATTTTTGTGAATTTTTAAAATTTTGATTTGTTTAATTTGGGGTCGTTCCAAAAGCAACATTGATAGTCATAAGCTTCATCCCGTCCAATTTGCATAGTCATAAGCTTGTTCCCGTCCAATTTGTATGTGCACTAAGAAAAGAAAGGTTGTAGAACAAATTTTCAAACGAACTTTACTATTTTTGTGCTAATTTTTAGTACAATTTTTAATTTTAATAACATATTTTACTCATTTTACAAATTGCTGAATTTTGTACTAAATTTTGTTTAGAAAAATATTTTACTAATTTTTGAAAACCAGTCGCTTAACTAAGCAAAAATTTTGCTAATCACAACAAAACAATATATGTATTTTAAAGAAATAAAAATTTTTATTACAGAGTTAAAATTAAAATAATGTTCATCTATTAGGAAAAAATTGCAAATAATTTTTTTTTTTTTTTTTTTTTAAAAGACAAGCAACACTCCGGAAATTCATCCTATTAATTAATGTGTTGCTTTCTTTGGAAAGGGGATAGTGGAGAGATGAAAGGTGGTGAAAGATGAAGGGCTTCAAACATGGCAACACTGCAATTGCGCGAGATGATAAGTCTTAGAGCAGTTGTTGCTCGCCACCTGATGTAGAGTTGGCGAACTTAACTTTAATTCAGAGCCCTGATTCATTATTTTACTTCGGTGGGGTTAAGTGCTATGGAAACACCAAAGGTGGGCCCAGCGATACATATAAGTGATAGAAAACTCTTACATATTATTTTTCTAAATTGATGTTGTCGTCACCGGGAATCGAACCCGGGACCATCTGTGTAACAGTCCAACGCGCTAATCATTACACCACAAACGCCCACAAAGTAATTTTAGTTTAATTTTTTAATTTTTATTCTGATTTGATTTTAGCAAATTATTTAAATTGCAATTTACTGAAATTTTACTAAAATTTAGTAGCGTCTACTAATTTTTTCTACCAATTTAATTTTCTACAGTTCAGCAAACATATGTTGCTAAATTTAGCAAAAAAAAAATACCGGAAGACTCAAAACAGTTAAATTTCCCGCAATAACACCAAAATGTTCAATAGCCATAACAGTTTTTTTTTTTTTTTTTTTGAGTGTGTATTCTTCTAGTTAGTATGGCAAAACAGTATCCGTTTAATTCTTTGTCCTTCGCGTATTGTTGCTGCTTAAAGTGGGTAACGTTTTAATTTATAAAAGCACATTGTAGTCTTATACTCAAATGGAGATATCTACATCTGCAAAAAAAGATTTCAGCAAAATGGGGTGCATTTTAAGATAATCGTGAATCAAAGATATTTTGATGTTGTTTTATTCTATTTTAAAAGCATATATATCAAAGCTTCTCATATCTTAAATGAGAAATTAATTTTTAAACTCAAACTACACGTTCTCTAATTACGACAGTTTGAGCAGTATATATTTTTATAAATGTTTAAAACAATACTAACTTTATGCAGCGATGAAATGAGAAAGACGCCGAATTTAAAAAAAATATCATACTAATTAGGAGAATACATATACCAAGTTTCATGCAAATCGGAAGGGGTAAAGTTGAAATAATGATATTTTAGTCAATTGGCCTTCTGGAATTTCTCTATAAATAGCTTTGTCAATCTATGTATGTGTATATTGTAAAAATGTTGGCCGACGGCCACAACTTAAGTTTTTTTATGTATTTACGTGAGAGAGAAAGAAATTTATAAAACCTAAAAAACTTTGCAAATGAAATTTTTTAGGACTCAATATATTCTACAAGTTCCCAAACTAGTTTCTTATTCACAACTGTACTAATTTCAAATTCATTTCATTTATTACATTCCCTCACACATCACAGTATATCAGTCATGGTCTTAACCCTTTGACGATTACAGGCAAGTATGCTTACCCAAGTACTTATAATTGTCCAGGTAATATATAGAGTAAATATGTCCGAAGGCAATTTGGGAAGGGTTGGGGCAACAAAAATGTGAAGGGCGGTAAAAATTTATCTGGTACTATTTACCCCTTAGGAGTCCTTAAAGTTGATAAAAAAAAAATAATTCTTTATTTAAATGGAAAAATTAACAATTTTTGACATGAGAAATGAGAGGCAAGGATTCGGTCTTGGAGCCAATTATTTGTAATTTAACTACACTTAGCATACTATGGAGGTAAATACCACTGCAAATGTAGCTTAAAACAAATAAAATTTCACTTGAAAAAGTGACGACTCATATTTCAGTAAATTCAATTAACATTGTCATTTGTTTGTTACTGTCCAAAAAATTAATAAACATATATTTTTTTTTAAATAAAAAAAGGACTGTATAAAATTAATATAAAACCAGAATACAGTAATTGGATGTGGTTTGTTTTTTTTTTTTTTTAATAAACTATATATGGAGTTAAAAATTAAATTTCTTCTACAAATGATTGTCTTATTTTCACTTAAACATAGAAATACTATATTACAACTCAATCAACTATGGTTATTTTTTGAGAGCTTTCAGATTTGTTTAAAAAACACATAAAATTGAGAGAAATGTATGAAATCTTTATTTGAGTCGATAGAAAGATCTATATAATTCAATGTTTAAAGATGATTTCATATAAATGTTGACACCGGCTACACCTCAAATGGTTCATACGCTGGGACCAATTTTGGCATACTCTCTCCAACATATCGGCCAGTATCTTATCAATAAATTCCTCAATTTTGGCTTCCAGTGCGTCAACCGTTGCGGGCTTGTCCTACAGACATGAGGCTTAACATAGCCCCACAAAAAAATAGTCTAAAGGCGTTAAATCGAACGGTCTAGTCGGCCAATTGACCGGCCCCTAACGTGAAATAAACTGTTCACCGAACTCGCAATCATAGCCCGGTAGCGCTCGCCATTCACAGTAACGTTACTGCCCTCGTTCGGGATGTTAGTTCTTGCAATGCTTCTGGTTGCTCTTCACACCAAATATGGCAAATTTGCTTGTTCACGTATCCATTCAACCAGAAATGAGCTTCGTCTCTGAACACAATTCTCCGATAAAAAAGTCGATCTGCGCCCATTCACCAAAAGTTATCCGTTGTTGTTGGTCGTGTGGCGTCAATTCTTGCAGCATCTGTATTCTAAAAGTTTTACACAAAAATCATTCCGCAAAATTTTCCACGAAGTAGAGTAACAGAGGTCAAATTGCAGCGAACGGCGCCGAATCGATAATTCACGGTCATCAACGACACTGGCTGATACAGCTGCGATATTTTTCTCTGTCCGCACTCTACACTGATAATAATCCATGCGTAAAATTACGAAAAAATGTCAAATTAACCAAACTTTTTGTAAAATTAACCAAAATTTGTATATTTTACAAACTTTTTTGTAGTTTTGACAAAAATTTCGTATTTTTATTTATGGATTATTATGAGTGTACGTATGCGTGTTGGTAATTTACTGTCCAATTATGTAAATGTGGGGCGAAATTTAGTCACAAGATTCCGAATATTCGCCTCTGAAGGTCTTAACCTAGCATGAATTTTGATAATAAAATTCAATAATCTGCCAGTCGATGTATGCACTGATAATAATCCATGCGTAAAAATACAAATAAATGTCAAAATAACCAAAGATTTTGTAAAATAAACGAAAATTTGTTCATTTTACAAAAGATTTTGTTGTTTTAACATTTTTTTCGTATTTTTAGCATGGATTATTATGAGTGTGGTTAAATTATTGACCAAACTGAACATGTTTAGCAGTAACATGTTACCCGAAAACAGATGAGCTGCCAAAAAAAATTTGCTAAAAAATCACCCTTTAGAAATATTTACAGCAGAAGTTCCCTGAGTATATTATTTAGTTGTAGATCACGAAATTGAAAAAAAAATGCAAAATACCTTCAGCCAAAACTGTGTGGTCGCCAAATGGCAGTTATTTTCGCAGTGTGAAATAAGGGACAAGGAGGGGGTATATTGGGCCAATTTTTCAAAACGAAACTAGTATAAGGTCAGAGATAACGAAAATCATGAAAATTTCCAAATAGCTTAGGCGGAAAATATATGGTCCTCAAAGAGTTAAATATAAAAAAGCAAACAAACAAAATGAAATTGTATATTTTAGATCCTAATAGGTACAAGCAAAAAAAAAAAAAAAGAATAAAATATTTAACTAAATGCAAATATCACCAATTTTTATTACAATTTTATGTATTTGAACTAAAACCCCTTTTTTATGTGTATGTGTGTTTGGGAATATTGAACTGACTACCAAGTACATGTGTTGGTTTAAATGTGTTGGTGAAAAACAATTTTACTAAAAAGTTGTAAAATAATAAATGACACACATTTGTATACAATTTTTCTGTGGCAACACCTGTTTGACTAGCACCATGCTACAAAACAACAAAAAAAAAAACACAGACAAACAAAATATTGAAAATTTTTTTTTTGCTGACCTTTGTGTACTGTTGTAGTTGGGTTGTGTTTTCTTATTTGTTTTACACCAAACAAACAATTTCAATTCATTTATTTTTTTTTTTTTCAATTTGAAATGGTACATTTATCAGACCAAAGAGAATTCATGTTTGGTAAAAAAAAAAAACAAAACAAACATATAGAATATATAGTATAAAAAATTTGCAAAGAAAAAAATTAAATAAAATTAAAGGCAAACGTTAAAAAAGTTGATAGGAAAACAAAGGTACCATGTGTCTCTCATGGCCTTAAGGAGGGTAGAGAAAACAAATATACTTAAACCAAAAAAACAAAAATGGATTTTTTTTTGTTTTTAAGAAAATAAAAGGGAAATTGTGAGAATAGGTCAAAGGGAAAATAACTAAATAATCAAAGTTTACTCCTTAGCACTAAGCAAAGTATATTTCTTTGTTTCTCAAGATTTCGTTAAAACTTGATAGACAAACAAAAGTATGAAAATGTTGGTAGTAAAAAATTTGTTCCGTATTATTCATTTAGGTATTAAAAACTAATTTTAAAGTTCTAAGTATAACACTGATTTATTTTTGATAAAAAAAAAATCGATAAATATTGTCTGTCTCTAATATTCAATAAAAAATTCAAATACTTATTTTGGGGTCAATTAAAACATCAGTGCATATAATAAACCTCATATTTATCATAATCCATTATTTACGATGAAACTTATATATTTAATATAGAACTTATATTTTCTTAAAACTGAGACCGATTCAATTTCATTGGCAAACACAGATTTCGTCTTTCATTAATAAATCATTAATAAATTTAAATTTATATAAATTTATTTGTATGTTAATATTTTCCATACAACAATTACAAGGTAAGTAGTATAAAAATAACTTCAGGAATTAGTTACATTTCCGGGTTTATTGTCAAAATATTTAGAGGACACTTCAAAAATATTACTAATTGAAATACAAAATTGACACTTTTTCCAACTGCATGGATTTGAGACAAATGTTTTTTTAATCTTAATGATCTTAGTTTTAATAAACATATAAGGAGTGATATCGAATAAAGCTTAACACAGATTATTACTTATAACTTTTTTTTTATGTTTAAAAGTGAACTTTTTTTTGAATCAACCCAGCCAGAAATTAACAAACATGGAAGTATTCTGAAAGCACTACGTATGGTAGTTGAAACGTTACCAAAGCAACATGTTTTTAATGATTATAGTGTTCTCAGGGCACTCAAATGATAACCCAGATTTACGGTCTCATGTTGGTATTTTAGAGTATTCTTAAAACGTTACAAAAACCAAACATAAAGTAGTTGTAAAGCGCTACGTCTTATGTTTTTAAAACGCTTCCAAAACATTTGAAAACCCAAAAGTATAATGGTTTTAAAGTGCATTTAATGTAAAAATTGACTGCTTTCATACAATTTTAAATACAAAATGTCGAATAATTTTCCAGTACTCCAAATACCGAAAAGAAAGTAATTTCCCAGTGCTAAAAACACATTAATTATTTTTTTATATTTTATTAGTACTTAAATTTTTTTAAATTATAAAGTAAAGAAGTTATTACATTAAAACGTAATTGACAAATACGTTGAATTTTCATGGTGTAGGGCTCTGACGACCTTTTGCTGCGGCCAACCAGCATCTTACTTAAAGTCTCAAGTCAACATTCCAAACGGTACTCCAGTTATGACGTTTTAATGCATTGAAGATACAATTAAATTATCTAATTATTATTTGCAAACTCTAAACATATTAATATAAACTAAACAAGAATTTTTCAAAACATAGTTTTTCAAAATATATTTTTTTATTTTAAAATAACTAACAAAATTGAACTGTTTACCTCAAAATTACTGTTTGGAAGTTGTTTACAAAAATTTTTAAAACAACTTCTTTAAACAACTGTTAAAAATTTCAGTAGTTTTCGTTAGTTGCTTTTGAAAACAACTGTCAAAACAGTTGTTTTACATTATTTCATACAAAAACAACTGTAATAACAGTTAAAAACAACTACTACTGATTACTACACAAACAACTGTCATGTAGTAACTGTAAAACTTTTTTGAGTGTATTCACATTTAAAAGTTTTATTGACTACACTATTTTATCAAAATTCCACAGATATCATTTTTATTTCAATAAACATCAGTAAAGTTTGTTTAAAAAGTGCTATTAAAGTAATTTAAATATGTTTTTTTTCAAACGTTCTCAGAACGTTTTGGATTTGGTATATTGTATGCTTTGATAGTACTTAGTTTTTGAACCATCCTGAATTTCTGGCTGGGAAGTTATCTTTTAAAAAGCCGCCAGATGATGTGTATAAATTATTAGCGAAATCGGAGCATTACTTTGCTTACAAATGGAAGCTGAACAAAAAGTGAGTAAAGGAGCATTTTTTACCATTTTTAGTGCCCTAATTGATAGGAGCAGACCATTTTCAAAAAAAGTGACAGTATTGGGAACTTGCTTTGTAGCCTTCATCAATAATTTAAAAAGAATCTTAATATAATTTAATTTTTCTGAGTTCTAAACAATTAAGCATATTTTTTTCTACAAAATTTAAGGGTTTTTTTTTGTAAAAATGCTTTTTTTTATGTTTTCACTTTTTGTTCAAAGTCCATTTGTAAACAAAGTAATGATTCGATTTCGCTAATAATTTATACACATTATCTGGCGACTTTTTAAAAGATAACTTGAATCCAAAAAAAGTTCACTTTTAAACATAAAAAAAGTTATAAGTGATAATCTGTGTTAAGCTTTATTCGATCTCACTCCTTACCTATTTGCATGTCTGAAAATGCTTCATAAAAATTTTGACTTAAATTGGATTTAAAACGTTTAATTTTGGCATGAAAAAGTTTCTTAACCCTGCAGTACTATCGTCTGGGTATAATCCACCCATAGGGCTGAATTTTTGTTTTTTTTCAAGAGAGATGTACATTAACAAAATATTTTTTTTTCTGTATTTTGGAGTTCATTATTGAAAAAAAAAAAATATTATTTGCATAATTGAATTTAACTGATAGGAATGATAGATACTAATAAGGAGGGGTGGATTACACACAACGATAGTAATGGCGTAAGTTGAATAACGATAGTACTACAGGGTTAACAACCAGCCAACTTTCTTCTGAATTTGATTCTAATTTTTTAATTTCATAGATTTACTTTCAGCCTTTCATAAATCTGTTAAAAATGTCCTATTTCAACCAAAAAAAAAAAAACTATCCAACTCCAATTTTTTTGCATTTTAATGTTTTTTTTTTTTTTTGCTGCCAAAAAGAGGATATTATTTTAACCCTCTAACTGGTAAACGATGTTTTTGCAAAGAAATTCATACTATGTGCTCCATACGAAAAACAAATAATAAGTTTTTTAAAAAACTGTTTATCGTTGCCTAATTTAGGCGATATGAGCCAACATATTTTAGGGTGCATTTTGAAAACTAAAGCGTATAAAAGAGAAGTTTTGAACAAAAATTATTTCTATTACCAAGATATAACCACTCTCCAAAAACAATTTTTTTTTCTGCTCCTATTTAAGAAGATATCACGATTTTCGCTTTTTGAAAAAAGCGAAATTAGTCGAAAAAGTATCGAAATTTCAATTTATATTGTTCAAACTTCAACGCTTTGCTATTAATACCTAATGTCTTCCTTCTGTCAAATTTCATAAAAATCCGTCTATTAGTTTATAAGTTAAGATGATATCCTTTAGAGAATCCTGATAAAATCTTGTGAGTCCTTGGACCAAAGTAAGGACTTATTATTAAAGATAAAGCTTCAATCTTACTTATATTTTAGTCAACTTAAATTGGTTTTTTCAGATTTTTGAAAACTATGTTTTTTTAAAAATAATTATTTTTGGAAATTTTACGAAATTTTGATTTTGAAGCTTTCTCGTTTCTCAACCGTGGACGACACACAAACAATTTCTTTGGAAAATATTTAGAAAATTTAGTTTTCTATCGGAATATATTAATTTCCAAAACAATCATTTGACACTTTTGTAGTAAATTATATGAAGGCTGCCCTGAGGTTAGAGGGTCTAAAAGGTTTCCACTGTAATCAATGTTAAACGTCTAAGAATCTGAATAATTCATCCCTAGCGATTATAGCTTTTGCACAATCCGCATTTGAAAATTGTTAAATTTTTCGTTTTCAAACAAAACAATAGCTAAAAATGTTAAAAAAGACGAAAACGTTACTTTAAAGAACTTTCTGCATCATAACCAATATAAGGCATGTGTTTCACGTAAAAAACCCTTTATATCAAAAAAGAATATAAAACAGCGTTTAGATTATGCCAAAAAATATGCCAAAAAGTCCAACGATTTCTGGAAAACAGTTATTTTTACTGATGAGAGTAAATTTAATATTTTTGGGTCGGATGAAAGACGTTTTGTGCAGCGAAGACAAAACACCGCGTTGCAGTTAAAGCTACAGGAAAACACGGTGATGGCTCGGTGATGGTGTGCGGGTGCAATGGCAGCTGGAGGTGTGGGAAATCTCGTGTTTGCGGAAACCACGATAGACAAATTTAGTTATTTGAATATTTTAAAAGAAAATTTAAAAGCTAGTGCCACCAAATTGGGCATACACAGGACCCACAGCACACTTCCATGGTTATGCGAGAATGGCTGCTCTAAAACGTTAAGGAAGTGGTGCCTCATCCTCCCCAGAGCCCAGATTTAAACCCCATAGAACATATATGGGTATATAAAATTATGACAAATACGAAATTTTATTTTTTTATATTTTTTTATTTAAAAAACGAACTGATTTTTGAAAGAAATTACAAACGACTAATCTAAAATTATTTGACAAAATATTATTTGACAAAGTTTCATTTACAGAGTTTCCCACAATATTCCCCCTACAGTGAAGGACTTACGAAGAATTAAAGTGATATTCTCATGTTACAAAAATTCGATCAGCAATTTTGGCCAAATTGTGTAAAGATTCCGATGAAGCAGTGATAATAGCTTGCATTTGAGAGGGAAGTCGTTGTAACCAAATTGTTTTCAAAAAATCGTCATTAACATTGTTGTTTGCTAGCAATCGCATCTCTCGAAGTAATTGAGAACGTTTTTTTGTCGCCAATTTCCGCAGATGACAATAATTCCTTAACACGACGCTCTTCAGACACGGCAAAATGGTCAATTAGTCGTATTTTAAGGTGTTGATATGCATCTGCAGGAGGATTAAGAACTATGTCGCTTACAACGCACAAAATGTCTTCATCCATTTTCACAATTAGTATGAATAATTTGGCAGATTCCGAAGAAATGCCATTTTGAATGAATTGTGCTTCTGCCAGAGCGAACCAGAGAGCAGCATTCAATTTCCAGAACTTTGGTAATTTTATATTATTCCTGGGTGAATTTGAAGTTGCAACGCCTGGAGTTGTTGTTGTTAATGTAGTTGTTGTACGTGGCATATTTGTTAAACGTGCGGGGTCACTAATTATAAAATTATGACAAATACGAATTTTTATTTTTTTATATTTTTTATTTAAAAAACGAACTGATTTTTTAAAGAAATTACAAACGACTAATCTGAAATTATTTGACAAAATATTGTTTGACAAAGTTTCATACCTGTAGTATTGTAGAAAAAAAATTTGCCAGCATTAAATAACTAATAAGCAAATGCTGAAAGATGTCATCGTTCAAGAATGGCGGAATATTCGTAAAGAAACCACAGAAAAATTGGATTTATCAATGAAAAATCGCTTGAGAGACGTAATTGCTGCTGTAGGATACCACAATAAATATTAAGGACATCATACATCATCATAATATACATTTTATAAATACATATGTAAATTTCTTTATAGGGTACGGACAATTTTTTGAGTTAATATTTTGAACTATTTTTAAGTTTTTTGTTAAAAATAAAAGTGAAACTTTTTTCAATTTTACTATTAATTGGAAATTTTTATAATTACTTTTTGGACTTTAAAAAAAATTTACTTCATTCGAATCGGGTAAGTATTTTTCGAATTATAATCAAATATATTTTCAGTTGTATGGGGTACGGACAATTGTTTGAGACAGTGTATATCCAAAAATTTCATCAGATTCAGTTTAAATTTGAAACAGAATAATTTGTTTTATATTTTATAGAGGTAAATTTGAAGAAAATCGTTAGACATTCAGTTTTTTACCACGTTTCAGAACAAAGTAGTTCAATTTATTATTAATAAAGCGTTATACTGAGGCGTATGAGTGTTATACGTTTGTAATAATATCACTCATACGTAGACTATAATATAGAGTTTCTATGATTTATTTACATATTAAATTAATATAAATAGATTATCTGTTCTTTAATTAAAAATGTAA
>CM037854.1:210114818-210223922 GCA_021234595.1 Delia radicum
TCTTTAATTAAAAATGTTACATTATAAAGAAATTTTTTTAATAACGAAATCAATCAATCAATCAATAAATGTCCTTATAAAACTTTATAATAACTACCATACACGTATATCTCAAATTATAATAAAAGCCTTTTATATTGTTATTTTTATTTTTATTTTTTTTTTTAAATATTCTTACTTTATCATTTATGGTAAAATGCTTATTTAATTTATCCACATATATAAAAAAAAACAAAAAAAAATAAACAAAAAACTACAAAACCTTAATGTATTTTTAATTTCAACCTGCCAACTTTTATGAAAAGTGGGTAATTTGCATTAAATAAACAAAGTATAAAAAGAAATTTTGTTTTTTTTTTACTTCGAAGGTAAAATAAAGTTAAATTCAATGTTTGGCTATAAACAGTCATGATATCAGCCCAACATAATCATTCACTCAAACAATATTAAACTTGCCAACACGTTAATTAATTGCTGTAAAGTTATAATAAACTTACTACTTATACATACATACACATTGATGATGATGATACAAACAAACAAACAAAAGCACTACAACTACACATACAATGACACACAGTTACAGTCATATCCATAAACGCATTAATGTTAAAATTGTATATGTGTCATTTATAATATTTTAAAAAAAATGTTTATACCACTACAAAGGTTACTGTCATAATCACATATTCTGAACTGAAAGTTTAAACAAAAAACGCCAGGATAAAATCCGAGGTGGTTATGGTAAGGGCATACTGAAAAAAGTAGTCTACTGTTTAAATACAGTAGCAAAGAGTAGTACCTATAGTAGAAATATGTGTATAATTACTTGTCAATAATTAATTATATATAACCTATGCTTATTTAATAAATGGACAATTTTAAAACGCTTGTAATTAAAAAAAAAAAAAAAATTTTTTATGAAAAAGTATTTTTATTTATAACACACAATAGACTATAAATTATTAATTATTTTTTTTTATTTTGTTTTATTTATTTAGTCTTATTTATTTAGATTAAATCCTTACAGACTATAAAAAATTTTAATTAAAAATTATTTACAACAAAAAAAAAATTAAATATTTAAATATTTAAATACAGTATTATTTTACGTTTACCAGCATCAACATTTAAAGAAAAATCAATACAATTATATAAATCATTAAAGTCTTACATATTCTTCGTAATGGCTCAGCAATTAGCATAGTTACTACGATAAAACTGCAGTGATAAAGGATGAAAGTAACGAGTTGGATGTTGAGGAACAATAAACGTTATGCTATTAATCAAAAATTCAGAAAAAAACATCACCATTATTGAAGTTAAGTAGAAAAGATACGTTTAACATAATTCGACAGCTTTTAAGCGTAGGTAATTTTATAATAGCAAGTCTACTCGGATATGAAGGAAGATTAACTCCCGGAATCCATGATAAACCTCGCAAACAAAAAATCAGAAAACTGTTTTTGAACAGATTCAATGTGATTACTGTGATTGTTACATTGTGGGTTCCAAATTAATGAGCCATATTCCAAAACCGGTCGTACAAGAGACGTGTATAGCATTTTTGTAACGTACGGATCACTAAACTCCTTGGCCACCGCTTAATGAAAGCAAGTACGCCTCTGGCCTTGTTAACCGTCATATGAATATGAGAGACAAAATTAAGTTTCGGATCAAATAGTATTCCCAAATCCAGAAAAATATCAACTAGTTCCAGTTGGTGTCCATCAAAGAAGTAATCAATTTTTAAAGGATTTTTCTAGAAAAGCACATGGATTTACATTATAGGTTTATATTGCACCAATTTTGGAAATTATCTAAGTCCATTTGTTGAAAGATATGATCAGATGGATTTGTAAGGAACCAACACAGAAAAAATTTCAATCTAAAATATCTAATAAAAGATTTGATTTGAATTAAATTTGTTTCTAAACAAATATTTAATTGAATCAATTAATATTTTAATTGACTTTTAAATATATAAATTCATATTTTGTTTTCGATATAATTCTCAAATCATTATTTGATATACTGTATGTTAAATAGAAAAGTTTCAGTATAAAATACCAAATACATTTGTAGTTTACAAACAAAACAACCCCAACACACAAATACACACACAGACACAGCATTACCAAAAACACATATACATACAAACATGTAGTTCACACACATTTTTTTTTAGTATCATAATTTGTTTGTAAATAGTTATTTATAGCTTTTTTTTTCTTTTTCATTTTCAATGAAAGTTTTAATTACTACTATGATTGCCGTGATAGCTGCAAATTCAATTAAAATATTAACTGATTCAATAAATGTTTAAATTTATAGTTTTTTTCTATGGACGGACTGCGTTGGCGTATTCTTTGCTTAATACCTGCAATCATGCTTTGGACTACATTCAGGTAAATTTTTTTTGAACTTTGAACTACTTTTAATATTTTTCTTCAATCTTACAGTGCATTTGGCTTCTCACCCATTTTAATACACCTTCATATGTGACCCCCAAAAGTTCTCAATTGAACGTGCTTTTGGCACGTTTTGAGGAATTGCGTACTTCGGTACAAAAGTATGTTTTTTGCGTTTAGCTATTCTAAAGTCTTTTTGGTATAATGACAGCTTACTAAATCTGGCGAAAATAATACGTCGTCTTTAATGTGTCTATCTCTGATAAACTTTTCCAGACTTACTAAACATTTAATGTAAACATCCGCGTTTGCAACCATATATTTTGAATCCTGGATGTAAAGTTGTGATATATCCTTTGCCGAAATGGCTACCCACACTAGTAATTTTGGTTCAAACTTCACTTTGACCGAATAATGCACGTTCTGTTAGTTGTTTTCAACATATCAGAATAAAATACAATATTAATACTTCCGTGTTTCAAGCAAACGAAAAGTAGTTTTCATCATCCAAAATTATTTGAACATTTTTTTTTTAGTTGTCTGCATTTTGTTAGTATTTGTGTTGTAATGGTTAGCGCGTTGGACTATTACACAGATGGTCCCGGGTTCGATTCCCGGTGACGACCACAACTATTTAGAAAAATAATATATATGAGTTTTCTATTCCTAACATGGATCGCAGCGGCCGCATTCGGTATTCGCATAGCATTTTCATCAACTCTCCATCAGGTGGCGAGCAACAACTGTTCTAAGACTCATGATCTCGAGCAATTACAGTGTTGTCGTGTTCGAAGCCCTTCATCTTTCCTCACATTTCACATTTTCACCTCTCTACTATCCACTTTCAAAAGAAATCAACACATCAATTAATAGGAAAAATGTCCTGAGTGCTGCTTTTATTTAAAAAAAAAATAAAGTTTCTTACCATATTTTGGTACTGTCTTTCTCTGGTAGTGTTCCACTTTCATTTGGAGTAATTATTTTCAAATTGTTTATTTGCAAACGCGGAAGTTTTCTGGCCAATTTATAAAACGACGATTTTTTCAATTAAACCGAGATAAAAAAGAAAGGATGTCAATTTTTTTCGACCTCCGTTATTTTTTATCCCGGTTGATGGCACTCCTTTTTAAAACCGTTTGAATATGGAATATATTGTGCTACGTGGTACTTGTTCCTTAAGGCAATGAAAACACTTCAATTTTAAATTTTTCACTTTTCAATATTTTAAATAATGCTTTTAATATAAGATTTATTGACATGTATTTTGTAAAAAAAAACATGCTTGCTAAGTAGTAATTTATATTTGAATTTTGTCCATTTACTTAATTGGCATAGGTTATGTTTGTTTTATACCATTCAATACTTAAGTGAAGAGATTTAATTGGAAAAAAGCCATAATGGAAAATTAAGTGAGATAGTTAAAGTGTATCGTATCATTTTGTAATTACAAAGTAGCAGGCAAGTATTGAATGGAAATATGTTTTCCCCAAAAACTGGTACGTTAAAAAAAAATATTGTTTTTATTGAAAAATTTTTTTTTAATAAAATGTCCACACGCGGGCCTCCAGGTTGCTTGTCAAACGCTCTACCATCTGGGCTAGTAATCTCGACATGTTATACTTGATAGATAAAAACATAAATTACTTGCTTGTACAAAATGTCATTATTTACCAGCTTACAAAAAAAATCAAAAATAAGTAGTTATATACGTTCCTACTAAAAGTGAAGAAATAATGAGTCTGAAAAAAGATTTTCAATAAATTTTTAGAATAGTACTTTATATTTAAAATAATTACAAAAATAAGTACTTATGGGTAACGCATTATTTTCTGTATTGAAATATGTTATATGAAAAATTGTTAGTTATTAGTAAGTCGTTATTATTTGTGTTGAAGTAGTGCAGATAGAAAGCTGATGTCAGTACTGGTAGTGAGAAAAGTAATGACATGTCATTGCCGTTTCTATACTGGGAATGCTATACATGAGCGAAATTTAATTAAAATCAACAAAAAAAATAAATAATTTTCAGAATTTGTTAGAAATTTATAGTTGGCCTATTGTTTTAATATGTGATGAGTTTTTTTTGGTTTGGCTCAAGGTCATAAATTAAAAATAAAATTCAAATTTTCATGTTTATTTTTAAATATTTATTATCTTTTCGATATTTCGAACAGCTTTGCTGTTCATCTTCAGGAAAAACTAAAACAATTAAATAATTTAAAATCTTAAACTTAATAATCTGTAATTTAACAGAAATGTAAAATTAATGATTACATACATTTAAATATCTTTTAATAAAGCGTGGAATTGAAAGCGTCCTTACTTGTTTGTTATCTTATTACAACTAGTTTTCTTTTTAGAATTTTTAGATAGTTTAAATATTCAACCGCCATAGCTTTCGCGCCTTTTCGACACTGAGTTGCTGTTTACAAAGAAACTCAGTTTACGCCATACGCTAACCCATTTTAAATAAAACTTTAAATGTCACTCAGGGAACTTCTGCTGCAAATATGTGTAATTGTTGGAGTTGTAATACAGTATATTTATTTTTAAGTGAAAAAATCAGTTATTTGTAGAAGAAATTTCAGTTTTGACTTCAATTGTAGTTCATTTAAAAAAAAAAAACAAACCACATCAAATTACTGTATTATGATTTCACATTCATTTTAAGCAGTAGTTTATTTTTATTTAAAAAATAAAACAAATGAATGTTTGTTTATTTTTTACTACTCATTTTTGAACAGTAAAAAAACAAATAACAATGTAAGTTGAATTTACTGAAATGTAAGTCGTCCTTTCTTCAAGTGAAATTTCATTTGTTTTTAACTACATTTGCAGTGGTCTTTACCTTCATAGGATTCTAAGTTTAGTTAAGGATGTTTACATCCCTTTATTGGTGCGCTGACGTCAACTTGATATACTTTAAACTGTTTATAATTAAATATAAATAGTGTTCTCAAAACTCAATTCCATTAAACGGCACAAGACCCATATAGAAAAAATTGCAAACAGTTTTGGTATCACTTGTCAACCATAATGCAGCTTTTCACCATACAACTATATGGAAATTACTTTTCTACTGAATGTATCTCTCAAGTTCCCCTTTGTATTGATTTGGATCTTTAAGTTAAAAATTATGAGCAAAAAAATAAAATTACTAAAAATAAACTCTTGTAAATTTCAAGTAATCTTTTTTAATTTTTCGTCTTCTACGTGTCCATCAATTCTTTAGGCGCACCCTAGTAAAAAGAGTTTAATAAAATATTGTATAATTTATGTAATTATATATTTTTATGTGTGGTTGATGTGACATTACATAAAATTGTATATTTTCATATATAATATCGTCAACATTAATGCAATTATACAACTTAGATCTAACAACATTTTCAAATTGTATATAAATATATAAAAATGTTTGGACCATGTACAGGGTGTCCGCCGGGAAGGTATAATACTTTGTTTGTTTATAATTTTTGATTAAATAAAAGAGAATGGATCTTATATTGATAAATGTTTTATTTAATGTCGGCAATTATGTATGGAATACAATATCAGATAAATGTTCGCCTCTGTTAGAATCACAAAAGCGAGCCCTTCTGAGCACATTTTTCATTACATTCTCACACATTTCTCGCGGTGTTTCATTAATTTCATCACGAATATTTTGTTTGAGTTGCTCAAGCGTTTCGGGTTTGTTTGCATAAACCTTGCTTTTCAGATATCCCCACAAAAAGAAGTACGGAGCAGTCAAAGCAGGCGACCGTGGAGGCCAATCAACATCACCATTTCTTGAAAAAACTTGTTGTGGAAAGAGGTCTCGCAGTAATTCCATTGTAATCCTGGCTGTATGCGATGTGGCATCGTCGTGTTGATACCACTGAATCTTAAATGGAAACAAATGCATATCCTTGTGCAAAATTTTGGCCAAAGTTGTTCTTTGAAGACCAAACTCCTGAGCACGGCGTCGAATTGATGTTGATGGATTGTTTTGAACACTTTCTTGAGCAGCAGTAATGTTTTCAGCCGATCTTGCAGTACATTGTGGTCCATGCTTGGGCCTATCACCTACAGACAATCCTTCTTCGAAATCATTTATTACACGATAAATAGTGCGTTCTGTTGGCACGTTGGTCCTCCCAAAAATTTCAAGTAACTTTCTCATCGTCACAGTAATCGATGATTGATTTTGATAAAATGTTTTAACGATTAAAACACGTTGGTTTATCGAATATTTTTCCACAATAAATTTGCCACGTGTCTACTTCACGACTGCCAAATATGAACTGTCAAGACTTATGTTTACCAAAATGGCGGCAAAACAAAGTAGTATACCTTACCGATGAACACCCTGTATAATCATATAAAATTTTATTTAATTTGTTTGGAAAAATCACACAATGTTATTGGATCTAAGTTGTATAATTTAATTAATGTTGACGAAATTATTTATATAAAAATATACAATAGTTATACACAATAGTCTACGTTACCCAGTCCAGCGTTTCTCTTAATTCAAAAAAAAACCTTCAAAAATAAGAACCATCTAAAGTCATTTTTGAAATTTGTTTAACTTTAATAGCAAAAATAAATTTTACAAAGTGCGCGCCGGTAAGGTAGTTGGCAGCATGCTAGCTTATCAGTGCAGGGGTCGCGGGTTCTTTTCCCACCAAAGGTACGGTTAGAGTAATATGATATAATTTGTAATTATATGATTATTAATAAATAAGTAAAAAAAAATATAAAAATAAAATGTTAAATTTTTACAAAAGCCGTTTTTAGTTTGAAATTTTTTTATAGAATCGATTTCTATTTATTTTAAGATTCTCTCAAGAAATTTAATAATTCCTTTTCATTTTTTTTTCCTTTCTTTTCCTCTACTCTAGTAGAGACTACTTTTTTACCTTTAACAGCAAATATAAATTTTTGGCAACAAAAAAAGAGTAATTTTGTTCAATTTTCTACCTGAAAAAACATTGGTGCCCTACTACAAAACGAGTGGCTAATAACTCACGAAGAAAAAACCACTTTCTTTTACAAAAAAACAAAATAAAAACAAACAAGATGAAGAAAAAGTGCACTGTAACACTTTTACACAAGGAACCCTAAAATAAAAAATCAACAACAAAATTGTAAAAGAAAATTATAAAAAAAGGAAAAACTAAAGTGAAATAAACAATCTTAAAAATTGCTACCGAAAAACCATTAAAACCACATAGTTAAGTAGGAGAGAAAAACCAAACTAAACGAAAAAAAAAATAATAAGAAAAAACCTCTACAAAGTTAAAAAAAAAAATAAAAAGTGTTTAAAAATGAAAATGCCATCAAGTCAGGCTAAAAGGAAAAAAAATTAAATATACGAGGGCGGATCACTAAGTCCTTGACTTTTGAATGAAACACAGTTTTTTTTGCAAAAAAAAAAATTATTTTCAACATAATCTCCTTTCAGCTCAATAAACGTAGTCTAACGTTTCTCCAATTTTTGTATTCCATCCAAAAAATAGGATTTTTCGAGGTCCATAATGGGGTCGTTTTTGTTTTAAAAAATCCTCGTTAAATCGGTCCAATAAGTTGGCATAATATTCGCCGTTTATTGTTTTTCGCTTTTAAAGGTAATCGATGTGGATTATAACGCGTGCATCCCATAAAACTGTTGCCAATACCTAATTGGCCACGATTACGTTTATGGTCAATTGAGAGCAAACGCGGCACCCATCTTGCAGACAGCGTTCTTAAACCCAACTGATCATTTAAAATCGAAACCACACCGCCATATGAAATGCCTATGGCATCAACAATCTCAAACACTTTAACTCTTCGATCGGCCAACACCATGTCGTGAATTTTTTGATATTTTCGGGTGTATTGAACTCAATTGGCAGTCCAGAACGTTCAGCGTCATTTGTACTTGTGCGACCACAATAAAAGACAGTAAACCACTTGTTTACCACTGAAATCGATGGTGCAGAGTCCCCATAGTATTTGTCATGCTTTCCTTGGTTTGATTGACGGTTTTTTTTTCTCAAAAAATAATGCTTAATGAGCACTGGATATTCACTTTTTTCCATTTTTAAAAAAAAATACACGAGGTTGTATGTTTTGAACAGCTGTTAAACGCAAAGTAAAGAGGGAACTTACTCAAAATTTGAGAGTAGTCTATCAACACGTGGTACTTGATGGGAGCAATGTTGCATTTCATATAACTACGAGGGAAGTTCAAAAATTCACGGACTTATTGAACCGCCCTCGTAGTACAAAAAAAAAAATACCAAAAAATATCTGGCACAAAAATGTAGTTTTTAAAAGTGAGAAAATTACACGCTATTGTATAAATTTTAACAATTTCACGATACAAACCTCTAAACACACATTTCTATTAAAAGCCAAAATAACACAATAATTGTACGTAGTACACTCAAATTAAAAAGTTAGTAGAAAAATTTGTAAAACGTCCTATATCCCAATTTAGAGTTTTTGTACTAATTTTGTACTTGAAAAAAACTATCTTGCAGTAAAATTTTTTCATAATCTTTTTTTTAAAAATTTTCTAAATTTAGCAAAATAGTTTACTTATTTTTTAAACATGACTTTGTAAAATTACCAAAACTTTAACTAATTTCTTTTTATAGTTGAGAGCAAAGATCTTTTTACAATTTGAGCCATTTAAACAAATGCCAAAGGATAATTAAAATTAGCAATTTTAGAAAAAAAAATTTACGAATTTTAATTTAAAAAAAATTGTTGATTTTAAAAATCGATGTCCTTTAAGGGTTTTAGATTTAAGATTTAATAATTTTTCCTTTTACATTTTCTTTACTAATAATTACGTACACGTTTTGCTTAAATTAGCAAAATTTTTTGCTGACTTAAAAAAAGTTAATTTTTCTATAAAATTACAATTTTTATGCAACTTTTACAGACTTATAGGGAAAATCCACTTTACAAAATGTAAAAACTAAAAATCAAATTGTATAGATTTTGTTTTAGATTTTAAGTTTCAAAATTTTAAATAATTTTTTTTTTAATTGTCTCTTTAATTGATGACCCCAAAAACCTCAGGATGTGTAACATTAGCGTACCTGAAGGACACGTACGTATGTTAGTTACGCAGTGAATGTACAATTTTTTTTGGAAATTTTCGCACGTGTATTAGAATAACTTACAAACTCAAAAACTTGCATCAAGACTCATAAATAATTGCATCTCATTATCAAACGCACTTCAGGAGAAATTATACGTCTTCAGAATATCTGATCAAATGAGCCCAACTTAAAAAATTTGCTGCCATTATTTCCTACTATAAACGGATCAGCAAGTCTCAACAGAATCAAAACTAATCTGGTATTATTCCACAATTCTGTCGGTTTGGAGGCCATCTGGCCACAACGAGATCTTAACGACAGACAGCCTTGTATCATCAATGTTACAACTATGTAACAGATAATTCATCCTCAACTAGGAACAGCTATATATCACCATTTTAACAGCTGTACAAAAACATTTAAATATATCGCTTATTTACTTCAATAACTTCATAACTCAAAAATTTTGATTTTGTAGAAAACGAGTTTAAAGTTTTCAATTTACTCCCGCCTTGAGGAAAAAAATATCGACATAATTTCTCTCAAGAGGTGAGTATATAAGATATCAATACGACTCTTTTACAAAATATGATACGTGATATAACGAATAATTCTGCGTCATTAACTCAAAAATCATGTTTTTTTGAGTTGTGACGTTCTTGAAGTAAATGAGCGATATGCAAACAATCTCAAGAATATTTCGTAAAGCTCAACAAAATTCCTAATAACTACGTTTCGTTAAGCAAATTAATCCGCAATTTTGGATTTTATATTTCCACTTGGATCTTAACGAATTTTCGCTAATTTTCCTTCCCCATTTTTTTTTTTCAAATTATTTTTACTTCTCTCAGCATTTGCAACCCTGCTGCAAGCTCAAAGTATAAATTTTCAAAAAAGGTACGGGATTTCATAAATTTTCAGTCTTATGTATCGTTATGCATACCGTCACTACTGGAAGGGCAGTAATGTGGGGACAATCCACTTCAAAATGTAAAAACAAAAAATCAAATTGACATAGATTTTGATTTAGAGTTTCATTCGTTTATAAAAGTACAAAAATATAGAACCACTTTTATTGTCTGTATAGACTCTTTTATTTGAGTGTAGTTAGAAGCAATAGTAGTAGTAAGTACCCCACGTAGAATTTGCCAACTGCACCAAAAAAATAGTACTGGCAAACCACTGCTACTTTTGTAAAACCTAAAAGCTACAAATAATATTGTACCAAAGCTACATCTGATATTTCACTAGGAAAACACTATTTTGTTTACAAAGCAGGTGTTTTACCAGTAACAACCAAATTCCCCACAGCCTCAAAGTTGAAAAATTATTCATACAGCGACAGTTTGACAATTATGAACATTTCAAATAATAATACAATTTAATAATGGAAAATCGCTGAAGAAGCCTGTCCATTTAAAATAATAATGGCAGAAACCAGTCTGATTTCAAATTAATAGTGTTGACAATTTTTAGAGGTAAATGTTTATTCTTCTTCTGTTCACCTCAAAATTTCTAAAACCAAAAAATTCGTTGCCAAAATTTTTTTTTTCAAAGTTTCATCCAATTAGAAGCATTCTTTTTTTTTAATATTTTATATAATGTATCTATGTATATGATTAAGACCGAACTGTATTGCTGCTTTTCAAATAAAATTTAAGCTATTTTAAAAGCACAAAATTTTTTTAATTACCAACATTTTGCCAACGGTGGGAAGTTCGCTAAAACCAACGGTTGGCCACTCTTATCAATCGGGTAACAGAACAATTCTGTCAGCATTATTAATCCCACGTTCTGCCAACGCATAACCGACCATCGTCGACGCTTTGCCAACACTGTGCCGATTGTACTTTTCTGCCTGGGTAGTTGTAACATTGGTGCTGATAACATACTAACATTTACTAATGACAATTTTCTTTTTAATGTACATTTCCGGGAAAAAATAATAGTGAAAACAAGTTGAAGTTGTTGCTGGAAGGTGAAGACTAAGTGAACTAAAACGCAAAATGTTATACACATAGAAAAATGTTGCCATTTGCCGACTAAAATTCGTTTACTAATACTCCGTTACTATGAAATCGCTTGGTAAAACTAAATATTTGTTTTAACAACAAAATTTGGTTGATGCAACTTAATTTCAGTTGCAACACCCATAATATTCAGAGATCGTATTTCATTTCGGTTGTTGGCACTTTATTTTTCTGTGTGTATTAAAACACTTCAATAGGTTTTAAGGCAATTTGTGTGAGTGGAAAAGCAGTTTATAACGAGTGACAAAAATAAACTGAAGTAATTAGATCAACTAAAATATACGTTATTTATCTTAAACATATATATATATATATATGAGCTATTTCAAAAATTTTCAACACCTAATGAAATAGACTTTAGATGTCTCTTATATGTCAAGTTTTGTTTTTTTTTTTGAGGTGAGAGAAACAATGGGCAGGGTTAGGTAGACTATATATCTACGACATGCAAAGTTTCACGTTGAAACCTCTTCACCTAAATAATTTATAGCTATATATAGAAGTCGAATATTTTTATTGACGTGGCATATATTGTTGTGGATCACTGAACGCTCTAAATCGATCACATCTCCAATTTCGTTGGCAAAAACAGACTTCGTCCGACATTAATAAATATTTGTATGTAAATATTTTCTACACAAAAGTTAAAAAGTAAGCAATTTAAAAAGCAATTAGTTTAATTTCAAATTATATTCCAGGTTATTTAAAGGACACTTTAAAATTATGACTAATTGAAATATACAATTTTCCATTACTTTTCCTAACATTATTATATTATTTTATAGTCTATATGATATTAATTTGTATGAAAATGTACCATTTTGCATATCTGAAAATTGTTCTTAAAGTTTTTGGGTAAAACTTGATTTAAATCGTTAAATTTTGACATGAAAAAGTTCCCTCACAAATAGACAATTTAGAAGCGAGAAAGCGTTAAAATTACTCAAAAAAAAAAAAAAAAAATTAAAATAAATAAAATAAAATAAAATAAACACAATTTTCAAACATCTTAAAAATAGATTTATGGTGACGGGAAACCGTTGATACTGAACACAAGGTGAGATTGAAGCTTAAAGTTTTCAAAAACTGTAGAGGACATCGACTTAAGTATAGACGGAATTTTAAGAAATTTGACTGGAAGTTTTTATTAACTGTAATTGGCAAAGACTTTAAGTTTAAGCAACATGTGTTGAAGTTAACGTACGTTTTCGCTTAATTTCGCATTTTTCGAAAAACGAATATCGCCATTTCTTCTTTACTAAAAGTACAAAAATTGTAATTTTTGGACTGTAGTTATATATTGGTAAGAGGCATAATTTATGTCCAAAATTATTTATTTTTATAGATTAGTTTTTTGCCTCAAATAGGCAACGAAAAAAAATTTTAAATTTAAGAAGATATTGTTTATTTTTCGTGCCGAAAAAGTGGTATACATTTTGTTGCAAAGAAACGTATGCCAATTTAAGGGTTAAAGAAATAAAAATAAATTGAAAAAGGTATAATTCGAGTTTGGCTTTGGAGCGACTTCTTTCTAGGACATTTTATGAAATCTGCTTATTTGCTGAAAATTGCGCACAATTTTAAATTTTTTAGCAAAGTTTGTATAATTTTGAGAAAAATCTGACTTAAAATTTCATTAGTCAATAATTATTTTTTCTTTTATATAAAAAATCTTTAAACCGCCTGTGAACAAAAAGATCCATGAAAATTTTATTTTAATTATGACTTAAAGAATGTAAAGCCTTTAAATTGAAAAAGAACTTGATAAAAATAATTAGACACAGGTTTAACCAAAAACAGACCCTCCCGGAAATTTACAGAAAACCTGATATTGACTAAATTTGAAAATATGATAAATTCTTCAACATACAAATCTCACTTTTAGGCATTAAAAAGTGTGATCTAAAATGGTCTCAGGAAAGTCAAATAAATATATATTTAGAAAAATGTGTAAAAGACGAATAAAAAGAAAACTGGAAACATTTTTGACACCAATTTGTTAACTCTTAAAACTAAGATTTGTACGATAAAGAATTGTGATTGTTTGTTAATATAGTGCCCTTAATCACAAATGCAAAATTAATCAAAATCTGATAGAAGTCGTTTTGCAAATTTCCTAGTGGGTCACGAAAAATAAGGGAAAGACATTTCCGGTTTTTACTATCCATTTTCACAATGCTCCTGGTAGAAATATCATAAAATTCCTCATTAACCCTTTCACTACCGACTTTTTGTTTGTGGATATATTTCTATTTTGACTTCAAATTCTTAGCTGGGGGCTTCTTAACATCGAAAAACGTTTGCATATATGCCCCCTCCTTTATCAACCCACCAACAAACAGGGTCCGAAAATTTAATTTTTTAAACTTCTTTTTTCACAACTAAAACATTTGAATACAAACAAATGTTTTGTTTGGTTTCGTGTCGACCATTAAATGAAGCTGCGTGGAAAATTTCGTAGTTATAGCTTTGTTAGTTTAGAAGATACTTCAAACGCCTCTTTTTCGTAGATAAAGGCTGATTAAAAAAAAAGGGCTTTGTTAACAAATACCGCGACTATATTGGCCTGGTACACAGTTTTATTGCAATAATATTTTTAATAATTTTTTAAAAATGTGTACAAGGGTAGTGAAAGGTTTAATGAATTAGCAAAAACAAAAACTTAAAAATTACAGGTTACCACAAAAAACGCTCTGTACAGAAAGAATTTTTTCATTTCTAATTATCATAAAAACTTCTAAAAACTACTGTATCATTGAATAATCCATAATTCATTGAACACATCCCAGTATAGAAACGGTAATAACATATCCTTACTTTCCTCACTAGCAGCAATGAAACCAGCATTACTTTAACACAAATAATAAGGTAATTTTTTCATCATTTTAAATCAAAAACTAATACATTACCCATAAGTACTTCTTTTTATCATTGTTTTAAATATAAAGAAATGATCTAAAAATTTTTTAAAAATACATTTTTATAAGTTTGATATAAATTTAATTGTGCAATGAAAATTATTCAAGTTCGAGGCCATACTCTATATTACATTATTAGGATATTGTCCTAACAAATAATCTATAGAGTTTTTGTTTTCAAATTTATTAACTGACCACTTTCAGGAATGTGTTGATAGATCTATTTCGTAAATTTTCTAGGTTCCCATCATTAGAACACGTTTTGAAAGAAGTGATAATCCCATGCAAAACATCATACATTTATACAACCTAGTTTTCCCACTAAATGAGAACTAATATATGAGCTCGAAGTTAAAGATTATCACCATTGATCAAAAATACATTGAAAACTTGTTCGTTATGTGCAAGCTCTACCTACTTGGCAGATATACAATACATGCTTTTTGTTTTTATTCTCATTTTTATTTTTACACTTGTTTTGTTTGTCAAAAACAAGATGTAAAGGGGGAGTAAACAAGACCAGTACATTGTCTTTTTTGCAGTTTGATATAATTTTTATTAAAAATGTTTTTTCGACCTTTAATTGTGCAATGAAAATTAAAATTATTCAAGTTCGAGGCCATACTCTATATTTCTTAAATTTTTACACTCATTATTTTTTCACTTCCCGTAAGTACATATGTAACTACTTATTTTTATTTTTGTATGCTGGAAAATAATGACATTTTGTGCAAGCAATTCATTTATGTTTTTATCTATCAAGTATAACATGTCAGACAGGTTTGACAGTAGAACGGTTAACTGACTACTTGGAGGCCCGGGTTCGAATGCCCATTTTATAAAAAAAAAAAAAATTTCAATAAAATAAATATTTTTTTTATAAAATTTAGTTTTTTTTTTAATTTATTTTCAGACTCATTATTTTTGTCCATACTGGTAGGCATATAAACAAATATTTTTTTATTTTTTGTAAGGTGTTTAGTAATGATAATTCATTATTTTGTATTACATCGATATATAAAAGTAATGACAGTTGTAAGTACTTGCCATTACCAAATATGTACTTATATAACCAAGTATATGCTAATGATTTTCTACACTGGGATCTTTAAATGTTTAGAAAAAAAGGTTTAGGCAAAACCACTCTTTACCTTAAAAACTCTAAAAATCTGCGTCTTAAGAAAAATCGTAGCAGCTGAATTTCTTGCTAAATAATTAAAAATTGTTTTGTAAACTTATGGCAGACGTCTGAACCTTTGTTACTTAAATACGTATATCATGTTCACCACAACGATTTCAAGTCAATGGTTCTAATTATCACGCTATAATAACTTCTTGTAATATACACTACCGCGAAAATATACTTATATTCTAATAACTTTTGTCTACCTCAACCAATTTGTTTAAAGTTTTCTTGATGAAATTAATATAGTTTAACCACTAACTATTATCTCTGACAACAGCTTTATGACATACTACATATTTTCCATGGCCCATTAATTTTGCGGATCATAAGAGCTCTCTTTTTTACATACATATTGTATATTCAACATATCGATGTCAACCTCATACTTAACCATATTCACACACATAAGCACAAAAATAATACATACACTCATCCATCCGTCCAATAAATTGTTTAGTGATTTTTGAAAGCAATTGCAATTTTACATTATTGATATTAAAATTGCCACATAGTGGAGGAAGTATTGTCAATTTTAATTAGCCATTTAACCACATATCAATTACGTTATTAATTGCCTTTTAAATTCCATTTTAAATTATTGATAAACATCAAAAACTACAATAAGGCAATTTTGACATTTCGACCAGTATGATAAAAATAAGGTTATAATGAAAATAAAGCAATTAGATAAGGGATAAGATGGGCGATAAGCAACACAGTTTAAATAGATTAATGATTAAACTAGCTTTATAAAATATATTTAAAATAAAATTGATTTATTTTGTCTACCCGTTTAAAAAAGGTCTTTTAAAGGGTGATTTTTAAGAGCTTACGCTTTTGATTTAAAAACACATAGAATTTAGAGAAATGTATGAAATCCTTATTTGAGTCGATAGAACGATCTATATAATTCAATGTTTAAAGATGATTTTATGTAAATGTTGACCACGGCTACGACTCAAATGGTTTATACGATGGTTTCAATTTTGGCATACTCTCTCCAACATATCGGCCGGTATTTCACGAAAAACTTCTTTCTTGGAATTTCGATAATAATATTCAATAATCTGCAAACGTTGTTCGTTTGTAAATCTATTCATGGTTAAATTATAGACCAAACTGAACATGTTTTACAGTAACATGTTACACGAAAACAGCTGAGCTGCCAAAAACAGTGTTGCCAAAAAGAAAGTTGCTACAAAATCACCCTTTATGATCATATCGCTCATTTACTTCAAGAAAGTCACAACACAAAAAACATGATTTTTGAGTTAATGATGCAAAATTGTTCATTATATCACGTATTATATTGTGTAAAGAAGTAATATTGATATCTTGTTTACTCGCCTCTTGATAGAAATCATGTTGTTATTTTTTTCTTCAAGGTGGGAGTAAATTGAAAACTTTGAACTCGTTTTCTACAAAATCAAAATTTTGAGTTATGACGTTATTGAAGTAAATGAGCGGTATGTACTTTATATATGATCATATATCGCTCATTTCCTTCAATAAGTTTAAAGTTTTCAATTCACTCCCACCCTGAAGAAAAAAATAAAGACATAGTTTCTCTCAAGAGGTGATTATACATGATATCAATACGAATTTTTTACACAATATGAAACGTGAATAATTCTACGTCATTAACTCAAAAATCGTGTTTTTTGAGTTGTGACGTTCTTGAAGTAAATGAGCGATATGGTCATCCATATTCGTACATACTAGGTAAATAAACATACATTACCATATAAGGACAAATATGGTCATATATGATCATATACTATTGTATATGATCATCCATACACATTCATATACTCACAAAAAAAAGTTAGTAATATGAGCAAAAAAATTTAGTCAGGAGGGTGCTTGCAAAAAAATTGCTTATGGAAGCAAATTCCTTTGCTGAAAATTAGAGAGCTGATTTTGAGCAACAAAACTAGTTAATTCAGTAAAAGTTTTGCTGAACACTTAGTGGATTAGAAATAAAAAAAGCCTTGCTAAAAATTAATAAATTTTTTCCTGAATTTTAGTAGACTGAAAAAAAACGCTAAAAATTTGTAGAAAAATTGTAATTTAGTTAATTTATTTGCTGAAAATCATAAAACATATTTTTGTGATTCTTTTAAAAATAATTTACAATAATTACGAAATATAAAAATTTTCATTTTCCCACATTGACGACATGAATTAATTTAATATCTGAAAATATATAGAAATTAATATATATAACATAACAAAAATTTTCTTTCAACTACTTACATCAATGGTTATCTAAATGATGCTATCTTTTAAAGGACGCAACTGCCGAAGATAATTATAGAAACGAAACGAAAAAATAAACAAAAACAAACAAAACGAAAAAAACAACCCTTTTTTTGCAATAAGAAAAAGGAACCATAAAATCTACCTAAGATGTGTATCTTTCGCTTTACTCTGTCTACATGTCTGAATATGTTTGTTTGAAATTTGACCACACTATATTATTAATCTATAAACATTTAGTTTAGAAATACAAATTAAATTTGAATATTTTATTTTTTCCTTTATTTAATTAATAGACAATTATTTTCACAAGCCGGCGACAACACAACATTTAAGTTGTTTTAATCCTCAATTTTGTTTTATGTATGAAAAACAGATACAAAAATCTTCCATGGTTGATTTTTTTATATGTCTTATTAAAGTTGTACTTTTTAGTATCATTTTCCTCTTCTCTACTACATATTGACATCCACTACATCTGCTTCATTCTGAGCATATCTTTCAATCTGGTTGTCGTCCACACTATTAATGTGCTTATCAGCACAATTTTTTTTAGCAAAATAAATTAGTAAAACATTAGAATATTAGTAAAACATTAGTTGAAAACAGTTAAGTGCTGAATAAGTATAACAAAAATTTTAGCATAAAACAGAATTTTAGCAAAAAATTAGCTTAAATTCTGTTTTAAGCTAACTTATTTTTTTGAGTGTAGACTAAAAAAAAACTCAAAAAATTTCTAGAAAAATTATACTTTAGTTAATTTATTTGCTGATAACCTTAAAATTTTTGTAGATATTCTTTTAAAAATAATTTACAATAGTTTACAAAATATAAAAATGTTCATAATCCCACATTGCCGACATGAATTAATGTAAAATCTGAAAATATATAGAAACAATTATATATAACATAAACAAAATTATCTTTTAACTACTTACATCAATTGTTGTCTAAAGGATAGCATCTTTTAAAAGGAACTCAAATGCAGTAGTTCTTGGAAATTCAAGATTTTTAAATTTTTAAAATGTTGTGTCCTGAATTTCTTTTATATTTGATTTTTAAATAAAAAAAACACTTTAACCCTACATGTGATCAAACAAATATTTGGTAACCTTCAACCAATATTTATATAATTTCTACAGTATTTTTTTTTTTAATTTAAGATCCTGCCACAGTTAAATAATAAATATTTTAACTGCTCGAAACCCAAACATTAAATAATAAAAAAAAACAAAAAATAACATGGCTACAATTAAATATGAATTTTCCATTGCCTAACATAAATTCCACAGTATGATGTTATTTTTCTGTTGATTCAAAAAAATGTTCTGTTTTCATTTAATAAACTTAACGAATACCTGCGCTGAGCACAAAATCCAAACTACTCTCTTTAAAAAAAAAATTATACTCATTTTAACGAAAGGTATTCAAATTACTTTGTTATTAAAAAAAAACACCAACCTTTATAATAATGTACTCTTCTGTTTTATAACATCCTACTGTAAATCGGCTTAAACGTTTTAAAGTTTATGTCTTTGTGACCTAACAAAACAAACTGCAGTACTGTAGCATCTGTATTACTGTGGCATCTGCTAAAGGGTAGCACGAATGTCTTGCAAGACATTTTTTTTTTTTTGTACAACAACAAATTTTTTTTTGCTCTAATAATATGAAATATTGAAAAGTATAAAAGTATAAAAATATGGACAAAATTAAAGTATTACATAAAAAAAATAAAAACTTTTTTAAGTGCATTAGTCCGTTTTTGATATTTTAAGTATAAAAATCGTCAAAAAAGGCATCACAGCACGCAAGCGAATATTTTTGAAAGCATACGTGCAATCCTTTAGTAGCTACACACAAGTAAATTGTTTTTTCTGCTTGAACAAATTTTCACAATAGCCAGAGACAAATTTTATTATGGGTCACATTGTTCATATATAGTAATTTTACTACTACACTAACAGAAGTGTTAGTGTATGAATATCAATGTATGCAGTAATACAATAAACACAGACAGTGTGTCCCAAATCATCGTGGGCAAATTACAGACCAACTTATTTAACAAAAGTTTTTGAAAGTAATGGTTAACACTTTGATATAAGTATGTATCTTAGATATATTAGAAAAGGTCATTAACATTAGACACACAGAGAAATTTGGTTACTTCGACTGAAATCGTTTGGTATAACTGAATATTGGCTTTCACAACAAAGTTCGGTTACCGCAACTAAATTTTAATGGCAATACCTAAAATATTCGGCAATCATTTTTGAATATTTTTGTACTAACCGAATTTTTCAATTCGGTTTGCACTTTATTTTTTTGTGTGTATGAGCGCACAGATAAAACGAAATTCAAGTTTCTAATAAAATATTCGTAAATACAATTAAAATTTCAAATGGATTTCGGGCATTTTTTGTTAAAGTTCTGCCTATTATGGAGGCTCTAGCTAATACTAATAATACTAATATCAACCTAGCTAATATGTTTGATTTGCTTTATTTTTGTAAATATACGGAGGTTGAAACCTCGTTATAAATTGAAAATAACATAAAAATAATCTCGTTGTATATCATTTAAACGTTTTGGTAAAAATGTAAATGAAATTTTTTCATTTAAAACTCTTAATCATATCAATTAAAAACTTATTGGATAATTTGCATTTAGAGTAAAAATCAATTAACATTTAAATTGAAATGCTAAAAAGAAATTAATCAAAATTTTAATGAATGAAGGATAACGCTATTTTCGTTTATTCCGGTAACGGTATTTTAGGGGTAACGATATTTAAGTTATTTCGGTGACGGTTTTTTAGCGTTAACTGGTATTTAACTAATATTGGTATCGGTTTTTAAGCGGTAACGCTATTGTAGTCTAATTCGGTAACGTTATTTTATGGAAACAGGCTTTTCATTTATTTAGGTAACGATATTTCAAGGTTAATGTTATTTAATTTGTTCGGGATAAGGTCAATGCACATCGATTATTTTAGCGCCACTATGCCCGTATTCTAACGACTAGTTAGTTTATGATCAAGCTTTGGGAAAATATATATGAAGGGCTTATTTTAAAAACTTGATAAGCCACATTTTTTGTTTTATGGTTTTTCACTGTTTTCTAGACGTCCATTGATTAATATTTGACAAAAGTCTTGCTTAATCACTTATTACAATTACTTGGAATATAAACGTCCTGCTAAATTCATATTTTTCGCATTTTTTTAACCTTTAAAATGGCAAAAACAAACTAAAAATAAAATGTGGCTTATCATGTTTTTGCAATAAGCCCTTCATATATATTTACAGTGATTATTTTTTCTGATTTTCTTAGATTATTTCGGTAACGGTATTTTAAGGATAACGGTATTTCAATTATTTCGGTAACGGTATTGTAAGGATATTGATATTTTAGTTATAACCGTAACGGTATTTTACGGATAACGATATTTCAATCATTTCGGTAATTAGGTATAACAATAGTCAGTTGAAACGGGTTTGAATCGATAGCGGCATTTTAGCGGAATTGCCCGCCATCCCTGATTAAAACTGTATAAATGTTTAAAATAACTTAATTTTTATATAGAAAAATTAAACAAAAAATATATGGGTTAAATTTTTGTCCATTTCAATTACAAGTTTAATTGAAATTTTTAAAATTTTATTAAATTATTAATATTTTAATTGAAATGAATTTAAAATTAAATAAACTTTTTTTTCAAATTTTGTTGGCAATAATTCTTTCTGTAAACTAACTACAGGCTATACATTACATGCATACATACATACTATACATACATACACGTATACTTATGTAATTTAAGTTTACAGTAGTATTTGGAGAGTTTATAAAACCCAATAGCACTACAGTAGTAGTATTTGTTATGATTTTAGTATAATACAGAATATTAATATGCTTTTGTTAGTAGTGGTGAGTGTTTTCTTTATCAGTAATTTTCTTTATAGGTAGAATTGATTCAAAGTACCCAGAAGTATGCCATATAGATTTTTATCAATATGACTGTACATGACTCTTTTGTATTGTTCATGGTAATGAAGTTACTTTGAATGTTAAGGGTTCTAATGCAATAGTGTTCATAAAGTCTTATTTATTGGAAATATGAAAAAAGTGTTATAACCACAATATGGTTGGAAAAAGGATTGAAGACGTGAAAATCATAATTTGATATAATTAAATGTATTAAATAAGACACCGGTTTTAATGGAAAAATGCTTTTTAATTCTACGACAAGGAATTCCATATAAAATACTATAAAAAGATTTAACACTGAACAATTTTAAATTTGCGATTTACTGTAATTAATAACACTCATACGCCGCAGTGGCAAAATTTATAAACTTTCTAGATTGCTAAGGAAAACCCAACAAAATCTTAAAAAAAAAATTAATGAGAATGAATAAATAATACACATTTTAATAAACTAGATTTTCCTTTAGCTAAATAATAAGTTATATTGTTTTTTTAATTTATAAAAATGTTGATGCTTTGTTTATAAAAGTTTGTAGTCGGAAGGTTCCGAATTGCACTCTAAAAAAATTTCTGTAAAATTACTACTATTAATTGGGTAATTTTGTATGTAAAATAGCGCAACGTTAGTAAATAAAAACATAAAATGCCTAAAATAATTTTTTACACACTTTCATACACAAAATTGCACACACAGCATTAAAATAGGAATTATTTGTTTATATATTAAATAGTGTATGCCTGAAATTATTTCTTATATTGGTAAATTTAAATTTTACGCACAACGAATGTAAATTTACTAACTTATAGTAGTATTGAATGCATTGACATATATTTATTTATTTGAAAAAAAAACGCACATACAAAAAATATAAAAAAAAGCAATTTTAAGAAACATGTTGAAGACAATCAAGATGATCCCACTACTATGGGGACAATGAGGCATTGCTGTAAATTAAAAAAAGAATTGGAATTTATATCTTTATGACCGTCCGAAATGAAAACTCTCAAGTTCAAAATATGTAACGAGTCTTAAGCGATAAAGACAGTCCTATACATGATAATGGTTTGGTAATTATATTGGGTTTCGTGAAGTAATCAAATAATTTTTTGTCCAATCGTTTTAATAATTTATTTGCAACAAACATCATCAAATAAAATTTGAAAATATAAAAGAATTTTATTTAAAAAAAAAATATAATATAATTAAAAAGCACATGTAATGTAATTTGTGGATATTGTGCTCACCCACTTACACATAATGTAAGTTATATTTTTTATTTACACACATAGAGAAAATTTACCCAAATTTATAGTAGGAGTACAGTTTCCTACTATAAATTAAAATTTTAAACAAATATTAATTTGAGTGTAGACAAACATATTTTTGTGTTTTTTCATTATTTTTTAATATTTTTTCCATATAAAATTGATTTTTTTGTTGCTATAGAAGCTCAACGCTGGCAAGCTTTGTAGATCAAACCTTTTGCCAGTGCTGACATATTTGAGCAGCCAATTGGTTACTCATCCGTTATCATTGACTTACATACGTTTTAAGCTGTCAAGTATTATAAGTATCAATGGCTCAGTGGCTAGAGCTGTCGGCTGCCAATCTGGTGGAAAGAGTTTAAATACCGGCAGAACCAAACAAATTATATATATGAACTTTTTTTAATTTATATTGGAAAACTAGTTTTAGATCACCTATTTCATGGTTTTACCACCATTTTGCCAAAGTTGAAAATTTTATTTCAATAGTGCTTGTCCGACACTTTCTGAACAAATGGAACTTTTGTCTAATGATGTTATAATTTTGGGATTGGCAAAGCACTTGTAGGCGGCACTTGTCAAAACTGAATGTAAAAACCAAGAAAAATAAACAAACATCTAAAAATGGAATATTTGTGTTTGTTAGTGTTGCCACTTCTGAGTATAATATACAATAACAGAAAAGCTAATAGGAAAGAAAACTGTAATTTAGCTGCATTACATTCGAGGGCATACTTGCGGTGATCGCTAAACGGTCATGACTTCGTATTGTTACGTTTGTAATGTAAGAAGAGCGCAGGTTTGATTCTTACAGCAGCAGGTTGTTGAAAAATTTATCATAAGCGACAATCTGACAATTATAAGACACAAATAATAATACAATTTAAATGGAAAATCACTGATGACGCCTGTCCATAAAAAAAGCAGAAACTAGTCTAGTCTGATTAAAAATTAATAGTGTATATAATTTTTAGAGAAAACTGTTTATTCATCTTCTTAATCTCAAAATTTCTAAAATAAAAATAAAAATTTGGGTATTTTTAACAAATGTAAAGAAACACACAATATTTGAATTACCTTAAACTGTTTAACGCGTCAGTAGAAAATTAAAAATTTTGTGGATTTTTAAACATGAATTATAATTGTTAGTCCTGAAATATTACAACTAATAATTTTGTAGAATAGCGGATATGTCATCCGATAGCCATAATTTGTTTAAATATTTTTGTTTATAAGTTAAATGTTCCCATGCATGAAATAACTCCCAAATGAAATAAGTCCCGATGAAATAACTCCCAATGAAATAAGTCCCAAAAAAATGAAATGAGTCCCAATTTTAATAAATGAAATAACCTCTAAAGAAAAAATGAAATAAGACCCAACATTTGGGAGTTATTTCATAGTAATAAAATAACTCCCAACAAAGAATGAAACAACATCCAAAGAAAAAAGTCCCAAAAAAATGAAATAATTCCCAATTCAAAAATATCGAATTCTATTTATTTCATAAATACATGTAAAAATGTACATAATATTAAACATATTATAAAGATAGAATTTAATGTATACATAAATATACAAAAATAATCAACAAAATTAATAGAAAATACATATTAAAAATATAATTATAAAGGGTGGTTAAATTGTAAGGGCCGATGTTGAATGTCAACCACAGCTAAACGTCAAGTTTTTTCTGCATTTAATTTGACATTTCTCAATTTCAGACTAACTCAATTTGAACAATGGAAAGATACACAATCGAGCAACGCATTAAAGTTATTCAGGCTTATTATGAAAATGGGCGTTCAAATCAGAATGCATATCGTGCACTTCGTGATTTTGATGAGGCACATTTTCACCTCAGTGGATTCGTCAATAAGCAGAATTGTCGCATTTGGGCGAATTATAACCCAAGAGTGATTGTCGAAAAACCAATGCACCCACAAAAAGTGACTGTTTGGTGCGGTTTATGGGCTGGCGGCATCATCGGGCCGTATTTTCTCCAAATGAGGCCGGGCAGGCAGTCACTGTGAATGGTGTTCGCTATCGTGAGATGATAACGAACTTTTTATGGCCCGAATTGGAATATATGGATGTGGACGATATGTGGTTTCAACAGTACTGTGCCACTTGCCACACAGCTAACGAAACAATGGCTCTTTTGCGTGACAAATTCAATGGCCGTGTTATCTCACGTGGTGGCGATGTCAATTGGTCGCCAAGATCATGTGATTTGATACCGTTGGACTTCTTTCTTTGGGTTTATTTGAAAGAAAAGGTGTACGTCGATAAGCCAGCAACAATTCAAGAGCTAAAGGATGAGATAATTCGGCACATTAACGGCATAGGACCTCAGTTATGCCTCAGCGTCATCGAAAATTTTGACCATCGGATGGAGGTGTGCCGCCGAGGTCGCGGCGGCCACTTGGCCGATATTTTGTTCCATACATAATTGAACCATACCAATATTATCATAATAAAAAGAAATGACAATAATTTACTAAATAATTTGTGTTTTATTCAAAATCAACATCGGCCCTTAAAATTAACCACCCTTTAGAAAAACCTGGAATAATCTTTGTTTTAAAAGTTAAAATAAATTAGTTTACATAGCATGGAGTAGTGAAACATTGCGTAGGGGGGGAGGCGGCGCATTACTCGAAACGCGGCCGCGCCGAAGGATGCGAATCGTACGCACCGCTTTCGAGAGGTGGCATGTCATAACGTCCAATGCCATAATGTCCATGGAGGTTATGTCACTCTAAAAGTGTCATAATGTACATGGACTTTATGACAATTTGAAAAATGTCATTATTTTTTTGGATATTATGTCACTTTCAAATGTGGCATAGCGTCCAGACTTTTTAAATAAAATGATTAATAATATTAAGTATATCAATACAATTTTTTTAAATATTCTTTAGTAGTATATCACAAAATAAAACTAAATTTATAAATCGTATAATCGCACACAGAAAAAACTTTATTTCGCGAAGCCGCCTGCAGCGTTATACGGAGGAAAAAAAAACCCCCAAGAGCGGGCGAAGGCCGCCACACAGAAAAACTTGTTTTTACAAATTACTTAATGTCTTAAAAATATAAGATTTCAACGGATTCGGATGTGATTATGTTTTTAAATAATAATATGTTTTTAAATAATAAGACTTACTCTTATACTTATCAGTAATTAAAAAATAAGTAGTTGATTAAAATAAATTATATTTGCAATAAAATAGTCACGCTTAACAGCTGATAAAAATTACTTCGTCCAACAAAATTAACTACTTCTGACGCCATATTATAATGTGTTAAGATATTTACTTTCATTATATAACCACCCAGGCAGAAAAATACCATCGGCACAGTGTTGTCATGTTAACCGATTGGTAACAGTGGCCAACCGTTGGTTTAAACGAACTTACCACCGTTGGCATAACATTGATAATACCAAAAATGTTGTGCTTTTAAAATAGCTTAAACTAAATTAATTTTGAGAAATATGTATCGAAAAGCGCATTTAACAAGAGGCAATACAATTACGTCTTAGTCTAATACATAATTTTTAAATGTGTGAAATATAATAAAATATTAAAAAAAAAATCTTTTAATTGGTTGTAATAATGGTAAAGAATTTTGCGATTGGTACTGGCAAAACATAAGATTTGCTAAGATAATTGTGGTTTCCTAAAACAATATTAGTTGTACTTTTGCTAATTTTTACCACGGTGGGTTTTACAAAAATAGATGTGATTTGCCCCTACAATTTTTTTTAAGGTTCGAAATTTCTACCTGGGCAATTACGTTGTAATAAAAAATTTTTGCTGGGATCCAATAGTAAGACCGGTTATTACAAACAGGCCTATAGTCAAACATATTATGTGGACTCATGTAAAGTCTCGTATGGCACTTTCTAACTATTTCAATTAGAAATTTTAATTTTTTAGATATAAAGTTTTATAAAAAAACTTTTAAATGCACTATTTAGCTTTACATTGTATACAACGCATATATGTATAAGTTAAAATGAATGCCCCCCACATTTTTCCTACAAATATTTAAAATATACCTACATCCTAGTTTATATTTTAACATTATTTACTATGCCACTTTTGTTAACAAAACTGAATTCGAAAAATTATGTTGACATAAAATATAAACTAATTTTTCAGTAAAAATTGTGTAGTCAACACTCTGATAATGTTGACGGTGAAGAGATTGTTAAGGATGAGTTAAGTGTCCTACGGGCAATTTTTATTAAATATGCAACAAACATGCAACCACAATAAAGACTTCACATTTCGTATGTAAAATGGAATATAAATGTGATGTAATTGGTAAAATCGAATAATATGTTCACTACACACAGATAAAAATTTTGAAATTTAGTTGCTACGACACAACAAAATTCGTTATCACAACAAAATTCGTTATCACAACAAATTCGGTTAATACAGCAGAACTGTAGTTGTACCAACCAATATATTCTAACCCATTAAGTGGTAAAGCCCCCTGGTGATTATTTTTTTTTAATGTTTTTTTACGTTTTTAGAAATAATACAATGTAAATAGATGATTTACGATGTTATTTATTAAATTTTTTTTAAAACATAGGTTTTGGGGACCGTCCGTTTAAACGGACCTTGCCACCAGAAAACTTAAGATGGTGTATGATATGCTTTAAAACATTCTTTGGGGTGAAGCCCTTTACTACACTTGTTGCATATAAATTTTGATTTTTTTCCACAAAAAGCACATCTCTTGTCAGTTTCTATGTATTCGACTATGTGGTTTCTACCATCATATAGAGAATCATCAACAATTGATCGGCGCGCCTTTCTCAAAGATGGGGTACCATACGATTCTAGTAGAAATTTTGCAACATAACGTCGGAATTCTAATAAATTTGCACAATTTGGATCATTTGGACGATTCTTTTCCATTAATAGCCATGCATTGACCACGGATACATCCAACAAATATGAAAAAATTGGCCACCACAATTTCTTTTGACGTATGCGAGATCGATAAACAGCCACCATTTGATCAATTTTATCCACACTACCCATGCCCTGATTATAATGTTGAATAGTTTTAGGCTGAACAACCTATCCTCTAACGTACCTTTTGGAGCTGCCATTTTCATTTTGGTCAAAATTTGTGCCAATGGTTACAACATTGTTGTCTTTCCACCGTACTAAGAAAATGTTACCATTACTTGAAAATTGGTAATCTATTGAACCACGAGCTTCTTTTTTCATTGCAGCCACAGACGTCAGCGGACATTTTTCAGTGCGACCTTCTCTTATTGTCCCAGTTACACAAATTCCCAATGAGGACAGGTGACGAAGTAATTTTACCGCTTGCTTACCTTAAATCTTTGATTATGAGACACATTGGCTTTTTGCAATAGATCCACCACTTTGTCTCCACCAACACCGAAACCAAGAACACAAGTTTCTGCGGTTTTGCCCATGTATATTTCAAATTGGTACATATATATCCGTTGCTAGAATTCAGGGCCCAATTTTTAAATCCGAAGCGGATTGGTTTTCCACGTATATACTGTTTAGCATAGTGCTTCCCGTAGTATGGAATCATGGAATCATCGTCTATGGAAAGACTTTCATCGAGCCAACCATGCTTTAAAAACACTTCGTTGAGGTGTAATATAATGGGTCTAATTTTATACAATTTAATAATAACTTAACTTAGACAGTCATATCAATAAAAAAAAATATTTTTACTCACCTGCCATGAGACGTCAAGCTTTTTTCTTAAAAAATTTGCCATATTTTTGCAAAACAAATCACTTCACCACACAAAAATTGCAACTGATTGACTTTTTTATGTTTTGTTGACATTCTTCAAAAGTCAAGGCTAACTAGATTAGATTTTTTTTTTGTTTTAGTTAGCTTCAAAGTAGATTTTGTAACGTCCGTTATAACGGACCACACCATGTAATGGGCTAAAATCATATTTGAATATGGTTGTACCAACCGATATTGTTGGCTGTATCCACCAAAATTCGCCTTACAATTCAGTTGGTTCGTTGTTTCTCTGTGTGTATAAAATTAGAAATTAAAATTTTGGGTGAAGATTGCAGCAGGAGTGGTCAATATTTTTATTTATTTTCAAAATTTAAATATTAAAATGTAATAAAAACAAAATTTTATATATAAACAAAGTTATAAAATTTTCGCAATTATCAAAAATAACTTAATCGTATAATAAATGTTTACCTACCCAAAAACTTACCTTTTTAGATTAGCCTTCAACAAAACAAAATATTTTTTCCATCACAAGTGAGATTCCCGAAAAAGAAACTTTATATCCCCTAAACATTTGCATAAATTTATTAAGCATTAATTTTACTACCATGTAGGGTATACCAAGCCAGGACAATGGGAAATATTAACGATTCTTAGTTTTTTTTTTTTTTGCCAGTATTTTTTTCGTTTATACATTGACATGTCTAATATTCTTGAAGTTTTTCCTATTATATTACGCTATTGTTATGATAAAAAGGTTTCTTTACAGACTTTCAATAACTCAACTTAAAATGTTCATAAAAAAAAATAAAAAACACAAGTTGAAATACTTTCATCATCTTTATTAATGTACATTATGGTTGAAATTTTTATATGTTACATATGAGTATGTACAATAGACTGGCTCACGCTTGTATGGAAAAATAAAAGTATATTTCGATTCTTTCGCCGCAAGATTGCTTTTGTTACTATTATCAAAAAATACGTGTATACCAAAATTTGGCTCATTCAGACGATATTTAGAGGTGGCTTTAAAATGGCTTTGCATTATTGAAATTAGTAGTGTTTCAGCGTTTTAGTATTTGTCTACATATTTCTGACTGTGTATTCTTATATTACAGAGTATATAATTTGGTCATTGTTATATGAACTTTACTAGCTCTAAATTCATAAAAATTCAAATGGACAAATCCCTCTCTATAAGTATAAGAATATATTCTTAAGGCAGAATTAAAAAGAATAATAATAACCCGGCTTAAAAATGTTTATATATGGATCCATAAAGGTACAATGTATGTTTGTACATGCTCCTGAATATGCATGCACCTCCCTACATGGATGCATTAACGAAATTTGATGTAATATACACATGTATGATCACACATGAACACGTATGATCGTGTATGCAGATATACCTCAAATTTCGTTAACGAACATATATGGAGACATATAGAAGCATGTATGGAGATTTAAGCATCCATCTAATGGATATGCAGGCATGTTTATGAACAGAGCAACCAGAAATATGCTCTAAAAATATCCATTTTATGCGCATAAAAAATCACTCTAAAAATGTAAAGTTTGCTCCTAAAATTTAAAACATATGCTCTTAAAAACTGAATTTTCTTTAAAAATTCGTATTTTAAAATTTATTGTTTATTTAAGTTGAAGTAAATTTTGTGAAATTTCAATTGCTTACAAAAAATTAGATTAAAGATTAATTATATCAAAATCTGTGTATTCTTAAAACAGAAAACTCAAAACGAGGAAAAAAATGTATTGAATATCCGAAATTTATGTTGCAAAACCCCAGAAAATATAGAATTAAAAAATTCAAAAAATTTTATTTTTCGAAAAGAAGGAAAAACAACAAAGTAAAAAATATGCTCTTCAAATTCAGATTTGTTCTATAAACTACAAAAATATGCTAAAAAAATAAGATTTTTTATTAAAAATATGCTCTTAAGATCAAAATATTCAAAGAGCAATATATGCAAAAACATGCTCTAACAAATCGATGCTAGAATTATTCAAACTTATAAATGTCTTATTCATTTTTCACCACGACGCATAGGAAAAAATATGATACAGCATATTTCTGGTTGCCCTGTCAAGATACATTGAACTTTAATTTTATACATATTTGAAAATTTGTACCTGGGAAGTTCAAATAAAGTTAATTGAAGTGTACTTTTTACCGATAAGCCTAAACTTTTTTAAACTAGTCATAAATATGTTGTCATAAATATGTTGAAGCTTTTCTTTTAGTGTAAATATTGACCAATTTGCCCGATATTCGAACCTAGCATTACTGAGCACTGTTGAAACAGGGGCAGTGTTGTGGAGCTCTAAAATTCGACAGTCGACCTCATGTTTTCTTAAAAACTATGAAATGTTACATTGAACGAAAATTGATGAAACTTGTCATAAATATGTTAAAGCCTTTAATTTGAGTGTAAATATTGAACGATTTTCCGGAAATTTGGACTTAGCATTACTAAGCATTGTTGGAACAGGGGCAGTCTTGTGAAGCTCTTAAATTCTACATTATTTTTTTTTGGGCCACCCTAATGTACAACTTACATACATTTTTTATGCATTATTGCCTTTATAGACTTTGAAAAGTGTCGTCTTTTCATTCATAATATAATGCCTTTTTATATTGATAGAAATATTACACATACAATGGCAGAGATTCTCAAATGACACAAAAGCAGAAATAAAAGTAATTTTTATGTATTTTGGATTTCAAAAAAGTGATACCAAAATCATTGTCAAAAACTTTTAATATTAATATTAATAGAAGGAAAAATATGACCAGCATTTTGCATTTTTATAAACTTAACAATGAAAATTTTTGTATTTTTTATTTTTGCGATTTTATTGGAGGTATTTCTATTAATTTTGCATTATATTGAACGATAAAGAATCGATCTGTTCACTTTAAACTTTTAAAGTCAATATTTTTTTCTATTTAAGTAGCAAATCATTTTTGCTGTTTTTAAATGCATTAACATTTTTTACTAAATAAAAACCACTTTAAACTACTTTTGCAAGTTTTTTAAATATCAAACTACACAAATCTACGGAGAATATGTAGTATTTTTTATATGCAGTAATTTTTTATAATCGCAAAACAAACAAAAATCTGTTTTTGTTTTTCTACTATATAGAAAAATAAGTGAGCAAAACAGTTAAATTCACACTAAAAAAATACATACCCGACGAAAAACTTTTATATAAAGTCGTATACAGATTGATATAGTGGTATCTTTTTATGTATGTGACCATATGTAACAATATAACAGAGTAAAAAATGTTCGTGTTTTTAGAAGCAGGATAAAACAAATTCGCTGATGTAAGTGCTTACTATAACATAATGCTGAGAAGCAGCAAAAGAAACGAATAATCTTCGTATAAAAAGAAACAAATAAAAATGTTGAGCTTACTGTTTCCTCTAACAAGAATGCAGGTCATTTAACTGTTTCTGAAGAGCAAGCTCGCGGTAAGCGTCCAGCGGTAAAACAAAATAAAATGATTATATTATATGTCAAACATTTTAAAAACAAAAAATGAATATCTGAAGAATTTTATGTAAAATAAATTATGTATATTCATATCATTACTTTTAATCGTAATAATGTAGACATGAAATATGATTTTACTGCAATCCATGATAGCACAGCTTTTTATAAGCGCTAAAATCCTCGCTTATTTTGATCTAAAGTAATACTTCCATGTGGGAATTTGCCATATGTTAGCAGATTTGTAAGGGGCTTTTTGGATTACTCCCTTAGAAACCTGCTTCCATGTAAGCAGCGTTTTTTTTACTGGGTACTTAAATCTCATACTTAGTTTTATGAACATTTCTAATATGACGCTATATGTAATAATATATCATTATATCTTATGTTATATATAAGTTGATATTTTTTATCTCACCATATATAATTGTAATAGCTATATATCAGATCAAATATACTTCCATGTATAATTATATATAAGTACATATAAAACAGTAAAACCAAACAAATTATATAAATTTTATATTCTAATTATATCCCTATGGGGAATGGGACCGGTTCTGCGTGTGCCACAGGATCGGTCCCTTCGTGCCAGAGACCGGTCCTCTGCTAAACCCTACCCTATGTAAACAACTGGCAACTTTAACATTGGCTTGTCATAGGTGGGGGTCATTTGTCCTGCTTTAAACCACATAGTGGCATGCCACAGGACTAACCAAAGATGGGTATACCACAAGACTTTCGCAAAAGGGCCATGTCGTATAAAATAAACGAAAACTAAACAACTTCCAATGGGTAAAATTCTGACCAACTGGCTTTTTCTTGTTAATAAGCATTCTGGTTAAGTGGTATGTCCTCCCTTTACCAGTCACAGGATTGGTAATTTTAGAACAATTGACACTGCTTAACCCACTTCAGTATTAAATTATACCAGTCCTGCGATAAGTCCTTTTTAATCAGTCATGTTTAGGTCAATTGACTCCTCATTACCCATAGGGTTATTTTTGCACGTTTGTGATTGGAATTTTTTTTTAACTATTTTATCACAGAATTGATCCTCTAGAATACATTTTTTTCCAAGTACTTCAGAACCAATCATTATATGGATTATTTAACAAAAAATAATATATGAAAAGATTTTGAATATTGTTCTCCTGAAAAATTCTTAAATTCAAACATACATTTTTAGACAAAATTTTTAAATATTCAGACACTTGCCTATAGAAAAATATTAACATTTTAAGAAATTTTTCATATTAGAAAACTTTTTGATTCTGGCACTTTTTTAAATACATCAAATTCAGAATCTAAGACAATTTTTGCATACCCAAATTAATAATTTTAATACGTTTTTGATATTTAACAGTTCTTAATTTCTAATACATTTACTATAAAAATAACTGAGAATTCTATTTAAATTTCATTCTATACGTTTTAAAACAATTTTAATATAAAAAACTCCTAAATTCGGCGATACAGGAAAAGAGTTTAAGAGTTTTTCTGTTCACGTTAAAAAATGTGTTTACTATAAGAACGTGGTGAAATTATTATTCGGGGGTTCCCTGAATTACTAAAATATTGGGGAAAAAAAAACATTTCTTATAAAAAAATGTGTTCACGGTTTAGAGCTAGTGAACTTTGTTTACGTTTTGGAATAGTCAATGTAAAAAAAAAAAAAAAGTGTTCATGTTTATGGGACGTTCATGTTACTGGATGTTCACGTTAATTTAGATGTTCCAAATATATAAAACAAATTTATAAGTTTATACTGAAAATTTGTAATGTTCTTTATTAAAGTAATATTTTCTCTAAAACTGCCAACTATGCCAGGAATGAGGAGGCCCTCACAGGACCTATTCCGTGACTGGTTAAAAAATATGTATTCATTTTTTTATTTTTTTTTGCTGCATTTTTAATTGTGACTTATAAAAATTACCATAAATGTAAGAAATGTTTTTGTTTTGAAAACGAATGTTAAGTTGTGCCAACTGTCTGAAATTCGATATAAACGAATTTCAGTTGGCAAATAGCTATATTTTTCTCTGTGTGTACTTAAGTTAAATTTTCGACAAAACCGTAAAAGCTAGTAACCCAAAACTTGGGTGATGACATACTTATAATGACATTTACACTTCGTACCAAGAGGTCGAAACTTGGATATAATTTGATGGAATGAGTTTGATATAGAATGAGTCAATTGTCACAATTTGTTTTCTTTTTTAGTTAACTAAACCACAAAAAAGTCGTAACAGAAAAACGAAATTCTAATTTGAATTTAAAAAAACTAGAAGAGTAGATGAATCATGGGAGCCTCTTCACCAAAAACTTTATTGGGAAATTCTGTTTCAAAAGTAAGTTGTGGTAGTGATAGTACGTTTACATTATGTTCGATCACTTCAATTCAATTTCATTTCATCGCACTTTATCGTTAAGGTTGTATGTTGGAAGTGTTTTTATTTCTTCTTTTTTTATGAAAAGTGTTTGTTTTTTATGGTGTTTTGCATGAATATGTCGCTTAAGGGTTGTGATGTTTTTCTTTGTTGTTGTTGTTTTTCTATTATATTCATATTTTTCATACAATACAGCTTATTTTTATGCATACATAATGGTGTTGTATAGTTTCATATTTTATCAAAAAAAAAAAAAAAGTTTTTTATTTTAGTCTCTGGTTTTTCAACATAAATTTTTATGTCTTTTCTTAGTTGTTGATGTAAGTAGTGCAAATTTATGTTACTATTGTTGTGCAAATATTTTCTAACATTTTATTTTAGTATATTTTAGTGGACTATTTTTATTTTTTGAGTTTATAATGTACCTTAATATACTTACATAATAACTTTTTTTTTTGTAGTTTTATGAAATCATTTTATAGATAAATGTCTTTTGTCATATCTTCATGATGACCATTTTTATGTTTTGTGGTTGTCAAGTTCTATTGATAATCAAATTTATATAAAATTTAAAAGTTTTATAATAAATGCTCAAAAAGACTTTAAAAACAAAAAAAAAAATTTTTTAAGTTAAAATTTGGAACGAGCAAAAAAATGGATTTAATCTCAAGTAACTGTGAACATTTTTTTGTAAATGAAATTTTAATAAAACTTTATAAATTTTTCTTATTAATATTTTTTTGCTTAATATTTAATATTGACTTCAAATAACCCAGCAAACACACACATTACCAAATTACTAAATATTATAATGAAAATGAAATTTATTCAAGTTCGAGGCCATACTCTATATTTCTTCATTAGAATATTGTCCTAACAAATAATCTATAGAGTTTTTTGTTTTCAAATTTATTATTTGACCCTTTCAGGAATGTGTTGATAGATCTATTTCGGGAATTTCTAGGTTCCCATCATCAGAACACGTTTTGAAAGCGGTAACAATCCCAAGCCAAACATCAAACATTCATATAAACTAGTTTACTCACTATATGAGAACTAATATGAGCTTGAAGTTAAAGATTATAACCATTGTTTTATATTTTATATTGTACTGAATATCCACCAGAGGAGGACCTTGCACATAACAAACAAGTTTTCAAGTTATTTTTTGATCAATGGTTATAATCTTTAACTTCGAGCTCATAAATTAGGTATAATTAAAGGGTCCGCCATCTAACGTTTTTTTTTCAACTAGTGCTTATTTCGTGAATGGTAACACTTAGCTCATGTCTGATTTGACAGATAATTAGTTTTATCCTTCCGCTGAACGAATATGGTCCGTATGTTCGTTATCTTGTGAAAAAAATGAAAGAAACTGGTATCCTCATCGATAAACCAAAGCGTGAAAAGCCAAAAACAGTGCGTACACCCGAGAATATTGCTGCTGTGGCAGAAAGTGTGCGTGAAGCGCCATCAACATCAATTCACCGTCGTTCTCAACAATTGAACATTTCGGAGACATCATTGAGACGAATTTTGCATAAAGACCTTGGTATGACGCCATACAAAGTCCAATTGGTTCAGGAGTTCAAAAAAAAAAGTTATTTGGCGGACCCTTTAATAAGCCATTACCAGAATGAAAAAATAATGGGTCTAAAAATAGATTTTGCAAAAAATACACATTTAAAAATATATGTTATTAAGCTTTATTAATAAAACATGGTCGCGCCAATAATCGATCCCAGTTCGTCTGATTAATAGGCTACTGCTCTATACCCTGAGCCAGCGACCCACATAATATATCATATTTTCAAACATAAGTGAAGTTTTCTTCTATGTAAATTTGTTCAAGATATACCAAAACAAACACCTTACCCTATAGCTTACAAAAATACGAATTTTAATGAGTCCAAAAATTGATTTTCAGATGATTGTTGTATCATTATATTTAGCTGAACAACCTGCTATAGTTCGATGAACAACCTGCTATAGTTCACCTATTATTTTTGTATGAGAGTAATGCATTATAAGTTTCTTATCGGCAATCCATTATTTTAAAAATGTTAAGTTTTCTTTGATCTTCTTTTATTTAATTATTCTTATTTTAAACGAGCTTAAGATCATTTATTTATTAATTATAATTATTTATTTCCAATATTTCGTCTCCACATTGGGTGACTTCTTCAGGGGAACAATTATTACAATTTGTTTGAAAATTGGTTTGATTGAAAATTGTAATAATTGTTCCCTGAAGAAGTCACCCAATGTGGAGACGAAATATTGGAAATAAATAATTATGATTAATAAATAAATGATCTTAAGCTCGCTTAAAATAAGAGGAATTAGGTAACCAATTATTTTATTATTTGATGTAATGCAAAAAGTAATACGTACTCATTACAAAGTAATGTATAAAATAATAAGTAGTCATTGCCATGTTTTTGCTGGATAGTTCGCGATTTACCAAAAATTTTAGCGGATTGGAATCAAAGTGTTTTTAATATGGGCAATATCGGTATCAAAATTTTTATTTTGCCAAGTACATTAATGTTATGTGAAAAGAAAATGAAATTTATCAAATTTAATACAGTATCCACTAGAGTGCATTTTTTTTTTTTTAATAAACTTTTTTTGAAAAATTTCTATTTATTGTAGTATTAGGTCTAAAATATATTTGTCACAAATTTGAGAAAAATCGAATTGCTTTGAACTGTGGCGCCACGCTGCCAAAATTTTTGATTTTTAAAAATGATTATGAAAATTTCTTTAATAAAAATGTGTCTTGCGACACATAAGTTTTTATTAATTTTGGCATGCTAAACAGGAATAATTAAAAACTTTTGAAATCGGACTAACGGTTTTCGAGAAATTTGCGATTTTATTTTAACTAAAAACGGCACATTTTTTCCCAGTTTTAGAAATTTGTTAAAAATTGTCTTAGAATGAAAATGAAAATTATTAAAGTTCTAGGCCATACTCTGTATTTCTTTATTAGGATATTGTCCTAACAAATAATCTACAGAGTTTTTGTTCCTAAATTTATTGAACACTTTCAGGAATGTATTGATAGATCTCTTTCGGGAATTTTCTAGTTTCCAATCATCAGAGCACGTTTTAAAAGAAGTGACAATCCCATGCAAACATCAAACATTCATATAACTTAGTTTTATAAACTAAATGAGAACTAATATATGAGCTCGAAGTTAAGGATTATCACCATTGATCAAAAATAAATCGAGAACTTGTTTGTTATGTGCAAGCTCTACCTTTGTAGATATACAATACACGCTTTTTGTTTTTATTCTCCTTTTTATTTTTACACTGGCTTTGTTTTGTTTAAAAACAAGATGTATATTTATTTTTTTTTTTTTAATAAAAATTATATCAAAATTGCCTTAGAATTTCTTTTTTTTCCACTTAAATACTAAACAAAACATGCTTTCATCTGATCATTATTATGTCGATTGTTTTTAAACGTTCAACCGTAACTAAAGTTGGCCGAAAATGGTCCATTTTGGAAAAAGTTTATTCCCGCTTAAAACTCAACATATATGCATTCAGTTATGAATGTATGAACTCATTAATGCTCATATATGAAGTAATTCGAGGTCATACATGTCCATGTATCCCATATCATATGTGATCATATATGTAAATATTACCTCAATTTTCTTTAATGCAACATGAACATATATGATTCCTCATATGAACATGTTTGAATCATTTATGAACACATATGAGTCGTGTATGGATGCATATGGATGTGTATGAAGCATGTGTGTTCATGTACGGATCCATATATGCTGATTTTTAACAGGGTGGGTAAGTAGATTTTTTTTTTTTAAATTTAAACTAACATGTAACTAAATTAAAGTTTGTATACGTCCATCGTCTGTCGTTGTCATAGGAAAAATATTTCTTTATACAAAAAATCGTAAATTTTGTATTCAAACTTTTTTAAATAAAGAATATTACTTACTTACATATTACTTAAAGCATATTATATCAGACATTTAATAATATACTCTTATTAAAAATTTTTTACAGACTTTTTTTATAATTTTCTTTACAATACCTACAAATTTGTATTCTTTTCATTAATTTGTTTGCATTTTAATAAACTTTTCATAAAAGATTTTTTAATAATGATATAACAAGGTATGTTGGTACGTACTTATTTTTTGGTGCATCACAAAAAAATGTTTCTGTAAATATGATATTTTTTTTAATAATGTAAAATACATTAACAAAATATTTTTTTTTTTTTGTTATACTAAACTACTTAAAATAGCATAAAAGTAAAGTTATGTATAAGCAGCACACAAATTGTTACAGAAAGAAAAATGTAAATGTCAATTATTAAGATGAAAAGAAATGATATTTTGAAAATAACTGTGATGAATAAAAAAATGTATGTTTAAGAAGAATTTGAAAAGAAATAAATTTTAAACAAGAAAAAATAAAAAATAATAAAATTTAAGTTTTGAAAACGTATATTAGCTGGGTTTTAAGAGGATAACTACCTTCTCATGCAAAACATCAAACATTCATATAAACCAGTTTTCTCACTAAATGAGAACTAATATATGAGCTCAAAGTTAAAGATTATCACCATTGATCAAAAAATAAATTGAAAACTTGTTTGTTATGTGCACCCTATCAAACTTGTATAAAAGACAAAGAACGGTCTTGTTTACTCCACCTTTACATCTTTTTTTTTTAAACAAAACAAGTGTGATAATAAAAATTAGAAACAAAAAAGCGTGTATTATATATCTACCAAAGGTAGAGGGTGCAGATAACAAACAAGTTTTCAAGGCAAGTTTTAGGGCTTTTATAAAAAAAAAAAACTTAAACTTCTGTTCCAGGATATATTGAGGGTGGGTGTGTATTTTATTGGAATTTAATAAAAATCAGCACAGTTTTTTTAATGATATATTTGTTATATATACATATTTTCGTAACAATAAAACAATTTTGTTTAAATGAATGATGAAATTTTTTAGTTCAAGGACTTTTTGGAGCTTTCCGTATCCTTGCTCTGAAATATGAAAAATTGTATGTACACAATTCTAGCTGCATATTTTAAGAAATATACATTTTTAGCTTCAGGATATATGACAGGTAGGCGTGTTTCTGCAGCGAGTAGAACCAATTTTTATTTTAACAAGTTTAACCCTCTAACAGGCAAGCCCGCCTCTAGGCGGGGGTATTTTAAATTGGACATAAGTTCGCCAAAAAAAGTGTTTTATTATAAAAATGTGAGCTATATCTATAGAGAACGAAGTTAGCCACATATTTTGCGAAGTAATGTTTTGTGTACATGTCATGGTTTGGAAGCTAGAAAGCGTTATAGTTAAAATTTTCAGTAATATCAAAAAATAAATATTTTGAAACAACCACAATTTTGAAAAGTCCTTAAAACACATTTCTGTTAACATGAAACCATTCATATTCCACACAAAGGAAAATACGCTAAATTTGTATCCCAAGGACATACAGGACTTTAAAAGGATACATATAAAGGATATATTCTTATCTTAAAAACGAGTGGACGGATTTTTATGAAATTTGGCAGAAATATTATATTTGGTAACACTATCAAAGCTTCAAAGTTTCGTCAATATATATTAAAGTTAAGGTTCGTTTTCGCTCGATTTCGCGTTTTTCGAAAAACGAAAATCGCCAAATCTTTTTATCTAAAAGCTCAAAACGGCTAATTTTTGGACTGTTGTTATATCTTTGTAAGAAGAATAATTTATGCCTTAACTTTTTAAATTTTATAGGTTAGTTTTTAAGATAGCCTCTGAATCTATTTTGAGCCATATCGCCTAAAATAGGCAACAAAAAAAATTTCGCTAAAACAAAATATTATTTATTTCTCGTGCCGAACAAGTGGAATAAATTTCAGTCCCAAAAAGCCTTATGCCGGTTAGAGGGTTAAACAATATATACTAATGTACCAAATTTCACTTACGTACTCGTTTTATTTTTGACCACTCTTTATATGAATTGAGGAAAAAAGGATCTGTATGAATGGCAATTTGTATAAATTTTCCGTTTAGGTAATACTTTCCAAATAAGGAAATAATCAAATATTCTCAGACCCATCGCGTTGGTCTTTAAGTTGAATTGAATTGCGCTTCTCAGAAGTAGAAAATTAATTTTAAAAATGCTCTTCCCGCATCATGAATTTGTAAATCATTTATGATCTTTTGAATTTTTTAAGAGCAAGTGTTATATAAAAATGCTTTATATTAAAGAAAATAAAAAACTATTTATTTTAAAAAATTAATATATTTCAAAGTCCTTTTTTATCTTGAGAGTTAACACTATTCAATGGATTTTGTCTCAAGTATCTGAGTGCGTATGAGTAATGTGTAATTAAAAGTTATACAAAGATTTTATATATTTTTTATTTCCTAGCACATTTTATAACTTTTTTTATATAAAATATCTATTCATTTGCATATTTGCTATAATAAAAAGAAAAAAACGTATTACAAATATATAACACATACATTCATACAAAACACTTTTACATGTTGATGTATAACATGACACAATCAATGTTAATGATGACGAAGTTGACGTATTTTTTAAAGACTTTCAGATGGAGTTGGGGGATTACTGCTTTATAACTTGAAGCAAGATTGTAAGTACTTGATACTAAACAACGGTAACTCCATTTGCATTAAAATCATAAAAAAAATATATACGTATAAGAAAAACATACAAGAACACCCAACAACACCCAACAACAACACTAAACTACAACAACAACAAGTACAAGTATAGCAGCAACAAGAAACAGTAAACGACAAAGATGACGACAACAACAACAGCAACATGGATGACATGAAGTATGGCAACAATTTCCGCAGCCACTTAAAATGCACTTAAGTTTTGAAATGTTTCTCTACTCTTTTGTACGTTTTAAATTTAAAAAATAACAAACACAACAATACAAACACTAATACTACCAAAGGCAAGTTAGAATAATAGCAACAGCAAAAAACAACATTTATATTAGCAGGGCAGCGACTTTTATGCAAATGCATGTTTGTAGCCCCAAATCGACTTTGACCAAATAAGGCTTGCGCACGAAATAAGTTATTTAAAGCAATTAAGAATATTGAAGGATCAAACACATGCAATTGTACATCATGGCGTATGAAATTTTGTTGTATATTAATTGCTGAGGTTATCCAATTTTGTAAAAACAATAAAAATATTTGTTTAGCATACACAAAGAAAAGTATTTTGAGCTACGAAAAATGCTACAAATATTTTCCATATACCGCTGCCCATTAAAAAGTTCTAAACCAATAAAGTATACATTTTGGTAAAGCAAACATTTTGAAAACTTATGGTGTTTTTCTTTTCTGGAAAAAAGTGTTGCCTTCTTAATGTGCAACGTTTTTCAAATTTTGCCCTCGCCCCATTAAAATGAAGCATTTTTACAATCAGAATAGAAACACATATTACATTTATTTAAACAAATCTGTTTTTTAGTGTTGTTAAAGTTCGGGTTCGAATCCCAGCAAACTTTAAAAAAAATTTAATGTTTTTTTTAATAATTAATTTTTGTTTTTTTAATTATTTAAAAAATTTGGATTTAGCTCCATACATTTTTTTCAATTAAATTTTTTTTATAATTTTGTTTGTAAGCGAATTTCAGATTAAAAAAATTATTAAATACTTACAAAAAGAAAAAATTTAAAAAAACAGCAAAAACAAATTAAAAAAAATCGTAAATTAAATTTAACAAAAAAAAAAAAAAAAGAAAAAAATGTGTTACCAATATGGGTTCAAACTCACACTACCACTTTGCTACCAAGGATAGAGTTTTCTCGCCAAAAACTTTGCAATATATACACATGAGATTGATAAGCCAAAAAAAACAAGGCAACATCCAACCCTGTAAATTTTTTGAGGGCAGAAAATGTTGCATTTTTTGCCTTTTATAAGGCAACACTTTTAGAAACAAACACGGTACCCTCTTAGAGTGTTCACCTCATTTTAGAAAAGAACACGAATAAGGAAATTTAAGGCAAAGTGCACAAAAAATGTGACATTTTTGTCAGAAAAGAAAACGCTATTAATAACTTTTCACCGGGCAAATCGAAAATTTTTTAACCATTTTTTCTAAGCTAAAAATCTTTTTTGAGTGCGCGTCATAAAAAAAATTATTTTCCAAGAATTTCGAAAAAATTTTATATTTTCCGACCACTCTATTTTCTAAAAGATTTTTTTTTAATAATTTTTGGTGAATTGAAATTTCATATAAATATAGGGTCTCTAAATCAGCGTTTTAGGACTCCGCAGGCATTTGGAACCAGTTAGAATTTAGAAAAAATAATAGCGCCATTTTTTCAATGATGAAAAAAACATTTTAAAGAGTAATGATATCTCATAAACAAAGAAATTTTATACTTTTCTGACAAACTCTATGGCGGACGAAAATTACAATGGGGATGACAGGAATAATATATTTTATTCTACCTCATCCTGGTATAGAAGTATCACTAGTAGCCGGAGGGTAATTCACGACTTTATGACGAGCGGTTCAATGGACGTACAGAGACTAGATTGTATCAAATACGAACGAGTCCGCCTGGGTCATACCAGAGTAACACACTAATCAATCCCAATAGTACAAACTTTTGCGATTGTAATATCCCATATCACACAAAGCCTTCCCATTTATTTTGTGATTGCCCACAAATCAGTAACTCACGGATAAGCCTTTTCCAAAATAAGGACCCTCTATACCCATAGTCCCATTCTTCCCTGAATACTATTTCATAGTAAAAGAAATTTCTAAAATATCAAATCTGTATAATGTAATTTAAAACCTATCTGAACTCTATAATGTAACATAAATATTTATTTTTTTTTTCAGTTTATTGAGCTGAAGGCAGATGTTGCTATTGCTCTTAATGAATTTATTTTATAATTTTTAATTATAAGGTAAATAAATGCTTCGTCCTGTGGCGATGTCTCAACTTAAAACGCAAAAGTTGTCAACCCTGAACGTAAAAACCATACTCCAATCTGGTAACATTGTGAAATAGAGACGGAGGAAATTAGAAAAATAAACAAAAATCTAAAAATAGAATATTTGTGTTTGTTAGTGTTGTCACTTCTGAATATAATATACAATAACACAAAAAGCTAATAGGAAAGAAAACTGCAATTTAGCTGCATTAGAGGCCATACTTGGGTGTGATCACTAAACGGCCATGACTTGGTATTGTTACGTTTGTAATGTAAGATGAGCACAGGTTTGATTCTTACAGCCGCAGGTTGTTGAAAAATTTATCATATAGTGACAATCTGACAATTATAAGACACAAATAATAATAACATTTAAATGGAAAATCACTGATGAGCCTGTCCATAAAAAGGCAGAAACTAGTCTAGTCTGATTTAAAAATTAATAGTGTTTATAATTTTTAGAGAAAAACGTTTATTCTTCTTCTTAATCTCAACATTTCTAAATTAAATTTGTCAAATGCATATTAATATAAAATTAATTGCGACTGTCTATATGACGTTAACATAACACTGTACTAAATAATAATAATATATTGGATTTCATTTTTAAATAAACGCAGAGTGTTTTTCCAAAAGCACTTTGTTTGAGCAAATAACTTTTCATATCAGAATTCCTAGCCGATTTTAAAAATTCTTTTTTTTTTGTATTTTAAGTCGTTTTTGACATTTACAAAACTTTTTAAAAATATTTAAAATTAAAAAATCCGGCCTTAACCGTTTTGTGAGAAATTTTGGGACTTAAAACACAAACAAAATTTAAATCGATTAAGAATTATGGTTTGAAATGTTATTTGCTCAAAAAAGAGCTTTTGAAAACATAAAGATTTCGAGTAATCAATTCATTTTCAAACACGCAAAATTGATGTGCATATTTTTTGATTTTTAGTAAATATTTTTGATTTTATTGTGTATATTTTTTGATTTTTAGGTGCAAATTTTAATTAGCATTATTTTTGGATTTTTACTGCGTATTTTAAGCGCATATTTATGATTGTTTTTTTTTAGTGCATAAAAGTCGCTGCCCTGTATATTTTTAGGTTGCTATTACTTTTGTTCGGGTGTTTGTTAATATTACCACTAGTAATGCTGGTTTTAACACGCTCTCTATCTGTGCTCCCATATAAAGTGTAATAAAAAGAAAATATCAACACAAACAACAACAGGAGCAATAACAACATTAAGAAGCAACATGCTTGCATTGACTTTTTTTTAGAGCGAGTACTCAATTTTTTTTTCCCATTGTATGCGTTTGCTTGGTGATTTTTTTCCTTGGATGCCTTTTTATATTTTTAATTTATACTTTATGGTCATTACCCGTCTAAAGTTGTTTGGTGTTACAATGCAAAAAATATATATCACAGATATAGTACAGAGTTTAAGTATTCATACTTTAGATAAAACGAGAATAACAGCCAATATGAAATGTTGTGGTTGTATGTCTTATATTAGGGGAGTTCTGTAAAATGTAAATAAGATTTTAGAACTGGGACATTTTAAAAATCGTTAGCTCAAAAAAACAATATTTTAAAATTTACATCTTCCGATTTTAGTAAAATTTGGTATAAATATGGAGTTTTTGATTAAATTTAAATAAATTTTGGATATAAATGCCTTAGTTCAATAATTTTTGGCATTTTGATGGAAATTTATTCCCTTATTTTGTGCTTTTGTCCAATTCTGTGAAAATCATAATTAGTTTTGAGACTTTTGATATTTGATATTTAGTGCAAAAGAAAACTCAATTTACATAAAAATCCGTACATTTTTTTGTATTTCTAAAAAAAGTTTATTTGTTTTTTCTATCGATCCAGAAAGTTTCACAGTATAACTTTGATTCGTTGAAGAGAAAATATTTGCTGAATTTCGAACATCTTATATATTTTATTATTTGTATTTTAAAACTACATGGCGTATATAAAACATAGAAGAGAATTCATCATTTAATTTTAGAATATTTCAGATTAACAATATTTAACAATATTTAACAACTATTTTCTCCAAAACTATTCTAAGTTGCACGGTGAAACTTTTTGGATGGATAGAAAACCAGCTAACCTTTAAAATCAATTAAACATTATTTTGCCCATTGTAAGGTTAATTGAGTTTTATATTACACTAAAAATTCAGAACTAGTTTTAAAACTCAATTTACCTTCTCTGACTGCAAACTTGAACCTTACTTTAACATAGAGTCGTAATTTCTTTAAAATCAGTACTCTGCAATTATTTTATTTTTTTTTTGTGTCGTTTCCAATTTCTGGCTGTGTAATGACAATTTACCATTTAAAAAACGCTAAAAAAAATATATCGATTAAAAAAACACTTAAAGTTTTGTTCCTAATTTTTTTCCCCAATTTTTTCTTGGTGCTTTTTTTCCGTAAAAATTTTTTAACGAAAAAAATTTTTTTTTGAGTATTTTTGCTTCACAAAATTGTTTTTTTTGAAACTTTTTTCACAAAATTTTTATTAAATTTAATAGATGGAGGGAGTACAAAATTCAGCACAGAGGACTTTCCACTTGATTTTATACACTGCGTTACATAACTATAATTACAAATGACTTTTGCTATTTTTTTTTTAATATTCCAAGTATTTTTTTAAAACAAATAACTGATTTTAAGAACTGATCTCTTATTGTGTAAAATTTAAGGGATTACTTAATTGATTTAAGAGAAAATTTGTGTAATAATATTTTGTTAGTGTGTCATAACTATAATTACATATAATGGCAAACAAAGAAGAATAGCAAATAAAGAAAAATGCAAGAATTATTTCTGTTTTTTAGGCAATTTTAATCAATTAGCAATAAAATGCCGAGTGATTCATATCTAAGAGATTTTGAAAATAAGCCTATTTCAGCCTATTTAGGCAGTGGCTTAAGTTTTCGGGAAATTGCTTGCAAAATAAACCGTTCACATGTGGTTGTCACAAATTTTGCAAATAATCCCAGTGCTTATGGTAAAAATAAAACAGGCGGTCCAAAAAATAAAGCTTTCTGATCGGCGTAAAATAATCAACTGTACCAATAACTCAATCAAATAATCGACAAATGTAAGGTAAATATGTCCAAGTCAACTCTTAAAGGATTACCAGAGAATTACTCGCCAAAAGCTGATGTCTGTGCCAAGGTTATAACACCGCCAGAAAACTGCTCGACTTGAATTCTACAAAAGGAATGTGCAAAACCTACTGGAGAAAGGTAAGTCAATAATCGCTGTTGTTGGTACTACTGTTTAAACACAAATTTCTTTTAAGGTGATTTTTCCTGATGAGAAAAAGTTCAATCTGGATGGCCCAGATACTTTTAACAGCTATTACAGGGATCTATGTAAGAAACCACGATATTTCTCTTTAATGGTTTGGGGAGTTTTTTGATTCGACGGTATGGTATTGGCAATTCCAATCATGAGAATGACTTCTTTTGAATACATTACAATATTAGAAGAGAAATTGGTGAAATTTATTGAAAATAGCAACAAATAAGAATTCCTTTTCCAACAAGACAATGTCTCAGTGCTTGTAAGCCGTCAAACGATGAAATGGCTATCATAAAAAAACATAAGAGTATTGGAATGGCCCGCATGTTATCTGGATCAAAACCCCGTTGAAAATATTTGGGGAGTATTTACCCGTCGGTTTTACACAAAAAAAACCGCCATGTTTGAAGCCCGTCATCTTGCCCACCTTTCATGTCTTCAATATCCGCTTTCCAAAGAAAACAACACAATAATATATACACACAAAGAAAAATTTAGGTGTTTGCCAACCGAAATTCTGTTCCTCCGACTCAAGTTCGGTTATTAGGAATTTCAGTAGGTTGGCACTACTCAACATTAGTTTTCACAACAAAATTCGGTTAATTAAACTAAATTTTAGTTACAACACCCAAAATATTTAGAAATCTAATGTAAACATCGTTGTACTAACTGAATTTATGAGTTGTTACCATTAACCGATCGAATTTTCGAGTTGATTCAAGGAAAAAAGAGAACTCACCCATTATTAAAACTGTTGCTTTAAAATATTTCTCTTAAATTTTGTAAATTTTGAATTATTAAGCGAAATGAATTATAGGTATGAAACACTAATTGATTTTGTTATTCCTTTTTAAAATAGTTAAGTAAAACATTATCGAATTGGTTTTTTGTTAAATATTATTTATTTTCCATTGATTTTACATGTATACCGGTTAAACTCCATTACTTTTTTCAACTTACGAAATTTAGTGAAATTAATGTGTAATTATAGTTTTGTAACGCAGTGTATAGAAATAAAAAAATTAGACCCACACTATCAATAATATGTAGGTAAAGACGACAGCAATTGTAGTAAAAATAATTAAATTTCACTTGAAGAAAGGACAACTAACATTTCATTAAATTCAACTAACATTTGTCATTTGTTTTTACTGTTCAAAAATTACTAACAATTGCAGTAAAAATGACTAACAACTGCTAGTGAAAAATAAACAAACATTTACTTTTCTATTTTTTTTAATAAGAAAAACAATTGTAAAAAATTAATGTAAAATCATAAAACAGTCATCTGATGTGGTTTGTTTTTTTAAAAAACTACAATGTTAGTAAAAAATTAAATTTGTTCTACAAATGACTGACATTTTCATTAAAAATAATGAAGCTGTATTACAATCCACACAACTACATATTTTTAAAAGCAGAAGTTTCCTGAGTGCAGGCTTTCCCAAAAACCTATTTTTGAAAAATGTCCCTACAACTCAAAACATCTCTAATAAAGGGATAATAAATAACTTTTTTTTTTGAAAATGCTATAAAAAAAACTACTGAATATTTTCTCAAATTTCTTTTTTTATTCGAAAGTACAATCCTTCCGGTTAATAATGGAAAATAATTTCATTCAAATGGCTGCCTCAGCTGGCCATGCAGTAGCCTACACAATCGGTCCAATTTTTAAGCACATTATCGATTGTGTGCAGCTGTATTTCACCAATGGCTTCACGAATATTGTCCTTTAAAGCGCCAATTGTCTCTGGCCACAGCAGCATTATTCTCTGGTGTACGCACTATTTTTGGCTTTTCACGCTTTGGTTTATCGATGAGGATGCCAGTTTCTTTCACTTTTTTCACAAGATAACGAACATACGGAGCTGACGGTGCTTCTCTTCTTCCAAAATCCGTACGCAATTTCGCACACATTCTGCAACATTACCATGATTTTCAAAGTAATGTCGCAATATTTCCCAGCGTTGTTCAAGCGTATACACAACCATATTCGTTCAGCGGAAGGATAATACTAGTTATCTGTCAAATCAGACATGAGCTTAGTGTTACCATTCACGAAATAAGCACTTTATTATACTGTGAAAAACATGTGTTTTGGAAGACTATTTCCAGTAAAAAGTGCAAGGATTGAGATATTACAAGAATTGATACATATGAAGCGATTTCGAAATTAATATTTAATTTTTAACAACATCGATTTACACGATCCGAATATCAAAAAAATTGTCTTACAGTATGGCTTCTTTTAAAATAAACTTATGCAGAAAATCAAGAATTCCCCTATTTCACTTGCAAACCACAAAAATTCTTGAGCAATAGTAATATGATTGTGACAACAGAATTTAGATTAATTTTATAAATTATATATAAAATATTTCATTTTTATATTTCTCTCATGTAACTCTGCCCTTTCCAAGCACTGTTCACTAACTCTAACTACTGCAATTTTTTTTTTATAAACATAACGAGCACTCTTGTACAGAATATATTCTGGAGTTGATTTTTGTCCCCTTTTTTCTTAACTGGCTATAAAAGCAACATTATGTATGTGGTTACTTTTGCCCTATTAAAACTTGTCATAACCATAGAAGGGTTAAAGTCAACATATAACTAAATAGGAATACGAATAAAAAAAAAAATAAATGTAAAACACAACTGCATACAATCACTATTTAGACACTTACCCCCTGATTCAGAAAGACGGCATAAGGTAGAATTTCAATCTAGCACATGTATATCTAATTCTACTTTGTGCCGTATTTCTGAATCAGGGGCTTACTTTTACAGACATGTGTAAAAAGTATATTTACTTTAATGTTCTTCTTTGAAGTTTTATAAATGTAACCACAAATTTTATGCGAAATTACATCAGGAAAAGTGCATTGATAAAATTACTGTCCAAGATGTTGAAGACAACAAGAGAACCCAAAGTATATGTATAAGTAAAACTGAACACACAATATCATTTATGAGTATTGTAGTAAAGTTACTCATAAAGTAAGTCTGGCGTTATTGTTACATTTAAGAGTCTTATATAGATATACAAATATACAAATACATAACCGGAAGTAGCACCATTACCATAACAATGAAATGACTTTAGTGACATTAATGTGTAAAAACACATACACTCATAGAAATAAACCTGTAAAAATAGCAGTAAAAGCTACTGAAAATTTATTAAAAAGAAATAAGAACAGCGAAAATAAATCTATTAACTTTACAAAATTTTAATTATATTCGATGTGAATTTTAGTTAATTGAAAATAGTACTTTACTCTGTAAAATTAGCAAAAAATTTTACTAAATATTTGTAGACTCAAAACAGCAAAGAAAACTTTAATATTAACAAAAGTTTTGCTATATTTAGCTCAAATTTCGTTAGAATGCAAATAACAATTTATTTTACTAAAATCAACAGAAATTTTTGTTAAAAAATTATATATTGCTGATTTCATAAGGGCAACAATTTGTTCTATATTTACCTCAAATTTCGTAGAAAAAATTTATTTATTTTTATTTTTTGTAGAAAATATTTGTTTATTTTGCTAAAATCAACAGAAATTTTTGTTAAAAAATTGTAAAAATTTTCCTAATTGCAGACTTTTATTCGCATTAAAAAAACTAAAACAAAAAACTTTAACAATTTCACGTTTTTAAATGATTTCATTGTGTATTAATATTTAGTAAATGTTTTTGCTGATTTTAGCAAATTATTTTGTTACTTCCAATTAACTAACATATAGCTCAAATATAACTAAATATTTATAAATTCAACAGATTTATTTTTGATATTCTTATATTGCTAATATTTAGTAAAAAAAAATCTGTTAGTTTTTATTGTCTACAAATATTTAGTAAATGTTTTTGCTGGTTTTAGCAAATTATTTTTTTATTTCCAATTAACAAAAATTTAGCTCAAATATAACTAAATATTTGTAAATTCAACCGATTTAGTTTTGCTATTCTTATATTGCTAATATTTAGTAATAAAAATCTGTTGGTTTTGGCAGTTTTTGCAAGCGCATTTTAACTAATTTTTAGTAGCCTTTTTTGATATTTTGACAGATTTATTTTTATGAGTGTACATACTCGTCGTATAAGAAAGAAAATGTTTATAACACAAATAACTTTACATATGCATCAGGGTATTCAAATTACTCGGGTTTGGTTTTGTTCAAGTAAACGAGTAACTCGATTTTGAGATTTTTAACTTAGTCGATTATTCGAGTAACTCGAATAATGTCAATAGTTTTATTTCATTAATTTTTCCTTAAAAACTCATAATAAAACTTAAAATAAATAAAAATCAGGGATTCCGTCATGTTTTTTTATTAAAATTTAAAAAAAAAGTTGGGCAATTAGTTTAAAACTACAAAATTAAACTAAAATACTATACAATTGAGAGGTTTTACATTAGTTTCTTTCGTTTTTATAAAGTTCAACGTTAAGAAGACATTAGAGATAAAATAATATGGCGTAGCAGTCTATGCCTCGGAAAAATATAGAGTAAAAATAATATAAATTACATAGGCTGTTTATATCTCCCTCTGGGAAGAGGTCGCGGAAACTCTTGCCTATGACGAGGGGCGAACAAAGGACCGCGAGAGGTACCTCACGGGACACTGTGGCCTTAGGTATCAATTGTACAAGATGGGACGATCCTCTACGGATACGTGCAGGTTTTGTGAATTGGAACCCAAAACCTCAGAGCATGTTCTCTGCAAATGTCCGAGGCTCTCCGACAGGAGGGTGCGTAATTTTGGTGGTCGAATAGTGACGCCATCGAACGTTTGGAATTGTTTACATGGTAGGATAGTTGGCTTCGTAGGGAGTCTGAGCCTAAAGGGTGTATTCGTTGGCAGCACAAAATACCAACTTCTAGTCTCGGTGCATAGTGCCACTCTAGTCTAATCTAAACATAAATTACATAAACTTTTAATTTATTTGATTAAGTTGAATATAGAGCCGAATTGAAGAAAAGAGTGAACGTTCCAATCCGAGCTGTATCACCTCAAAATTATACAATTCAAATTTTGCAAAAAAAAAAAAATGTAACACAATCTAATGGTTTTGCGATTGTTGCGATTTTTATTTTTTGTTGAATATTTGGATACTTAAAAATTTCGCTTAATTTATGTAAATCGTACGTGTTGGACTAGAATTTTCTTTTTGTGGTTTCGACCATTTATTTGAGTATAATAATGTCTGTAATTTTTCAAGGATATCTTAAAAATATATTTAGAAACTGTTAAAAATTTAATATTTTTCTAAGTTTTAAAAGAGCTTAAGATCTTTTTTTTTTTTTTTTTTTTTTTTTTTTTTTTTTTTATTATTTATTTATTTCCAATATTTCGTCTCCACATTGGGTGACCTCTTCAGGGAACAAATATTACAATTTGAAAAACGTGTTTTAATCATCATTAAAGCAAGTTTTTTTATATTGTAATATTTGTTCTGTGAAAAACTTGTTGTAATCATCATTAAAACAAGTTTTTTTATATTGTACTATTTGTTCCCAGAATATTTCGTCTCCACATTGGGTGACTTCTTCAGGGAACAAATATTACAATTTGAAAAACTTGTTTTAATCATCATAAAAACAAGTTTTTCAAATTGTAATATTTGTTCCCTGAAGAAGTCAACCAATGTGGAGACGAAATATTGGAAATAAATAATTAATAAATAAATGATCGTTTAAACTAAGAAGAATAAAATAAAGGAAGAACAATATTTTAGGCATTTTATCAGTATAGTATTGCCTATATCGTGGTGCCATGTAAAAAAGTTAAAGCCCTACTACACATATATAAAAAGTAAATTAACAAGACAACTGACACATTTCTCTATATTTTATACCACATTCATATTGAACACCAAAATACGTTTTCGATTTAAAATTTGTATGGAATTCAAACGTTTTTAAACTAAAAAATAATGAAAATATATATTTGGGAATTCATGATATAAAACTGATATAGAACATATTTTGATTAACTCGATTAATCTACCAAAATTGTTCGAGTTATTCGTTACTCGAAATTGGCCATTTCAATTTATTCGAACAGGAATGGCCCGCATGTTCTCTGGATCAAAATCCTATTGAAAATATTTGGGGAGTATTTAATGGTCAGGTTTACGCAAAAAACCGCCATGTTTGAAGCCCTTCATCGTGCCCATCTTTCATGTCTCCAATATCCCCTTTCCAAAGAAAGCAACACAATAATATATACACACAAAGAAATATTTAGGTGTTTGCCAAATGAAATTCTGTTCCTCCGACTCAAAGTTCGGTTATTACGAATTTCAGTATGTTGGCACAACTCAACATAAGTTTTCACATCAAAATTCCGTTAATTAATTTTAGTTGCAACACACTTAGGAAATTATGTTGGTAAAGACGACAGCAATTGTAGTCAAAAACAAATGAAATTTCATTTAAAATAAGGACGACTTACATTTCATTAAATTCAACTAACATTGTCATTTGTTTTTTAATGTTCAAAAACTGACTAACATTGTAGTAAAAATGAACCACATGGTAGTAAAAAATAAACCAAAAAATTTTTTTTTTTATTTTTTTAAATAACAAAAAACAACTGTAAAAATGAATGTAAAATCATAAAACAGTCATTTGATGTGAGTTGTTTTTTTTAAATGAACTACAAGGTTAGTTAAAAATTGTATTTGTTCTACAAATGACTTACATTTACATTAAAAATAATGAAACTGTATTACAACCCAAACAACTACATATTTTTAAAGCAGAAGTTCCCTGAGTGCACCCAAAATATTTAGAAATCTAATGTAAACATCGTTGTACTAACTGAATTTATGAGTTGTTACCATTAAAATACACTTTTCAAATCGGTTGGCACTTTATTTCTCTATGTGGAGAAATAATTACATGAATGTTGCAGTTCTTTAAAAAAAAATTAAATAAAATAAAATATGAAATCGTCTTTCATCTAAAAGACACAGTTATTGATGCGGGGAAATCTATAACAGAAGAACTTCGAATAAATCTGGTGAGAGTATGTCCGATCGAATTTTCGAGTTGATTCAAAAAAAAAGAACCTAACCCATTATTAAAACTGTTGCTTTAAAATATTTCTCTTAAGTTTTTGTAAATTTTGAATTATTAAGCGAAATGAATTCTAGGTATGAAACACTAATTGATTTTTTTTTTAGTTAGTCTCTTTACAGGAAGAAGAAGAAGAAAACATTTTTATTGAAAAATTTTACGGACACAAGGGATACACCAGACTGCCGCAGTTTCGTCCCCCTCCTGGGACTCGTCAGTGGTTAATTTATGTGTCAATTGAACAAAGTATTTTATATTGTTAATTTTGCTCTATATGAAAAACTTTTTATTTTTTGATGTCGTACTGTGATTTGAACTCACAGTCTTAGCATCAAAGCTATGCATCGTAATCTCACCTCTTAACCAGTTGAGCCACGGTCGACACAGCGTTGACTGCGACTAAATTGGAGTTTGGTCACACTACGTACACACAAGTATTGTTTTGATCAGAAGAGACAGAATTAGCTAATACCAATGCACAATTCATTTCTCAACTAGAATGCTTTTTCTTCTTAATCCTATCTCTTTTTCACAAGTAATTATCACGTTTTATGATGCGCTTTATTCACATACAATAGTTGGATACCAAGTGTAGGTTAGAGATTGAGTCGCCGTTAAGCAAGTTTATTCAAATTTTATGTTAGAAAGTGTTTTGCAACCGTCAGACAATGCCAATCGTAATTAATTTTTTATATTAATTACTGTAGAATATTTCTTTAGTTAGTCTCTTTACAGGAAGAAGAAAAAGAAAACATTTTTATTGAAAAATTTTACGGACACAAGGGATACACCAGACTGCCGCAGTTTCGTCCCCCTCCTGGGACTCGTCAGTGGTTAATTTATGTGTCAATTGAACAAAGTATTTTATATTGTTAATTTTGCTCTATATGAAAAACTTTTTATTTTTTGGTGTCGTACTGTGGTGTATCCCTTGTGTCCGTAAAATTTTTCAATAAAAATGTTTTCTTCTTCTTCTTCCTGTAAAGAGACTAACTAAAGAAATATTCTACAGTAATTAATATAAAAATTAATTACGATTGTCATTGTCTGACGGTTTGCAAAACACTTTCTAACATAAAATTTGAATAAAACTTGCTTAACGGCGACTCAATCTCTAACCTACACTTGGTATCCAACTATTGTATGTGAATAAAGCGCATCATAAAACGTGATAATTACTTGTGAAAAAGAGATAGGATTAAGAAGAAAAAGCATTCTAGTTGAGAAATGAATTGTGCATTGGTATTAGCTAATTCTGTCTCTTCTGATCAAAACAATACTTGTGTGTACGTAGTGTGACCAAACTCCAATTTAGTCGCAGTCAACGCTGTGTCGACCGTGGCTCAACTGGTTAAGAGGTGAGATTACCATGCATAGCTTTGATGCTAAGACTGTGAGTTCAAATCACAGTACGACACCAAAAAATAAAAAGTTTTTCATATAGAGCAAAATTAACAATATAAAATACTTTGTTCAATTGACACATAAATTAACCACTGACGAGTCCCAGGAGGGGGACGAAACTGCGGCAGTCTGGTGTATCCCTTGTGTCCGTAAAATTTTTCAATAAAAATGTTTTCTTCTTCTTCTTCCTGTAAAGAGACTAACTAAAGAAATATTCTACAGTAATTAATATAAAAAATTAATTACGATTGTCATTGTCTGACGGTTGCAAAACACTTTCTAACACTAATTGATTTTGTTATTCCTTTTTAAAATAGTTAAGTAAAAAATGGTTCATGATATAAAACTGATACAGAACATATTTTGATTAACTCGATTAATCGACCAAAATTGTTCGAGTTATTCGTTACTCGAAATTGGCCATTTCAATTTACTCGAACAGTTGTTTGATTAAAATTCATCGTTTAATCGAGTAACTGTTAACCGACTGAATACACTAATATAAATGTTAAAATTAACATAAATGGAAATTATACCAACGGTTGCAAAAAATTCAGGACCGTTTCCAACTGTTTCCCAAAAAATAATTATTAAAATTTTAAAATTGATTAAAATTAATTAATATATTAATATATTGATCGATTTCACTTAATAATAAACATCATAGTTATCATCTACTATGGCGTATGAGTGTTATAATATGATAATATCACTCATACGTACCGTAGCACTATTATAATAGAAAACATTTTAAATATTCAATATTTTGCTAAATACCCAAACCAAAGAGAACAAAATATCAATTATGGAAATGCTATATTCTCCCAAGTATATTTTTTCTATTGTCCTATTCCTCTCACTGCCCTCCTCTCTTAAATTGTTTAGGCTCCATTACAATATAACTCAATTAGGGTTCAGTACATAAAAAAAAAACGAAGTCAAAGAGTAACGTAACGGACACACACATAGACAGAAAAAGGTTATAATGGTTTGAAGTTAATAGAATTTATAATTTTATGATATGTGTATGACAAAACTGTAAAGTGCAAAAACATAAACGAAACTAATGTACAACAGGGGGGGTTTAAGTAATAAGTACATGGTCAAAGAGACCGCAATGAATTAATATTTTGTTTTTTTTTTTGTTTTGTTTTTGTTCAAGATACAAATTTAATGGCTTTAATGCAATTGCTTTAATTTAAAAAAGTAATTTGGAGTTTTTATTTAACTAGAACAAACTGCACACTCAAAAAAAAAGAAAAGAAAATTGCACAAATATTGTATTGATGGAAATGGTAAATTTTTTATTTAAAAAATCTTTTTTTTACAAAAAAGAATTTGTACTTTCATAAAATTAATGTTAATGTTAAAAGTTGCGAGTGCAAGTTGTTGACAATTGGACAATACAATGCCTTTCTTTTCTTTTTTAAGAGATTCGTAATTTGATATATTTTTTTTTAACAAAAACTTGTTCTGAATTATATGAGTAATTTCAAACATTTCCAACATCTGTAAAACTGAATTTATATGCTTCTTATTTCTCTAGATTTGAATTCAGAAAAACGATGGACAGGGTTAAATTATACTGTAGCCTAAAGATAAGGCTGCTCCAAGTTTCATGTTTAAAAGTCTTCACCTAAAGAATTGATGGCCCTTTAAATGTCGAAAAATTAAACAAATAACTTGAAATTTAGCAGAGATTGTTTATTAATTTTATTATTTTGCTCATAGTTTTAAACTTTTAAATCTAAAGCAATATAAAATGGAGTCAGTAGACTTGAGAGATACATTTACAAAAAACGTTATTTAAGTGAATGTCGTATTTTGGTTTACAAGTGAAATCAAAATTTTCCGATTTTTAAACTTTCTCGGTTTTTTTTAAAAGGTTTTTTGAGCCGTTTTATGGAATTGTGTTTTGAGAACAGTAGTTTAATACAGTTTGAGGTATACCAAGTTCATGTCTGAACACCAATAATGGGATAGAAACTGTTGCATTATAAAATACTTTATAATATTTAACTAAATTTGCACTTATCTCCTCAAAAGTTGGTATTAAATAATGATTAGGAATAACGTGTTTATTAAGTTCCCTTGGATCTAAACATAAACGTAAACAACCATCCTTTTTTCCCGAATAACCAAGTTGCTCACCCATGCCTGTGGCTTATCTGTTTTCTCTATTATATTTATACTAACCAACTCCTCTAGCTTACTCTTTAGTTTATTCTTTATCTTCATTGGCACCCTTCTTGGCGGATGAGCTACTGGAACTGAGTTGGGATCTATTTCAATATTATATAGTTCCTGAAATTGGCCCTACTCCTTTGAAAACATCCTCATACTTTTTACACAACATTTTTAGTCAATCAGATGACTTTTCTACATCAAAAACTCTCTTAATTAGTCCTAAATTTACGCAAGCATCCTTACCCAAAATTGGCCTGTATTGATCGCTAACAACCAAAAATATTTCATCACAAATATTATTCTTCGAAATACAACGCAGTTTTATCTTTCCCAAAAGAGGAACTTTATGGCCACCATAAGCTTCTAAAATTGTATTAGTTGATTTTAATATTGGATTTTTACATATGTTTTTTAATAGAGATATTGGAATTGTATTTACATCAGAACCAGAGTCTAATTTAAAATTGACATTATGATTTTCTATAATTATATCATGATACCAAGCATTCCTTTCTTTATGCGAATTAATACTGTCAGTCAGCGCAAAATCACAATCAGATTCAGAACTACCACAATAATTTTGATTTAAAGTATTAACCTGAATATTTGATTTACATGCAACTGAAAAATGGTTTAATTTTTTACATTTATTACAAGTCTTACCAAATGCAGGACAATTATTAGCTGCATGTGTTTTATAACATCTTTTACAATTTACAAATGAAGTCTTCGACTTTTGGTTCTGACTATTTTTTAAAAAGTTTCTTACGTTTATTAATATAATCCAAATTTTCAATCTCACCAGATTTCCCACAGTTTTCTTCAATCACATCAACATTTTTCTTTACTTCTTGCACTTCTCGTACTTGCTGCTTTTGTTTTTCATATATTCTACATTCCAGGATTATTTTTTCGATTTCAATGTCTTCCGTCTTCAATAGCTTTTCCTGGAGTTTTGAATCAACTACGCCCAACACAATCCGATCTCTTACCATTTCCGATACGTCTACAAAATCACAGCTACTGGATAACTCTTTTAAATTTCTGACAAAATCATCAATTGGTTCATTCTGTTTTTGTGTTCGATTGTAAAACACAAATCTTTCATACAAAATATTTTTCTTTGGTGTAAAATAATCATTTAGAGCTTTAATGACTTTGGTATAGTTGTTGTTGTCCTCAACTGGGATATCCAATGTTCTTATTATCTCCTTACCTTCGCATCCTATTTGATTCCGCAAAAGAGCAAGTTTAATAGCATCACTTAACTTTGTATTCTTTGCTGTTAGATAATCTTCAAAATCTCTTAAAAAGATTTCCCAATTCTTCGCCTTGTTGCCAGACACTTTTAAATCAGGGATAGATTTTAAATCCATATTGTTAATTGTTTCAATTTGTTCAATAAATCTTAAATATATATATGTATATATTTTTTATTTTGTTTTCAAATTGTCAATTTTGAATTGATTTAAATTTAAAATATTTTATTATTCTGTTTAGTTTTTTTATTTTTTTAGGTCACTATGTTATTTATTTATTTTTTAGGTTTCCGACTGCGCCATGTAAAACACGTAACTTCCAAATCATGACTGCTTTATTTTTTATAAAAATTCTTAATCCAAATATAACAATTACAAAGTCAAAGACTACTATTAATTTATAAAGTCAAAGACTACTATTACTTCAAGAAACAAGTTAAATATTATAAAGTATTTTATAATGCAACAGAAACATCACAAACTAATAAGGAATAGGAGTACACTCAAAAAATAAGTTAGTAAACCGTATTGTAAATCATATATACTATTTTTTAGCAAAATTTTTGCTAAAATTATGTTTGAACTAATATTTTACTAATATTTTACTAATGTTTTACAAATTTATTTTGCTGAGACAAATTGTGCTGAGAAGCACATAAATAGTGTGTACGATAACCAGATTGAAAAATATACGCAGACTGAAGTAGATGTCGCGACATGTCAAGTTGTAGTAGGGCAGAGAAAAATAATACTAAAAAGTGCAACTCTTGTAAGACATATAGAAAATCAACCATAGAAGAGTTTTGTATCTGTTTTTTATACATAAAACATTTTTGTACATAAATTTTGTGTTGTCACCGGCAAAATAAAATCTAAATTACATAAGTATTAAATGTGTATTTGTAAACTAAATGTTTATAATGATTGTTAATCTAGAGTGGTCAAATTGCCAGTTTAAACTTGCAATCAAATATACGTTCAGATAGACAGATTAAAACCGAAAGACAAGGACACACATCGTAGGTAATTTTCATGTTTCACATTTCATATTGCAAAAAGTGGGTTATATGTCTCATATTTAGTTATTTTTTCGTTGGGTTTCTACGGAAGATTTGGGAGATTTCAATGAAACAATTGTATTTTCTATCATGAAAATGAGCAAACTTTTTGAAAAGCAACAAAAACAACTAATTTGACAATATCATATTAGATTTTGGACTAGAGGTAGAACAATATTCTAACTAAATATATGAAAATAAAGGAAGTCAGAAAAAATAATTTTTGTATTTTTTAACACAAAAATTCAAAAAAATACCAAAATCATTTCGGGGTGGGCCGTGCCACCTGGTCGTCTCCATGGTAACGCCAGTTAGTATATTCTACCTCAATGAAACGTTTCTAAACATCTTGGGATGTTTCAACATTTATAAAGTTGCGAGTCGTTATGAATTAAAATAAAAATTATTTTCACAAAAAACATTAAATAAAAACAATAAAAAAAGGAAAATACAAAATTAATTAATAAGACATAATTAAGACATTAAAATATTGAAGTTTGAATCAACAAATCAAAAAAAAAATATAACAAAATAACAAAATCCAATAATGTCAAAAAATATTGGAAATGCATTTTCAAAGAAATACATGATTACTTTTAAGAACAATCTTTAAATTAGCCCGTTTATTTTAATGTTTCTCTTTATATTAAAAAGCAATAACTCGCTATTTGCCAACTGAAACTTGGTTACTACGACTCAAATTTGTTTATTACGAATTTAAGTCGGTTTGTACAAATGAAATTTAGTGTTCACAACAAAATTCGGTTAATTCCATTGAAGTTTACTTGCCACCCCCAAAATATTTAGAAATCTAATGTAAATATCGTTGTACTAGCTGAATGTATAAGTTGTTACCAGTAAAATACACTTTTCAATACGGTTGGCACTTTATTTCTCTGTGTGTAGTTAAAATAACGTTGCAGAAAAAACTGCAAAAATAAAACTTTTACTTTACAAAATTTTCGTTATATTTGAGTTGAATTTTAGTTAATTGGGAATAGCTAAAATTAGCATAAAAAACTTTTACTAAATATTTGTAGACTAAAAACAGCAAACAAAAACTATAATATGAACAACATTTTTCTATATTCACCTAAAATTTAGTATATTGCAAATAACCGAATTTTGCGCTAAAATCAACAGACATTTTTGCTAAAAAAATTTTAGATTGCTGATTTCAGAAAGACAGATTTATATTCGCATAAAAAAAATCTAAAAAATCATTATAAATTTCACATTTTTTAATAATTTTTTTCTACTAATATTTAGCAATTTCTTTTGCTGATTTTAACACATTAGTTTGTTACTTTCAGTGAACAAAATTTAGCTCAAATATAACCAAAAATTCATAGATTTAACAGATTTCTTTTTGCCATTCTTATCTTACTAAAAAAATCTACTGATTTCTGCAACGTAATTTTTAACAAATTTTTAGTAGGTTTTTCTTTACAAATTTTTTTCTATCATGACGAGATCATAAACTAAAAAAAAAAAAAAAAAAAACATGAAATTTTTTTATTAATGTACGCGAGAACAAAAAACTTTTAGATGTAGTTAAAATGAACTCCGAACAGTTCAAATAGTTTCAATTATGTCAATTATTTGAACTGTTTAATTATATCTAAAAGATTTTTGTTCTCGTGTACATTAACAAAAAATTTTCGTTTATGATCTCTACACTGATAGAAAAAATTTTGTAAAAAAAACCCTTTAAACTAAACTTCTCAATGCGGATATATAAAATTAAACAAGTTTTGTAGCATTACTTATGTAGCAATAAAATATATAAATATTAATTATTTTGTTCTATTTGGTTACAAATTTCTAATATTTGAGATCTTAACAACTACTCCTTATAAACTCATCTTGAGTTATGTATTTATTCAAGTTTACCTTTAACCTAACGGGTTAATGTTTTAAATAAAGATACATATTATACATTTAACAACTCTATTTATAAAAACAACATCAATTAACCACAGTTTTGAAAAAAAATTACAAGTTTTTTTTATCATAGTGTTTTTCTTCTTTTTTTGCTTGTTCAAAAACGTAAGTAAAATATAAACTCCTATAAATGGATATATATTCACTAGCTCATAGAAGAAAAATCTTAGTTTAGAAATAAAGAAGGGGCAAAAAGGATACAACTACACTACTCAACCATTAAAAAGTCTGCATTAGAAATATAACCTTTTTAGTAGACCTATATACGCTAAATCCAAATCTGTAAAAAAAGGAATTTTTCGCATTTTCAGTTTTTAAAATATCGCGGATTTTATATTTACATCGTTTACCCCATTTTATCATATATGTTGCTTAATTTTTTGGAAATTTAACTGTAAAATCTTTAAATTTCTTTATGAATATAAATCTACCAAAAAATAACCTTTAATTTGTGTATAATCATGTCGGTGTTTGTATCAGGATATCTTACTGGACAATTGTCTTTTTTTTTTTTATCCTAATAAAATTTTGTATGCACAAACATTTTAAAATTGTATTACTGTACTCTATCAATTTTTGTATTCAAATTGCACATCCATTGAAAATATCCTGAAATATTTGAAAAATAAATTAAAATTTTAACTAATTTTGCACATGCTTCAAATACCTTTGGAAAATAAACTTCTCTTCATAAAAAATTCTATTATTAATATTACTACTGAAGAATTTGCAACTTTTTAAAGAACCTGTCTTTGTAATACATAGATTTAAAAAAAATTGCCAATGGTGGATTTTTATATATCACGGTTTTTATATTCACAGTACGTACACTCAGGGAACTTCTACTTTAAAAATGTGTAGTTGTTTGGGTTGTAGTACAGTTTCTTTATTTTTAATGTAAATGTCAGTCATTTGTAGACCAAATTTAAAAAAAAAAAATTTTAAAAAACAAACCACATCAAATGACTGTTTTATGATTTTACATTCATTTTGTACAGTAATTTTTTGTTATTTAAAAAAATAAATGTTTGCTTATTTCTCACTAATATATGTGGTTAATTTTTATCACAATTGTTAATAATTTTTTCAACAGTAAAAACAAGTGACAAATGTTAGTTGAATTTAATGAAATGTTAGTTGTCCTTTCTTCAAGCCAAATTTCATTTGTTTTTGACTACAATTACCTACAATTGACTACAATTGTCTACAATTGACTACAATTGCCTACAATTGCCTACAATTGACTACAATTGAATTACAATTGTCTTTACCTACATAATATCCTTAGTGTAGTCCAATTTTTTATACAAAAATCTTATACTCTCCTAAATATTTTAAGATATTTTCAATTGATTTTAATACAAAAAAAGAGTTCAGTCGAATGTTAAGCCCAGTAGAAAATGTTTGTGTTTTAAGAAGCAGAATATAACAAATGCGACGATGTAAGTGCTTACATTGCACAATATTGAGAAGCAGCAGAAGAAACGAATAATTTACGTATAAAAATAAACAAACAAAAATTTTGAGCTTATTGTATCCCTTGTAGGGATGCAGGTTGTAATGCAGAAAATTTCATATCGTGGATTATAAACGATCTGTACTAATTTTCCCGATTGATTTCCGATTGCGTGGTATTTTTGAGTATGTAATAAAAAATAATTAGTCATTTAACTGTTTCTGAAGAGCTGGCATGTGGAGCGTTAAAAAAAATGAAATGATTATATTATATGTCAAAAACTTTAACAAGAAAAAATTAATATCCGTAGAATTTTATGTAAAATAAATTATGTATATTCATATTATTATTTTTAATCGTAGACATGAAATATGGTTATACTGAAAGCCATGAAATCACTGCTTTTTGTAAGCGCTAAAATCCGCGCTTATTGTGCCCAATAGTAATGCTTCCAAGTTGTAATTCGCCATATAAAAATCATGGCATATGTAAGCAGGTTTGTAAGGGATTCCTGTGGGCTTACTCCCTTACAAACTTGCTTGCATGTTAGCAGCGTTTTTAACTGGGAAGCTTACGTCAAGTCATAAAATCTCAAATTGTTTAACATACATCAAATTTAAAAGAATCAAACTAAACATGCATAATTTTCAACTTCCTTGCAACACCGGTAATAAATCCTGATAGAAACTCCCACATGAATATACTCAAATGAAAGATAATTTTGTGTAAATTTATATTCTTAAAAAAAACATGATTTTGCAGTTAAACTTCGAAAAATGAAATAGAATATACGAAAAAAATTAGATAAAGTATGTAAATAAAAAAACTGCAAATAAGAAAAAATGTCCTGAGTTTCGTGTTAGAGTAGAATGAGGCGGAAGAAGACTTAGTCGTTTAGGTCGAAAGTGCAGCACTCCCTCCACCGCTGATTTCCACAGGAATTTTTTTCATCTTCTCTTACATTTATTAACAATTAGTGGTTTCTATTTGTAATAGTAAAATTTAATTATGATCTTAAACCTGACAATTCAAAATGAAATGCATAAAAAATGATTAATCCATGCAATGTAAAAACTATCAACTAAAATATGTTGTGTTTAAATATTAATATACATGCCAGTTTCCCAATTCGTTCCCAGTAATGGTAAAACTATCTGTTAGACAGGCAACCCTGCCAAATAAAAGCTTTAATATTTAAAGCTGTTAGCAAAACTTGTAAGAATAGACAAAAATAAATCATGTTCGGGTAATCAGTTAACATTAACGATTTTCTGTAGATATATATCAAACCATTGACTTTCCTATGGGTGGTAGATTAAAATAAGGCTGAAGTTAACCTAGTCGCTTAGGTTGAAAGTGCGGCACTCCCTCTAGCGCTGATCCATACATCAAATTTATTCATCTTCTCCTACATTAATTAACAATTAGCGTTTTCTATTGTTTTTTTTTTTTTAACAGAATCAACACTCAGGAAATTCTTCCTATTAATTAATGTGTTGCTTTCTTTGGAAAGGGGATAGTGGAGAGATGAAAGGTGGTGAAAGATGAACATGGTACCACTGTAATTGCGCGAGTAGATAAGTCTTAGAACAGTTGTTGCTCGCCACCTGATGTAGAGTTGGCGAATTTATTAAAGCTTTTTGTTTCATAGCCCTGATTCATTATTTTACTTCGGTGGGGTTAAGTGCTATGGGAACACCGAAGGTGGGCGCAGCGATACATATGAGTGATAGAAAACACATTTTTCTAAATTTATGTTGTCGTCACCGGGAATCGAACCCGGGACCATCTGTGTAACAGTCCAACGCGCTAACCATTACACCACAACGCGACATTTAAATATGACCTCAAATCTGACAATTCAAAATGAAATAAAATTTTTAAAGATCAACAATACACACGGAATTCTCAAAAGCAAATTTTGAAGATTTCGACTCAGCGTAACAATGTTTATTAAAAACTATGTATTCTAAAGACAGGTTCTGCAATAATTTTAAAACTGTTGAGTAGTGTTATGTGATAGCTGTAGGCTGTACAATATAGTACAAGTACTAGCGTAAAGTAAAAGAAAACATAATTATAAAATAAGTACAAGTACGCAATTGGAGTGGCAAAAGGAGCTGAAATCGAGATACAAGTATGAGTTATGAAGAGAAAAAGAAATTATAAGAAGAAAAAAAATTACACTAAACTAACATAAAATGTCATTAAAACAAGTTGCTACAAAAATGAATTTAAAATGAACATTGGAAAAAAAACGTACTGGCAACTGTAAATGAACGTCTTCAACACAATATTAAAGTATGAAAGGAGTATAAAAAAATATAAACATACTCAATGAAAAGAATTTCCAGGAAATAGTTTTTGCGTGTGATATGTGATTCAAATAAAATGACAAGTTTTTGAAAGCTCATGGTAATAGTACACACAAAGAACAGATGTATTGATAATACTGAGCCTATCAATTGATCCAGTAAAAAAAAACTCAAATTTCTATACACTGAACGAATTATTTCAATAAAACTTCAATTAAACTTTTGCTTGACTTAAAACTCACTTTCAATTAAAAATTTAATAATATCGATTAAATGTTACATTGAAAATTAATTTGGTGCACAAAACATTTTTTTTATTTTATAAAATACAATAAAACCAAATTGAAAAAATTACATTATTTAAAAAAACATCATTAAAATTCGAGATTTTTATAAATATCAGCGATTTTTATTTTTTTTTTTTTTTTTTTTTTTAATTTTAGCGATTTTTGATAATAATGACGATTTTTTCCCCAATTTGGACTTTTTTTCATTTTCGGCGATTGCTTTCAATTTGGACGATTTATAAATTTTGCAAATCTATCTAAAATGTTGGTAATTTTTTAAAAATTTAGGAATTTTTAAACTTTTGTCGATTGTTACCAAAGTTAGCGGTTTTTTTTTTTTTGGTTTTTGTTGAATTTGTGGCGTTTTTTTGCAATTTTAATTTAAATTTCAATAGCTCATACAACGAATTTAAGAAATTTTCCACACGTTGAGGCATAATATTTTTAAATTTTTTTTGTATAACATGAAATTTGTATATATTTTAGCTGATGTTTAGGCATGTTAAATTTATTAGCGTTAATGGTTTTACCAGCTTTTAGTGTCCGACCGAAGACTTCGACCAGAAAATGCTTCTTGCCGGTATTCGGTATTTTTAAGCATTATTAGAAGCGATTTTGAGTTTCAAATTTAATCAAAAGTCCGCAGTTAAGAAATCAATCCAATATTTGGCCGCCGAACATTCAGCCAAAACGACTCAGCAAATATGTTTTCAATATCCAAACACATTGTCTCAAAATACCACAAAGCCGATCAAATATCGTTTTTTGGCCGAAGGCGCTTTGCGTTTCTGATTCTTGGGATTGTACTGAGCAAAAAAGTCCACTAGGCCATACGTCTACGGTGAAAATCGAGCTTCCAGATTTTGACTTGCTTGTAACAATGTGTGGGATGGACGTATCTCAGGAAGTAAGAGGAGCTTAGCCAAGATTATGGTATCAATCTATTCTTTGGAAGATTCTCTAGCAGATAAATGCATCAATCATATTTGTGGGTGTGGTTTAAGGGGTTAATTTTTAATTTTAAAATATGGCTTTTTTGCCGGATTTTGTGAAAGTAACAATGTGTGGGATGGACATATCTCAGGAAGTAGGAGGAGCTTATCCAAGATTATGGTATCAATCTCTTCTTTCGAAGATTCTCTAGCAGATTAATGCAAAATAGGTTTTTAGCCGTATTTTGTGAAAGTAACCCTGTCCCTTTGCACTTTCACAATGCTTTTGCAATGATTTTGCGATGTACTAGAGAGTTCTTAACTATTGTCTTGGCTACAATTTTTGTCTGAGTATTGGATCGAAAATCTCAATGGTTTGGCTGTTATAGGCCAAAATATCCAAAAAAAAGCCTGACAAAAGTCGGAGAAAAAACTGCAAGTCAAAATCTGGAAACTCGATTTTCATCGTAGGCGTATGGTCTAGTGGACTTTTTTGCTCAGTACAATCCCAAGAATCAGAAACGCGAAGCGCCCATTAAGATTTTTTTCCTTCCATACTAATCGCCCACCCTAATATATATATATATATATATATATTTTTTTTCAATAGTTCGAATTTTGTTCTATATGCTATACAAGTTTTGGAGAATAACCAGCAGATATAAAAAAATTGCCGCTTTTTATACAAACTCCTTGCCCTATATTTTACTTGAGCAATATTTATTTCAAATGCTTTTTGTCAGATGAGTACCACGGTGCCACCTGAGTTTGCCTTTAAAAAATTGTCTATATTGAAATGGTAACCAGGGTTGCCATAGTAGTCCGAATTCTAAATTATAATTGGTGGAATAATATCTAATATTGTGTTGTTCTATTCGAGCGAGGCATTTAATTAACAAATTTAAATGAAATTATATTCTAAATTATAAATTATATATTATAAATTAATATCTATTACGCACGACAATAAATGTTTGTAAAAATAACGAAAATTAGATTTTGTTCCACATGTAATTTTGACTAAAGTAATTGTCAATTTCTATTGTTTCGTAAAAGACAAATAATACCAAATTTATTTACAAAGTTAAAGCATACTTGTTTCTGTTTTAAACCCGACTTGTGCAGATCAAATCGCTCATTTACTTCAATAACGTCATAACTCAAAAATTTTGATTTTGTAGAAAACGAGTTTAAAGTTTTCGATTTGCTCCCACCTTGTAGAAAAAAATAGCGACATAATTTCTCTCAAGAGGTGAGTATACAAGATATCAATACGACTTTTTTTACACAATATGATACGTGATATAAAGAAAAATTCTGCGTCATTAACTCAAAAATCATGTTATTTGAGTTGTGACGTTCTTGAAGTAAATGAGCGAAATGTATGTTACTTAATATCTTTTAATTTCAAGATATTTGAATTATAATGTACACACAAAGAAATAAAGTGTCAACCGAATTGAAAAGTGTATTTAAATGGTAACAACTTATAAATTTTGAGTATTGCAACTAAAATTCAGTTGAATTAGCCGAACTTTGCTGTAAAAACTAATGTTCATTTACACCAAACGACAGAAATTCGTTTATAATGGAATTTGTGTGTTAGTAACTAAATTTCAGTTGGCATATATTTGTATCTACTTATATCAAATGATACATAATTGAATGTATTCAGATCGGGACAAAACTGGGATAAAATTGGATACATTTTTATTAGATTGTATGTAATTAAATCTAACTATATACAAAGTGATATAATTTATTATAATTATTTTTAGGATTAAATTATATCACATCTTCTCGTATATAATTTTATATAAATGTCAACCTCACTATGGCCATCGTTCACCTTAATTCATAAAACCTTAAGAAACAAAAGGTATCTAAAGTAAGTTTCCACAGGTGTCCAAAATTTTTGAATTAGCTCATATCTGCTAAAAAAATTTTTTTTTGTAATTGAAAACAATATTCAATTAAATGTGTAATAGACGTGATTAAAAATATTATTAAAAATAATATCAATTAAATAGTTACAAACTATTTTAATTAATACCACTATTTTCTTAATAGGACCTGATTCAATTAAACTTGTAATTGCATTAACAAATATTTTAATTAACACTCTATTTTGTGTACAATTATTCAATTAAATTTTTAATAGATGTGATTAAAAATATTCCTAAAAATAAAATCAATTAAATAGTTACAAATTATTTTAATTCATACCACAATTTTCTTAATAAAACCGAATTCAATTAAACTTTTAATTACATTAACAAATATTTTTTTTAACAGTCTATTTAAGAATTTTTGTGCACTGGACCTGTAGACTACCAAAATTATTTTGCTACCGCCAAATTTCTGATATCTTAAATAAATTTCTATTTATTTTTCGAATTTTCTAAAGGAAACAAAAAAATCTATATATTATTATAATAATTCTGTAAAATTTTTGTCATACAACACCTTTATATACCTTAACAATTACCTTTACATTACTACCTTAAACACACACCAATATTAGTACAAATTTTTCAAACATAAAGTAGCATCAAAAGTATATAATTTTCTTTTTTTTTTCTTTTTTGTATTTTTATTTTTTAATTAGTTAGAAACTTCTTATTAAGGATAGAAATAGAAACGAACTAAAGAAGAAAAAAAATTAGTTACAGTACAAAAACAAAAAGGGTTTTGAATTTAAAAAGCAAGCAGCAGTTAAAGTTACAAAAGGTGTTAAACATTAACATGTACTTGTACTTTCTGGCTGTACTTATATTTATCAGATATTTTTTTCTCCATTTTCAAAAATAAGCTTTACCTCTTGTATACTTATAAAGTCAACATCTTTTTACTCAATTTTTGTTGTAAACAAAATTGTTCTTTTTAATGGGTAACATTGTGGTAAAGAGCATTATGAGTTTGTGGTAATGTATGCAACATGAGTTAAGTAAGAGTTGTTACAACTAAAAATTAACTCTTGGACATAATTTTATAAAAGCAAACATAGAACATATACAGTTTTTTTTTGGGAGGAACGAGTAGCCAGGGATAGAAAATGGGTTTATGGATTGTGTACCAACCAAACAAAAAAAATTGTTTTTTGTCGACCATCACGGCAAGGGAATATACACTAAAGTGAACAGTTCGCTAGTAGTTTTGTTGCGTGAATATGCCAAAACTATCATCAAGTTTAATTTCTGATATCACTATTTGTAAAAAATTTGGACGTGAATGTACAGATTTTTTTGTAGTTGCTAAAAATTGCAACATAAAGTATAAATAAAAAATTAAAAGCACTCAAATTTTAAAGAAGTTTCCAACTCGGGTGTTTTGCAAACAGTAAGAATTGTATTTACAATTTTAATAAAACTAATTGGTTCCATAAAAAATTTTATAAATAAAATTTGTATTATGTTCACTCAGGGAACTTCTGCTTTAAAAATATGTAGTTGTTTGGGTTGTAATACAGTTTCTTAATTTTTAATGTAAATTTCAGTCATTTGTAGAACATTTTTTTCATTTATCATATAATTACAAATTATATACTATTGACATAACAGAGCACTAGCTACTTTGGAATTCGGCGCGTTGTAGCGAAAACAGACCAGTGCCTCTGGTGGGAATCGAACCCACGACCACCGCACTGATAAGTCAGCACGCTAGCAACTAGCCTACCGGGGCGAACATTTTTAACATTCTTATTATATTTTTTAAAAAACAAACCACATCAAATGACTGTTTTATGATTTTACATTAATTTGTTATGGTAGTTTTTTGTTATTTAAAAAAATAAAAAAAAATTTAAACTGGTTTTAAGCCACAGCAAAAATCGACCTGACTTTAGCTCACGCGGATAAAACGCCTATCTAAAGTGTAGTGCGAAGTGCATGTGGCAAATGAAAGCAGGTTCAAGCCACGGTCAGGATTGCATTTAATAAATAAAAATTTCATATAGATGCAATCAAACAATAAAAACCATAACAAATAATTACAGTATTGTCAAAAGGATTACTGATGAAGGTTGTGTTACCAGAAACTGCGCAGTCTAATTCAATAAAAATTTACAATGTAGTTATGATTTTAGAAAAGTATGCTTAATCTCTACCAATTGAAAAATATCTACAATTGAAAAATATGTGCATATTAATTATAGTATTAATTGCACACTGTCTAAGAAGACGATGAATAAAATTCAAAAATCCCCAATAAAAAAAAAATAATGCTTATTTATTTTTTACTAACATGTGGCTCATTTTTACTACAATTGTTAGTAATTTTTTGAACATTAAACACAAATGACAATGTTAGTTGAATTTACTGAAATGTAAGTCGTCCTTTCTTTAAGTGAAATTACATTTGTTTTTAACTACATTTGCAGTGGTCTTTACCTACAAAGTATTCTAAATGTTCGTTAAAGTGAACCTTTAATATATATTTTTTTCCAATTTTTAGTCTTTTTTGAATTATTTACGAATTACTGCAACTGTTCTTCTTTCACTACAAAAAAAATATCGTTTGTTAACACTGCATATATAAAATTATACATAAAAAGTTGTAATGAAAAAAATAAAAAAAAATTTTAATTATTTTTCTTTTAAACGAACTTAAGATCCTTGATTTATAAATTGTAATTATTTATTTTCAATATTTCATCTCCTTCTAGGGTGACTTCTTCAAGTAACAATTATTATAATTTGATTCAGAAAATGTTGTTTTAATAATTAAAAACTTATATATAAAAAACTTTTTTAAAAAGGCGGGAAATTAAAAATAGTTTGAAAAAATCAAAATATCACAGAAAACAAAAACAACTATAACACTATTTAAAATCCAATGTTTTACTTTTAAATTTTAAAATATTAAGACCAAAAGTTTATTTTTCGATCTTTTATCATATATTATGATGAGAGCAAGATTATTCAGGTTCAAGATTATTTGTTTTTTGTTAAACAAAGTACCGTGCAATGTTTATTTATTACGTAAAAAATTTCTTCATCCGCTAATTAAAAACAGACTTTATCTACTGACAGGTCCTTACATGTTTCATTTCGCGTCACCAAAATTCTTCGGAGGACCAATGTAGAAGGGGTTGAAGATTTACCCAAATGTTGAAGAGATGATGAAAACTTTTTAATTAATAAATAAACATTGCACGGTTTTTTGTTTAACACAAAACAAGTGATCTTGAACTTGAATAATCTTGCTCACATCATAACATTTAAAATCTTAACTAGAATATGGAAATGCATATCATGCATTGCATCAAAAGACACTGGAAAATGAATATTTTTTCTTCTTAGGTTCTCCGCTTTTGTTTATATTTTGTATATGAATACTCTATTATCCCACTTGCACATCGCCTTTTTCAGATCTCGAAATTTGTAAAAAAAAAAAATTTAAAGCACGTTTTTCATTTTCATAAATTTCATAAAAATACTAAAAGTGCTTCACTTTTAAGTGCCATAAAATTTTAATTTTATATCGCATGTTATTATTGTAATTTAAACGATATTTGGAAGATGTACTTGTCTACTTTATAACTGGATGTTTTTAATCAAAATGATTGTCAACAAAGTACATACATACGTAATGCAACTGCAGCTTTCTAATGCTTCTTCAACACTTTCTCCCAATACGATTTTCAAAAAAATTCAGTTTACTAATTAATATATGGAATCTTACCTAAATATACAAATGCAGATTTTTATGGGACAAACCTGTCTTCTACTTTTAATGTTTTTTTTTCAAAAAGCTTATTTTTTTATTCTAAAAAATGGAAATATTTTTATACATTTTTGTATTTCATATTTTTTGTGTTAAATTTAAAATACGAACTCATTTAGTGACTTGTTTTGTATGAGGTAAACACCTAAAAATTTCATATCAAGTTTTAATTCTTTTTTTTCTTATTTTTTATTATTTTTTGGGCATTTAGTCATTTTCAAATGACCCCAAACTTGTGCCGTTTTTTTATTTTTCGCTTTAGAGTAATTTTTTGTTGGGGTCACTTTTTAAGCAGCCGTAGAGTATAATGTAGTCGTTTTTTCATTAACTCTTAGTGTTGTCACTAAATTTTAATATACATACGCTTTTGCTTAAATTAAGTACCCGATGAAAAGAGTTCCGATATACGTATATAAAATCATATATAGTCGTATATATAATTATATATATCATCAGCTGATCCGAAAACTGGCGTACATAACAATTGGGTAAAATAAAGCTGTACACTTAGAATACTATGTAGGTAAAGATCACTGCAAATGTAGTTAAAAACAAATGAAATTTCATTTAAAGAAGGAACGACTTACATTTCAGTAAATTCAACTAACTTTATCATTTGTTTTTTAATGTTCAAAAAATTACTAACAGTTATAGTAAAATTAACCACATGTTAGTAAAAATAAACAAACATTTTTTTTTATTTTATTAAATAACAAAAAACTACTGTAAAAAATTAATGTAAAATCATAAAACAGTCATTTAATGTGGTTTGTTTTTTTTTAATGAACTACAAGGCTAGTAAAAAATTTGATTTGTTCTAATAATGACTGACATTTACATTAAAACTAAAGAAACTGTATTACAAACCAAACATCTACATATTTTTAAAGCAGAAGTTGCCTGAGTGTATTTATGAACTTTTTTGTTTCTTTTCTTGACTCTAGTTTCGGTTCAGTTGGTGCAAAAAACAAGGATTTTAGGCAAATTTAATCCAAAATCTGCATTTATAAAATTTTTTACATAAATTCGACACAAATTCAAGTCAAGATTTGACTTTTTCTTAACAATCCTACTAATTAGATTAAAGACAAATAATATATCCCATATTATGGTTTTTTTTTTGCCAAATCCGATTCGGCTTTTTGGGCTATAAAGATTTTGAGCTATAAAATAGATTTGTCGTAATATTTCTGGTCTTTTAATAGTTTTTTCTTAGCTTTTTTTAGCTTTTCTGGCTTTAAATGCTTTGTTTACTAATGAAATATTATTGATTCTATTAACTTTGAACTATTTTTGCCTATTTTACCTATTTGCCTTTCTTACAATATTTTGTTTGCTTTAAATACATTACATTGTTACATTTAAATACATTTAAATACATTGAATTAAGCTTTTTTGTCTTCACCGATAATTATATAAAAAAGTAAAAGGTTTTGTTATTTTTTATACATAAATGTGATAGAATTTGTTTAATTTTGTTGTAGTTTATATACTTATATATAACTACACATGGAAGTATATATAATCTCATATATGGATACATCAAGAAAATACGATAAGATAAAAAAAATTATCAACTTGCATATAACATAATATATAACGATATATGATATGATATAGCGCTATATTAAAAATTTTCGTAAAAATAAGTATGAGATGTAAATATATATAATTACACATGGTCACATATCGCTCATTTACTTCAATAACGTCATAACTCAAAAATTATGATTTTGTAGAAAACGAGTTTCAAGTTTTCAATTTACTCCCATTTTGAAGAAAAAAATAACGACATAATTTTTCTCTGGAGGTGAGTATACAAGATATAAATACGAATTTTTTACACAATCATTAACTCATGTTTTAAATCATGTTTTTTGAGTTGTGACGTTCTTGACGTAAATGAGCGATATGTAAAATTATATATAATTATATCAAGCTATATATGACTATATGTATAAACTTTTTCATTGGTTACCTTTTTTGTCAGTATTCAAATTCAAATTGAAATCCAAGGCAATATAATTATATATAATTATATACAGCTATATATGACTATATATCAACTTTTTTCATCGGTTACCTTTTTTTTTGTCAGTATTCAAATTCAAATTGAAATCCAAGGCAAAAGTCATGTTTTTTTTTGTATTGTTGTTTGTTTGAATGTACAGTTGTTCAGCACTGTCTTTATGTCTCGAATATAAATGTTTGTTACTTTTTTTTTCTTGTTATTTTGCAACAAAACTCATTGTCACATTTTGTATTATCTGACTGACAGTGAGATCTGCTCTTATGTCTTGTTTTTTTTTTCGTTTTTCAAAATCGTTTCGTTGCTTTTTGCTGTGTGTCTTTGTCGTATTTGTAATTTTGAAAAATTGTACATTGAATACATTTAACTACCGCACTAATGTACATTTGATGTACAAATTTGATGTAAATGTAAAGTTAGTATTACTGCCATTCGTTGTTGTATATTTTTGTTAATGTTTTTTTTTTTGTTTTTTTTTTGTTCAGTTTTTGAGTTTTTTTTTATTTTCAATTCTATCTTTTGGAGGTACTAGTTAGAGGTTGTGTTGACAGGTGACAGTCACTTTAGTAAGTTGTTTAGAAGAGCTTATTTTTTCCTACATTTTTTTTGTGACTTTTTTAAAGTTTGGTGGAGGGGATTTGAAGGAAAGGGGGAAAGGTTTAAATTTTATATACCAACAATGAAGAGTTTATTTCAAAGTTAGTGTTATATAGACAAGTACAGTTTTGCACTCTTATTTTTTTTTTGTTCTTTTTGTCATTTCAACTGTAAATGATGTGGGTTAGATTAATGATAACATTATAGTACATTAGTGGTTGTAAATAAAATATGGGAATTTAATTTTATTTCTAAAGATGAAACAACAAAATACGAAAATTTGTATTTAATATGAACTAAGAATTTCAGTTGTGTAATGAAATTTTATCAAATTATACAACGGTCGTATGAGTGATATTATATTAAGTATAGGTCACATTTAACTTAAAAAAATGTTTAAAATTGTTTTTTGTACAGTCGTAGGAGTGATATTATATTAAGTATACGCTGTGAGAAGAGGTCACATTTAACTTTAACCCTCTAACTGGCAAACCATGTTTCGCAACGAAATTCATAGCATGTGCTCCTCTCGAAAAACAAATAATAAGTTCTTCAACAAAATTGTTTATCGTTGCCTAATTTAGGCGATATGAGCCAAAATATTTTAGGGTGCATTTTGGAAACTAAAGCATATAAAAGAGAAGTTTTGGAGAAAAAACATTTCTCTTACCAAGATATAACCACGCTCGAAAAACAATTTTTTTTCCGCTCCTATTTAAGAAGATGTCCAGCTTTTCGCTTTTCGGAAAAAGCGAAATTAGGCGAAAGGGTATCTAAACTTCAATTTATATTGTTCAAACTTCAACGCTTTGCTACTACTACTTAATGTCTTCTTTCTGCAAAATTTCATAAAAATCCGTCTATTAGTTATAAGTTAAGACGATGTCCGTTAGAGGAATAATGATAAAATCCTGTGAGTCCTTGGACTAAAGTAAGGACTTATTATTAAAGATAATGCTTCAATCTTACTTATATTTTATTATAAAGAGTTTTTAGTCAACTTAAATTGTTTTTTACGAAATTTTGATTTTGAAGTTTTTTCTCTTCCAAACTGTGGACGGCACACGAAAAATTTCTTCACAAAATATTCTTTAAATTTAGTTTTCTATCGGAATATATTAATTTCTAAGTGTAAAATGCTCAGTTGACGCATTTGTGGTAAATTTTATGAAGGCTACCCTGAGGCAGCCTTACCTATTAGAGGGTTAAAAAAATTTTTTAAATTATTTTTGATTTTTGTACAGTTGCCATTAAAAATAAGTTACATCAAGTCTATCGTATTTAAACAACCTATTTTAATTATTTTTTAGATTATCTTGGCTTGCATTTTTTTTTTTCATTTCCGTATATGACTTTGTATTATTCATCCAAAACCTTAAAGCTATATAAGCCAAATATCTGAAAAAAAACCCGGAGCCGATTTTTCTACACTTTGCAGTGCATATAGTTCATAATTTTGAATAGCTTTTACTCCTACAACGTTAACAAGTTTCCGGTTTTAACTAGTAAACTTAACTTGAAACTTTTAGCCTCATTTTCACAATGTCGCGTTAGCTACTAACTGGGACTTTAACTGACACATTTGTGGTTATTTCTCATATAAATTTTCAATGTAACTGTTTGTTAAATTTAAACTGGGCATTCGGTAATCGGGCCTTAATGGCATTTTCTCAAATTAACATTGCCCACATTTCCATAGAAATGTCAACCGTGACAAAATATTAAAAGTGGACAAATAATTCATTCTGACTTGTAATGCAATTTTATTCGGATTCGAGTTTATCGACCCAACATTTGTAAGGAAAAGTGTGGCAAAAATATTTTTTTTTTTTTCTACTTCTTCTATGAAAAAATCCATGGGACATACACGCAAAAAAATAAAAAGTGTAAAATCAACTAAAAAAACGTATAAGTTACCTAAGTTTATTGTATAGAATGCAACTTCAAAAGTTATAAAAAAAAAATCCTCATATATGGTCATATCTGAAAAAAAAATCAACACATATCTCCTATACAGGAAATAATATATGAATTCATATATGGACACCTATGGACATATATGGCATATATGAACCAATATATGAACCATAATATGCAATAAATTTTCATATATTATGGTATTTACATATAAATGCTTCATTTATTACATATATGTTCATCTATGTCTATACATGGACTCATATATGCTCATACATAAAACCATATATGACAATATATGAACTTTTTAGCCTGGGTTATCAATATTATTTTTTTGTGCTACATACAACCTCAAGTACCCAGGAAAATTAATATTTTAATTTTATAAGACTATTAACCCTTACCCTCACTACACAGTGGGATATATCACAAAATTTTTGGAAATAATTCTGTCATTTCCTACTTTACATAAGAAGTAACTTTTGAAGATTTTCTGTTAATAAGTTATAAACATGACATATATTTTATATTTTTAAATATTTTTTTAAAAACGATCCTATCGGAAAAGGGAAAATAAATATATTTTCAAATAACTTTATTAAATAATTGAGCTCTAGGTCACGTTTGTATTTATAAAATATCCTTTATTATTTCATGTATATCCAATATTTCGTTATTCTTTGAATGACATCTTCAGGGAGTATGAACAACAACAAACAATATTAAAAACAAAATTTCCTACCGCTGCCCTACACTCTGGTCAACACAGCATTTAAATGTCGAAAAACATTTCATAATTTATAACTTTTTTTCAAATAATTATTTTGCAACACTGCACGTTGGGGCAGCCTAAGGGGATCTCCGGCAAAAAGTCCGATTTTAAATCTTCGAATTTTTTAAAACTAATTGGCAAATCTAATAGATAAGACCTTGCCGAAACTAGTTCCGTTTAGTTTTTTGAGATATTCTAATTATTGGTACGATGGCAAGCTGCCAAAGTCAAAGTTTTGTTTCCAAAAATGTTTCATATTAAAAAGAGGTACTAACATAAGCCAGTGTTGTGCGTGTTTAACCACTTAGGTCACTACCTTTAAGTAATAAATCATTAGTAGTAATACAAAATCATTAATTTTTCACGTTAATACATTTGTAAAAAAAGATGCTGGTAGCACATAGACCAGATTAGTTTTTTAATAAAAATTAAGTGAAACTTAATGTTTCAATAGCCCTATATTTTGAACGCAGGGGAGGGAGACCCTAAGACCGTATGCATATGAAAGCTAATACTATCTAGATTACGAATTTAATATGCCGCCGTGCTCTGGCGTGCTCTGTAAAACAAACTTGTTCGATTTTCATCTTTGCTCGAATATTTTTTTGTAAAATTTCTGATTTTTCCAAAAGATATTGCCAATTTACTTTTTTTGAGTTGTGTTAGATATTTTTATTTTTCTGCCGATCTAATGACCCGATCTGTCTGAAATTTTGCATGGATAATAAGAACAAGTGTCATTTGTTAAATTTATACTGAATTTTGATTTGCAATGTACCACGCGAAAAATTTCGCGAAAATATAATATCACCATACGAAAATAAAGAGCTAATTCTTTATGTTAAATGGGGTTTTGATGGTACTACAGGCCATCATCAGTACAAACAGGCGTTTTTGGGCAATAATTGCAGTGATTCACATGCACTGATTACAACAATTGTACCTCTTCAGCTCTGTCAGAACGACAAAATTGTTTGGCAAAATCCAACGCCATCTGCAACTCGATACTGTCGGCCACTAAAAATTGAGTATATTAAGGAAACTAAGGAGAGCATCACACTTGAAAAAGAGCAAATAGATACAGATATAAATAATTTACAGCCATTATTTATTTCTGTGGGGAACAAACACTATAATATCAATACGAATTGTTACTTACTATGATAGATGTAAAATCTTGCAATAGTATCACAGATACTCGTTGTACAAAAACATGTTTTATGTGTAATAGCTCTTCAAAAGATTTTAATGACATTCAAAAAATGTTAAAAACTCCAGTAAAAAACTTGGAATTAGGATTGTATTCACTACATGCTTGGCTGAAAAGTTTTGAATGCCTTTTGAATTTGGCATATAAAATTCCAATAAAAAGTGGCAAGCTAGGGGTAAAGACAAATCAATTGCAAACCAAAGCAAACAACGGATACAGGATGAATTTAAAAAATCTTTGGGTCTTTTAATTGACCAGCCAAAGCCTGGCGCTGGAAATTATAACGATGGGAACACGGCAAGAACTTTTTTTCGAAATTATGAGCTTACTGCCCAAATAACCAAACTGGATGTTAATCTTATAAAAAATGTTTATATAATATTAATAATAATATCAAGTAAACATAACGTTAAAGTTGATAAATTCAAACTTTTTACTACCGAAACAGCAGAACTATTCGTTAAAAATTACCCCTGGTACAATATGTCACCAACGTTGCATAAAATATTAATACACAGTACAGATGTTATTAATAACTCAAAATTACCTGTTGGATTCTTATCAGAAGAAGCCCAAGGGGCTATGAATAAAATATTCAAAAAAACCAGAGAATTCAATTCAAGAAAATGTGGCAGAAAAGAAAACCTCCAAGACGTTTCTAACTTCTTACTTATCAATTCAGATCCAATAATAACAGAAAAACGTAAAAGTCCGATAAAGACAATTAATGAACTGCCTGAAGAGGCAAAGGACCTTTTATATCATGATTAATCTTATTATTAGCTTTAATTAACTTACTATTTTTTAAATAATATTTTCTACTACTGTTAACAATGAATTAAAATAAATATATGTACCCTTCTAAAATGTATATAAATATATACATTATTTCTTAACTTCATTTTTTTTATTAGAAAAAAAATAGATAGGAATTTGGTTTTTTTAAATTAGCGAATTTGGAAGTTAGCTCATACATCTCTTTGCGTATCTAATACCTATAAGTAATCCCCTTTTCAGCCATTAAAACTAAGCGGGCCATAATGATAATTTTTTTTTTGCGATTAGCTAAAAATATTTGCAACACTCAAATATATTTTTCGCGTCTCTGATATCTAAAAGTGATACTCTTTTGAACGATGTGAATATCTTAAAAATAAAACTAAGTACTTCAGTATGCAAATTTGGTTTTTTCGTGATTTGAGAAAAATATTTGCACTACGCAAATATTTTATTTCACGTTTCTGATATCTACAAGTGATTCTCTTTTCAACCATGTGCAAAACTTATATAAAAACATAGCGGTTAAGTATGCGAATTTGGTTTTTTCCGATTTGCGAAAAAACTTTGCACTACGCAAATACATTTTTCACGGTTCTGATATCTATAAGTGATTCTCTTTTCAACCATGTGCAGAACTTATTAAAAAACTTAGCGGTTGAGTATGCGAACTCGGTTTTTTTGCGATGTGCGAAAAATATTTGCACTACGCAAATATGTTTTTTCACGTTTCTGATATCTACAAGTAATCCTCTTTTCAACCATGTGCATAACTTGTATAAAAACTTAGCGGTTTAGTTGATGCCGCAAAATGTACTAGGCCCACCCCACTGTGCACTGGTTTACAGATTTTTTTTTTAATAGTAGTAAAGATCTTTATCTAGTAAAAACTATACACATTGGATTGAAAACCGAACTGTTGCTCCATAATGAGTAAATATTAAACATCGTTATTTTTTACCTCCCTATTAAATATAGAAAAAATTATTAACCAAATTAGCATTGTAACTACAAAGACCTCTGGCTGTTACTTTGATAATGAATCACATAAGGACAATAGCAGCAGCAGCAAACAATATCCCCATCATCATCATCACCTTCTACCACTATAATAATGTGAGTGTAAAACCCAACAAAATGATGTTTGTTTTATATACAAGAAACCACAAAAACCAAAAAATGTAATCAATATGCAAATAAAACTATTCAAATAATTACTACAAATATAAAACAAATGCATGCATGAATACTACATGCAATAGGGTGACACTTAACTACTGTTACTATTTAACGGCAAATTTGGAGATAACCAACAGAATTCAAAAAATACCAAACTGTACGGATATCTTAACTTTATAGGCTTTTTTCACAAATTTTGGCTTTAGAATTTAGAGTTTAGATACAGAAAAATAAGAGCATCATATTATGATTGACAATCTATTATAATTATTGTATGGTCCTAGTGATCATAATGTGATAGTAAAATATTATAATATCACACAGATGCTTATAATATGATCATAAAGATCATAAAAGAAATAAACATACTTTTTCTCTGAGTGTCTTTTTTTACGAATTTTGTCTTTTTTTTATCGTTGATGAAATCTTGTATGTCTTGAAATTTAAGAAAATATAAGAGATGAATTATTTAGTTCTTAAGCGCAGACTTATTATTTACCTAAACTTCAAATCTACTTCTAAAAAAATGTAAAAGTAAATAAATTGAAATCATCATTCAATTCCAATATTGAGGATTGAGTATATGCAAGAAATCTGCTTATGCACAGAAGGACTCTAAGTCAGTATATGTCCGATAAATTACTTTAATAAACTGAATTATTTTCTTAACACCCTAATATATATTTATATAGCACAGCAGTTACTACTGGTCTTTATTTTTGGTGAACAACATGAAAAAAATATGCATATATATATATATATTTGCATTTTTTTCTCTAGTTAAATTTCAATATTTGCATATAAACGAGGTTGAATCAGTAGCAAAATGCCAATGCCACTATAGAGTAGCAGCAGTAGTTTTTTGTTTTAGCCAATGATGAAGCAATTAATTTACAATTAAAATGAAAAGTATTTACAATATAATAAAAAAGAAATCACTGCAACAAAAAAAGTTAAAAGCTCAACTGGAATAAAAGCGACGACCACTGCACAAAAAAAAAGAGGAAAAAACAACAATATACCAAACAAATGTTACCAACTGTGAGAATGAGCTCATATATTGTTAAAACAGTTGAGGAGAAACAAATAGCAATATGTTTTCAAATAGTTTTATTTAAATTAAATTCAAATAAAGATTTAAAAAATATGGAATATCTTAATTTGAAAGTGAGATTGTAATAAAAGAACTAGCGAAAATAACAAAATTTATTAATCACAATAAAACGCCGTACACAAAATTTTGAAGTAGAATGAAAATTTCTGACAAAATTTTTCAAAAACAAAATTTACAACTTACACTCAGGGAACTTCTGCTGTAAATATTTGCAGTTGTTGTCATACAGTAGCTTTAATTTTAAGTGAAAAAACAGTCATCTGCAGAAGAAATTTAAGTTTTGACTGCAATTATAGTTCATTTAAAAAAACAAACCACATCAAATTACTGTATTATGATTTTACATTCATTTTATACAGTATTTTTTTTTTTTATTTAAAAATAAAATATGTAAATATTTGTTTATTTTTACTGCATATGTGGTTCATTTTTACTACAATTGTGGTTCATTTTTTGAACAGCAAAAAACAAACGACAAATTTTAGTTGAATTTACTGAAATGTTAGTCATCCTTTCTTCAAATGAAATTTAATTTGTTTTTAACTAAAGGGTTTTCCAATAGGTACTTGACAACTTTGAATTCAATTTGTGAACGCACTATTTCACTGATCATCTAACTGTTACTTTCCTTTTTTTCAGTAAACTCAGCATTTTCATCATGGTAAAGTACACGAACGAACAACGTTTGTAAATTATAAAAATGTACTACCGAAATTCGGAGTCGGTGACCGCAACTTTAAGAGCGTTAACTCCAATTTTCGGTCGTTATTCTCGCCCTAGTAGACAAGCAATAACAAGTTTACTGGGCATCGCCAAGACCACTTTATGGCTAATTTTGCGTAAGGATCTTGGTTTACACCCATACAAGATCAAGCTGACTCAAGAATTGATGCCGATGGACCACTTGACGCGACGTACGTCCTCCGATTGGGCTCTGGAGTAGATGCGCCAAGATGATGAATTTCATAGCAAAATCATCTTTAGTGACGAAGCTCAATTTTTGCTCAATGGATTCGTCAATCAGCAAAATATGCGTTATTGGTTTGGTGAAAATCCTCATGTGCTTCATGAATCACGACTTCATCCACAAAAAATAACTGTTGGTGCGGTTTGCATGCCGGCGACGTCATTGGGAAATATTTCTTCGTCGACAATAACGATCGCCACGTTACTGTGAATGGCGATCGTTATCGCGCCATGATTACCGATTATTTTTGGCCCGAATTGGAAAACATGCACACAGAGAAAATTGTAGCTATTTGCCAACTGAAATTTGGTTACTAGGACTCAAATTCGGTTAATGCGAATTTCAGTCGTTTGGTACAACTGAACATTAGTTTTTACAACAAAGTTCGGTTAATTCAACTGAATTTTAGTTCCAACACCAAAAATATTTTGAAATCTAATGTAAATATTGTTGTACTAACTGAATTTATAAGTTGAAAACCATTAAAATACACTTTCCGATTCGGTTGGCACTTTATTTTTCTGTGTGTGGACTTGGAAGACAAGTGGTTTCAACAGGACGGTGCACCAACCACACAGCACACGTTGCAATCGATTTATTGAAGAGTAAGTTTTGTGAGTGTGTTATCTCAAGAAATGGACCAGTCAATTTAGTCCAACGAATCGACCGCTGCCGACGTCGGTATGGCCATATGAACTAGGTCGAGTTCCATTCATAAATGTTTTGACTGTATTTCAAGTCGATAATAAAGTTTTGGAAATATATCAAATGGTTTGCGTTTTATTTAACAAAAAAGTTGTCAAGTCCTTATTGAGAAACCCGTTACATATGCAGTGGTCTTTACCTACATAGTATTCTAAGTGTAATATCTCATTGCTATGTTTTTCTACAAAAAAAAAAAAAAAACACTGTGATACACAGAAACATCACTCGTCAAATGACCTAGTGTAGGTTGTAAGTCTAGGTGATTATACTACAAAACCAGTTTGAGAAGTTGCACTATACCCTCAAATTTTCGAGATAACAGCAAAAGAGTATTTTTTTGAAACTGGCGCATTTAACCATTTGTTTTTTAGTCCTTTTTATTTTTTAAAGGATATTTAAAAGAAAATTACCTGGCTAGGAATTATGTAGGACAATCGACGATTATCGTCCACTTTTCGAAGTTAAATTACGACCATATTACATACAAATTTTAAATAATGTTAACAATTTTGTTAAAAAACAAAACATTTTTATCGTTTAGCATAACTTATCCTCAAAACGGTAGCAATTTAGGTATCGTTTTAAACAACACGATACCGTTTTTCTTAGAGAATATGTCCCCTGTTCTTTCTTAAAATATATACTTTCTTTATGTTATTAATACAAATAGGTAGGTAAATAAATAGGTATTTTAATAACAAATAAAATTTTCAATTTTTATCAAACTTTTTCAACTTCTACGAGGTTTCTTTTGAATCTTCTTTGAAAAAAAAAACAATATTCTAAAAGTAAGGGCTTTCCTGAGTAAATGGAGCCTTCATTTGCTATAATCAGTTGAAAGTTGACAAAGTTATGGTACTTTTTCTATATAAATAATTAGTAAAATTTTTAGTTTTTTTTAACTTCTTCAACTTCTACGAAAGTTTTTCGAATTTTTTTATAAACCAACAATATTCTTAAAGGGTTCATTTGTTTAAATCGGTTGTAAATTGACAAAGTTATGGTACTTTTTCTATATATGCAAAATTGTGTTTCTTCATCCTTCGTTAGTTTGCATTAGAAAAAACAAAATTCGATCTGTATATATAGAAAAAGTACCATAACTTTGTCAATTTACAACCGATTTTAACAAATGAAAACTCAGTTTAATCAGGAAAATACTAACGTTATAATATTGTTGTTTAAAAAGAAGATTCGAAGAAACCATCGTAGAAGTTGAAAAATTTGTAATGCTAAAATTAGCAACAATTTTTTGTAAATATTAATAAAATAAGAACAGCAAAAATAAAACTATCAACTTTACAAAATTTAACAGTTTTATAAAGTTAACAAATATCAATTTACTCTGGTAAAATTATTAAAAACTTTTACTAAATATTTGTAGACTAAAAACAGAAAACAAAAACTGCAATATCAAGAAAATTGTTGCTATATTAACCTTAAATTTAGTATAATGCTATTAACACTATATATTACTAAATTCAACAGAAATATTTGCTAAAAAATTTTAATTAGTGACTTTAGAAGGGCAGATTTTTATTTGCACTCAAAAAAAAATCTAAAAAAAAACTTTGAAAAGTTTACATTTTTTTATGATATTTTGATTATAGCAGACTATAGCAGATTATAGCAGATTAATTTGTTATTTTCAATCATGCGCGGCTGCAGCAATTAATATGCAGGGAAATTTCATGCACCATCATGTACAATTGCATGTTTTTTGTTTTTTGCACACTGAGGCGTATGAAATTTCCCTTATATTAATTGCTGGAGCTGCGTATGCTTTCTTTCAATTAACTAAAATTTAGCTGAAATATAACTAAAAATTAGTAGATTCCACAGATTTATTATTAAATATTAATTAATTATTAAATGTTAATTGATTATTATGCTATTCTTATCTTTCTAATATTTAGTAAAAAATCTGCTAATTTTAACAGTTTTTTCTGCAACGTAACTAACTAATTTTATTTTTACTAATGTTTACTAATTTTTTGCTGTTAGTGTAGCAAAAAATTTATTAAAAATAGTAAGTGTTTTACAAAAAAAAAATAAGTATGTCATATTCTTATTAAAAATAAAAGACTATAGAATTTTCTTAAATTTGTTTCAATGATAAACACTTGTTGAGCAGAATATTGGTTTTTCATTAAAGAAAAGTTTAACGATTTTGGTTAGATAGTAAAGATGCTGTAGTGTAAGCAGAAAGTGGCTATTTGATTATTATCAAGAAACAAAAATTGCGATTTAACAAAAAGTATCAATAGTCCTTTTCCCAATAGTCCCATTTTCCCCACTGTGCCTTTTGGGGCTAGCAAAATTTTAAGCAGCGAACTTGAAATTTGGTATGCAGATTCCTAATTCCGAATAAACATCATCTTTGACTGGATTTTTGTAAATTTGTTCGTGAAGGGAAAAGTCTACACCAGGGCGCGTGGACAAACAGTTTATGCTAGGGATTTGAAATTTGGTATGTGGGTTCTTTATCCTATATAGACATCTACTTAGTCATCTTTTTTTTTTTTGAAACTCTTACGGGGAGGGGAATTTTTCAAGCCGCGTACGGGAAAATTATCCCCCTTGGCTGCTTGAAAACCCGCTTAAGAGAGGATCTTAAAATTTGCTATTTCGACACTCAGGGATAAAAGTTTCATCATATTGATGATATTGTTTCATATATCGTTTGTCATCAATTATTCATCATATTTATGCAGTTTTCATAAATATGATGGAAAAGTTTCATAAAAATGTATGGCAAATGTTTTATAGACCTTCATCTTTAGCTTTTTATTGAAATTGATCCAGCAAAAAAAAAGACCTTACAAAAAGTAGTTTCAAAAATAGTTCAAATTCAAATATTCCTTCTAATTTTTTATTAGTTTTTAAATTTTTCTACGTCGTCTCCTGAAACCCACCCAGGTGACTTGTTTCAGAATATTCTTTTTTATCACTATTTAGAATAAGAAATGCCCGAAACCCATCCAGGTGACTTATTTCAGAATATTGTTTTTTTTATCACTATTTAGTATAAGAATATCCTTTATATAGGTACAGGAAGCATAATTATTTTTTTAAAACTTGTTGCTTTTATTAATTTATTATTCAAACAATTTATTATTCAACATTTTGACAAATTTATCTAAAATTGTAGCTCGAAGTAGATTGGCCCATATAACAATGTTCGCATTTAGCTTGAACAAGAAATGATTGTTTTCTCTTATTTCTGCTAATGCTTCACTGGTATGTATTGTTAACCCATTAAAGACTGACACCCGATTTCATTGTCCAATATCGATAAAATTTCACTCATTCAATAATTAATAATATATTTAAGAAGTTATTTGATATATTTTATTCCCCATATATGGGACTTACACAGTTGGTCTTAAAATAAACTCATCTAAAACAAAATCGCTATGTCTAAACACCGATAACACTCGTCCATTTAAACATTTTGATCAAGATTTAGATGATGTAAAGGAATATCTCTACTTAGGCTCTATAATTGATAAATCTGGAGGTAGTGCTGCCGACATCCAATACAGACTGAATAAAGCTCGACAAACTTTTGGTTCGCTCGGCAAAGTTTGGTCATCCTCAAATATATCCATAAGAACGAAAGTAAACATCTTTAATTCAAATGTAAAATCAACCTTGTTGTATGGATGCGAGACCTGGAAACTGCCAATAAAAGAATCTAAGAAAATACAGTCGTTTGTAAATAGATGTCTTCGACGTATCCTGAAGGTGTTCTGGCCGAATATCATCAGCAACGAAGAACTGTGGTATAAAACTCAACAACCACAAATCGCTGAAACCATAAAAATCCAAAAATACAGATGGCTCGGTCACACTTTCCGTAAACCACAAAATGACATCACAAGGAAGGTGCTTGAGTTCAACCCCCAGGGTAGTAGAAGAATTGGTCGTCCGAGCAACACCTGGAGACGAAATACGCTATGGGAAATTCAAGATGCAGGGTATTCCTGGAACCAAATCAAACACATAGCCGAAGACAGAGCGGAATGGAAAAAATTTGTTGTGGCCCTATGTTCCTCCTAGGAATTTAAAGGATCATATATATGGGACTTATAAATTAACAACTGATATACAATAATTGTTCCGTGTTTTTTGAATAAAACATTTATTTTATGTTCTTAGATAAAAAAAAAACTCTCCATTTTTACTTGAAAATAATCGATATTTCAAGAAAGTGCATTTCTTAAATCTGTAAAATGTGTATTTTAATGTTTATGTCATACATGTAGACCAGATGAGTGGTCCTAAAGAGGTAAATATTTTTTGTAGGACAAAGAACTCCTAAGACTATTAGCTAACAAGAAAGTTTTCCGATAGCTTCTTTCCCCATTTTCAGAGGCATTTCCGTGCAATTTTTTCGACTATGAAAATTTGCAGACTTTTGAACCGATAACTACACTCAAGAAAGTTGTGAATCTTACAAAAACATTTTAAGTTAGAAACGAAACAAAACGTTTAAGTTAGAGATCTTAAACTTAAAATTTAAACATCCACTACAAGAGGTTAGAAAAACGTATTAAAAGAGAAGTTTTCTGTAAAAAATCATTCAGTTTACTTTCCTTGTCGTATTTGTCTTTAAAGTTGTGCTATTTTTGTTGCAATATCTGTGCAATCAAATAATTTCAATATACACATGCAGTTCGTGTATTTGTATGATCATAAGTAAATTACTACAACATTTATACAACATTTACACACACATACAAACATACACATAAAAAAAGCATAGAAAAAAAATCTGTTCAAAAACTGCATGCCTGCTGTGCTTAAAAACAACAACAACAACAACTAGTACGAACAAATAAATAGTTGGGGAGGTTTTTATTGGAAAAAATTGCTTTAAAATCGTTTCAATATGTTTTCATTTTCAAATTTTTTTTTTTTTAACTTGTTTTGTAATATTGTTTGCATGCAACAGTGTTATTTTTTTCATTCAACATACAACATCATGTGTGTGTTTTTTTATTTCTCTTCAAACACACACATTTTTGCATTGTATGGTGGTTATTCAATTAAAAATTACTTTATTTGTAATTAAATCGTTGCTAAAAGCTACCAAATCATACTCTTTGCTTTGCTTTTTTATAAACCAAACTGGTAACTAAATTGTACGGGCCACCAAATAAACTCCCATTGTATATAGAACGAGAGCGAAGGACTACTGTTACATGTTGTATGTAGTAAGTATTAAACATGGTATGCTACAAAACATATCATCAATTGGTTTATCATCATCACATATCACTACTACACATATGTGTGGCATTTGTGAGTGTGTGTGTATCGTACTATGTGATATATCTCTTTTGTATAGCTGTGAATGTTCTTTTATTTTTGTTGTTTTGTTGTTGTATGTTGCACTCCACTGGTGGCACTTCAACTTTTAATGGTCGTCCATTCATACTATCATATCTGTATCATCACCATCAACAACAACTACATCATCATTTTTGTTTTATTAAATTTCAATATATTGAACAACCCAATCAGAAAAAGACAAACGGACCACTGCTGGCAAGCCATTGCAGCAAGTGGTACAAGTGCTGGCAACTAGTGCTTTCCCAAGCCCAAAACGATAATATCATAAGACAAAATAAAATGTTCGTCTGTCCAAAAAGTGTCGGACAAGCACTGGGGTAAACAATTTCCAACATTGGAAAAATGTTGGTAAAAATCATTAAAAAATTGTTTTTCAAAAATTTGGGGAAAATAAATAAATAACAAACAGACATTTTTAAATGTTTCACTTTTTTATGCGGTTATGACTGTCGAGTTCATATAAAAATTTGGCGTAGTCATTTGTTAAAATGTTTATAAATCCAAATTGCTCCGCCGACCGTCCGCCGTCTTCATCTGTTTCGTGTGATCAGATAGCCACATAGATTGACATTGCTTGAAACTATCATACCAAGATTATTCAAAATCCCAGATCCCTTCAGATACGAACAGATCTGTACTAGATCCGATCAGATCTGGGCATAAAGTGTATAACAAATGACATATCTGACATAAAATATATGATTAGATCAGATACCAGATCAAATTAAATTCAATCATATCAAATTAGATTCAATCACATATAGCTAGATCTTATCAGATCTAACTAGATATTGAATCCAATTTACTATGAATGATCAAATATGACAAATTATGTCATATGTTATAAACTTTATGCCCAGATCTGATCAGATCTAGCTATATATAATTGAATCTAATTTGATATGATTGAATTTAATTTGATCTGGTATCTGATCCGAACAGATCAGTACCAGATCTGTTCATATATGAAGGGATCTGGGATTTTGAATAATAATATAGGTATGATAGTTTCAAACAATGTCAATCTATATCCGTATCTGATCACAAGAAACCGATCAAGACGACGGTTGATCGGTCGAGCAATCGAGATTTATAAACACTTTAACAAATGACTACGCCTAATTTTTATATGAACTCGGCAGTCATAACCGAGTTAAAACATGTGGAACATTTAAAAATGCGTGTTTGTTATTCATTTATTTTCCCTAAATTTTTGAATGCACGTATTACAATTGAAATAAGCGTTTTTTGTCATTTAACTATTGGAACTCTCCAAATATCAGATCTGCCCATATTTGATCAGAGCTAGTCACATCAAACTAAATAGCAAATTTGTCCCCATTTTGTAGATCATATTAGATTTGATAATATATTCTATGAGATCTGTTAATATAGATCTAACTAGATCTGGTCAGATAAGATCTTTTTTACACAAGCATGTACAATTTTTTTGGTCCCGCTGGGATTCGAACCCTGGCCGAAAGATTGGTAGATCTAACCACTAAGCTAACGAAACATATAATTATTAATAGCTTAAAACGCAAGTAAATGAAAACTGTTGAGTAACAGTTGGGTGCTCAAGTATGTCAGCACTGGCATAACAACTTGCCTACGTTGGGAAAAAAAAGTTGGTATTAAAAGAGCTTTTACAGAAGCAAAAAAAAATAATTTGTATATGAAAAAAACAAATTAAAAAGTATATAACAATCACCAAAAAAAAATGTTTGCCTGAAACCGGGCTTGAACTTGGAACCTTCCGACTACAAACATTTTTAAACAAAGTATCATATTTTTATAAAGTAAACGATTTGCCATGCTTAGACTTACGAGCCGTTGGTAATTTATGACGCTTTATGCAAAGGCTGGTAAAGCGTCTTTAGCAAAACTTCTGCCAGTAGTTCATTTATAATTACTCGATTAGCCAGTGGTATACCAGCGCTTGATTTTTTGTACCACTGGCAGTTTCTCACTGGGAACTCTTTTACAATAAACTACAACAACAAAAAATTCTCATCAACGTATAACAAAATACTATTTTTCAACAGCAACAACAAAAACTGCAAAAAGACCATCTGAGTGGGTTCTTATGTGATATTAAGGTTTTATTAAAAATGTATGATTTTATTAAAATGAAAATTGCTGTTTGTTATATTGCTTAACCTCAATTAGTGTGAAGAGCTGTTGCTTAAAATAGTTTGTAGATATAAAAAAAAAATATTATAAACATTTTCAATTTATATAAATGAAGTATTTTAAAAATCAATTTTAAATAATTGTTAAAAACTTTAAGCCTTAACCTTTTAGAACCAGAAAAAACTATAGGATATTGGCACTAGGTGGACCTCAAAGACTAGGAAAAAATAAACATTTGTACCGAGCCGGAATTTTAGTTTTAGTCACTAGAGGCGCTGGGGTCGCTGGGATTTTTTTATCTTAATCGGTGGTTGTGATTTGATATTTAAGATATAATGTCCCACCAGTACTCACAAGTAAGAGTTTATTTATTTTATTGATTTATAAAAAGTTTTCGATATAAAATGTGCTTTCAAATAAACGTTAACACACATTTTTCTTTAGAACGTTTTCTTGCTATTGATTTAAATATTTTTTATTCATCAGACAATGTGTGAAAAATGTGTCAGATAATAAAAATTTTTGATTTGTTAAAATCAATTGGATAGTTAGTTCACAATAAATAATCAAAAGCAAGTTCATGAAAAAGTTAATTTTAAGTTGGACTTTCAACAAAAAATCACATACAAGTAACGCGTATGAAGTCACGTAAATTAAATAAAGGTAATCTGTATTTTGTTATTTATAATTCAAAAATTTTACCTCTATTATGCAGATATTTGAAAGAAACTGCGTTTTTTAATGTTAAAAAATATTGGGAAATTTTTGGCCCCAAGTGCACAAAAGGGTTAATTAAGTTTTTTTTTTTTTAAATAATAAAAACTAACTACGGAAAATAATTTAGTCAACTTTCATTCAAATACGAAGATACTAAATGATTTTTCGTTATCAATTTCATGAAATCTTCAAAATTTCGAAAAAATTGTCCTTTGACCTTGAAATTTGACCTTTGTCGTAGTTCGATTTTGACCAAATTCTCAGAATATAGTGCTTGTACTTTGTTTCATAAAACTCTGAATATCATTAATTGGTACTTGTTAAAAGTAGATAAATTTTACCCTATGATCGAATTTTGTGCAAAAAAAGCGTTTTCTTCGAAATCCGCCGAATTTAAATAGCTGCCCTTACTAAATTAAACGGGGGATGTGTAATTTTTGGTATTTTTATTTTAAATTTTATACTTAATGAGACCTTAGTGTGCGAAACTATTTTTTTTTTTTCATTTTGTTGAACAAAATTTTTTAAAATTTCAAATTGGAGATTTGAAAAATATTGTTGGTTTTCGACGTCACCTTAGGACAGGATACCGACATCCTAAAAATTAAATATTTCATACCTAACAGATAATGGGTCCAGTAAGTAAAAAAAAATATTTTGGTATTTAATTTCGAAAACGCTTAGGATGTGGTCTCGAAATGTTTGATCAAGTGGTATTTAGCACATTAGTGGTCTGGGGTATTTTTTTGTACTCATGTAATTCTCAACCGATTTTGGATTTTTATATCTTTTTGAAAACACTCTTTTGTCTTCATCTCGATTAATTTATAATATGGAATAAAAACTGCTTCAATATTAACAATTTTTTGAAAAAACGCAAAAAAAGCCATTTTTGCTCCATACAAAACACACTTTTAATTTTCAATCGATTCAGGCTTGTGTTTTCTTTATCCAATCGTCACCAAACTTCATATTAAATGTTTTTACATACAAAGGAACCAAACTAGCCCATCGCTTGACTTTAGAACTCATTTTGAAAAACGGCCATAAAAAGTTGAACCCTCTAATCTACATATATGATCAACATGTTCATATGTGATCATACATGTTCATGTGTGATCATACATGTACAAACATGTAGATATTACCTCAAATTTCGTTAATGGAAGCATGTATGGAGATGTATGTATGCATGTACATAGGTGCATACATACATGTTTATGAGCATGCAAAAACATACATTGAACCTTTATGGATCCATATATGAAAATGTTTTGCCGGGAAGATAATTAACGTTCGATAAATATAAACAAAAAAAAATAATTTAGAAAATTATTTTATTTATTTAGCATAGAACACCCAGCAAAACCACCCATTACCAAATAATGGGTAAAGTAATATATTGCCGTAGGTCCACACGCATTACAATACACCTTACTTCACTGATGAATTTTACAGGCAATGAGCCAAAAAGTAATGGTTGGGCTCATTACCTAGTAGGGGGTAAAGTAACTGGTTACTTATATGGTTATCTGGTTGGGAAAAGTAATGTGTCTATAAATAGATTTTCATAAAAAAAGTATAAAAAAAAATGATTTCAAATATTTTCTTTAAATTAATAAATAAATAAATAAATAACGTGGTCTCGCTGTGATTCGAACTGGCTGTTATGCGAGCACTCTTCCAACTGAGCTATCACCACATATAATAATGGGTTGCTTTAAATGTAAAGGAATTGTTGAGCTTCGAGTTTTAGTTTGTGATGTTAAAAATATATACCTTACCCTCATGCTTACAAAAAATGACAAAGTAATGTGTCTAAATATAGATTTCAAAAAAATATTTAAAATATTACTTTACGTTTATATTGCATGCATTATGTAATTGATGATCGGCAAGGCATTACTTTATGTATTTAAATAATGTAAAAGGTAATTATGTATCATTACAAGGGTACACATGGGTGCCCAAATATTGGTAACTCATTACTCCATATTTTGAAATAATGATAAAGGTAAAGAATATTAATTACAATATAATAAATTATGGAACCCATTATTGGTAACTCATTACTTTTTGTTGGAAAATAATGATACAGGTAATTAGTACACATTACAAGGTAATGCGTTGCTTTATCGCACCCAGTACCAAAGTTTTCCTGGGTACTTTTGTTTCCTGATAAACATTTAAAAATTAAATTTTTGGTTTCGTAAATTCAATAATACAGTTTTCGCTTCTGAGTAGTTTTCTTGTAAGCCACCACTACTATTGTTACAAACGGAATAACGAACTTGTGTGTTCCCTCATGTAAAATGGGCAAAAAAAATAGAGACGGAGGAGGTTAGAAAAATAAACAAAAATCTAAAAAAATAATATTTGTGTTGTTAGAGTTGTCACTTCTGAGTATAATATACAATAACAGAAAAAGCTAATAGGAAAGAAAACTGCAATTTAGCTGCATTAGATTCGAGGCCATACTTGGGTGTGATCGCTAAACGGTCATGACTTGGTATTGTTGCGTTTATAAGATGAACGCAGGTTTGATTCTTACAGCCGCAGGTTGTTGAAAAATGTATCATATAGAGACAATCTGACAATTATAAGACACAAATAATAATACAATTTAAATAGAAAATCACTGATGAGCCTGTCCATAAAAAGGCAGAAACTAGTCTAGTCTGATTTAAAAATTAATTGTGTGTATAATTTTTAGAGAAAAACGTTTATTCTTCTTCTTAATCTCAACATTTCTAAAAACAAAAAATTTAATTTAATCTGTTTCCATTAAATTTACTTAAATTAAATGTTTTTTATTAAAATTTTTATTATCAATTTATTTATTTTTTTAACACTTTTTTTATCCATTATAACTATACCACAAATTTCAAATTAATCCTTTGCTTATATCCTTTTTGTCATAATTTGTTACTACTCTTTTTTTATTACTTTGTCTACCCATCTGTTAAAAAAAAAAAGCTAACATAACCTTTTCATGATAATTTATAGTAGATTTTCTGACACACTCGTTATTCCATCAGGTAATATTTTCATAATTAAAAAAAAAAAAAATATAAAACTTTTTACAAAATAATCCATTATATTACAATTATCAAAAACATGGCTTAAGTGTACTTTCTAATAAATGACATGATAAAGCCCAAAATGTAGCATAATTCAAAAATAAATCACAGGCAAAATTTATTTATGACAAAATTCAATACACTCACAATAACCATCTAACTACTACCACTACTACCGCTGCTGCTATTACTTTATAGATATTTGAGGTTATAAATAATAAAAGGTGACCAACTAAAGGCAAATAATGAAAATGAACTAAAATTTAAGCAATCTTAACAGTCCTTGAAAAAATCAGAAATAATTAATAATTTTGGCTAAAAAGATTGCAGAGTTATAGAAATCTATCATAAAAATGTTTGTGAAATGCACTATACCGATGGTCATAAGTTGATGGCTCGTAACTTCCTTTACATTTTAAGTAAAATATTGCAAATAATATATTCGATATACAGAAATACCAGATTATAAAAAAAAATTGTTATTCACAAGATATGAAAACAATTTAAAAAAAACACTATTTCTTAAAAATTAATATTTACAAAACTTATTACTGCCGTCTAACTAATAAAGCTGGTCCCATTATCCCATTATCCTTGGTGCAGGTTGTTCAATAGAATGCCTAAACAAATCATATTAATGATATAGTGTATCGGTGTACTTATATACAAAATATTACTGTAACAAAAACCTAGTAACAAGAGCAAGAAAAATATTTTTACATCAGCAAATTTTTTTTCGATCGGTTTATTAAAACTATTTTATAATATTTACATTTTCATAAAGTGAAATAGTTTCATTTTTTTTTTTTTTTTGTAATTTAGTCTTTTACCAACAATACAGGTTCAGGTTTAGTTTAGCTGAGTTTATTTTTTTTTTTTATTCGACTCACACAATAACCATTTAGTATAAACAGTTTTTTTTTTGCAAAAATTTATACCTACAGGCATGTTTTTACAAAATAAAAAAAACAAGCAACACTCATACACACACAGTGCCAAAGAATAATATGAATAGAGTAAGGAGTGATGTCTACTTTTGGGAAATAAAAATCATGAAATGAGGACAATAAATGTGACATTTTAAAACGAATCAGAGCTTTTGCATAAACCGAGTTAAAAAATCTAATATTTGGTTTTTAGATGGACTAAATAAAATTAAATTGATAAAATAAATAGTCATATATAGCTTGATATAACTTGATATAATTACATATGTGGCCATATGTAATGATATTTATTTATATCTCATATTTAGTTTTACGAAAATTTTTAATACAGCGCAATATATCATCATATATCGTTATATCTCATGTTATATATAAGTCGATCATATATCATCATATATATTCTACCATGTATAATATACATATATATATATAAACTACCATGTATAAATAAATATAATATAATATATAAGTTGATCATATATTATCATATATACTACCATGTATTTTATATATAAACTACCATGTATAAATATATGCTACGAATATGATACAATAAAACCCAACAAATTCTATCAATTCTATATATAATAATATATGGCATCACATATAATTCTATATAAATATGTTTGTTAAAATTAAAAAAAAGTCTATCGCTTTTATATATAATTATATATAAATATATATGGAAAAAATTCCCAAAAACATTTTGATCACTTTTATATGTAATTATCAGGAAAGACAAAAAAAACTCAAAATTCAATGTAAAGGGTCCGCCAAATAACTTCTTTTTTTTTTTGAAAATGCTATAAAAAAAACTACTGAATATTTTCTCAAATTTCTTTTTTTATTTGAAAGTACAATCCTTCCGGTTAATAATGGAAAATAATTTCATTCAAATGGCTGCCTCGGCTGGTCATGCAGTAGCCTACACGATCGGTCCAATTTTTAAGCACATTATCGATTGTGTGCAGCTGTATTTCCTCCTCTTCAATTTTTGTGAACAAAAATTCGTTCAACATGGCCCGATAACGATCGCCATTGACTGTAACGGCCACTCCTGGCTCATTTTCGAAGAAAAATGGCCCAATTATGCCTCTGGACCAAAATCTGCACCAAACAGTGACTCGTTTGGGCTGTATCGGCACACATTCTGCAACATTACCATGATTTTCAAAGTAATGTCGCAATATTTCCCAGCGTTGTTCAAGCGTATACACAACCATATTCGAGCAGCGGAAGGATAACACTCATTATATGTCAAATCAGACATGAGCTAAGTGTTACCATTCACGAAATAAGCACTAGTTGAAAAAAAAACGTTAGATGGCGGACCCTTTATTTAAAGCAAAACAAAAATATATTGAAAAAAAAGTAAAAAAAACTGAAGGTACCATACACCCCGCAATATTATTGTTCAACTGTTGCTATTGTGCAAAATATTACCAGTATCTATGACATATTGGAAAAAATCAAAAAGGTTTTGATTCTTAATGCGCAACCAAGAAATGTGAAAAATATTTTATAGTGTGTTGGCCACATTGTGCAATTTTTATATCCTGCCACAGGAGAACAAGAGAGTTATGCCATATTTTGTGGAAAAGTTTTGTAAAATTTATTGCACTATATAGACAATAATACTGGCAATAATATTGCAAAATGTATGCGTAAGAAAAGCTACACTAAAAAATAAAAGTTCAAAGTTAATAGAATAAATAATATTTCATGAGTATTAAAATAACTTTAAATCAGACGAAAATCTTGAAAAACGCAATGAAAAGCGCATAAGAAAAATCTATTTTAATGCTCAAAATCGGAAAACCTAAATAAAGGAAAAAGAAACATAAAAAACCTAAAAATGTTAATTTGTCTTCTTTGATAAATATATATATAAATATATATGGTAGAAACAAGAAAAAAATTCTATCACTTTTACATATAATTGTATATGGCATCGCATATTAGTCAAATTGAAATCACATCCATTGATTTATATTTAAATTTTGATTATTATTTAGAATGTGCTATAACAAATTTTATCAAATTATATATAACTTGATCAAATTAGATGGAACCAATTTTCGGATCAAATATTATCAGATGAGAATGTGAAACAAAAAAGATTTCGAATCTGAAACAAAAAAGTAGTGCGGATTTCCAAAGAATTTTTTGAAGTTATATCCAATTTGATCAAATTATATATAACTTGATCAAATTAGATAGACCCATTTTTCGGATCAAATTATATCAGATGAGAACATTAAAGATTCAGAATGTGAAAGAAAAAAGTAATGCGGATTTCCAAAAATTTTATGAAGTTTTATTAAATTTGATCAAATTATATATAATTTGATCATATTAGATAGACCCATCTTTCAAATTATATCAGATGAGATTCCCTGGGATCTCATGAGATAAGGTTATGTATGTCACTTTTCGGATCAGCTATAATATGATGTGATAATGAATTATACCAGAACTTTTTTAATCGGGAAGACATCTTTATCAAGATTTCACACTTTCCAAATAATCTTCAGTACAATTTAATATCATTATTTGCACAGTTAATGGCCTAACTGATTGGCATAAAGACACTTAACCCCTTTTATTTTTTATCGGTTTGTATTGCAGATATATAAAATGTTTGGTAAAAAATTTCAAAAAAAATGTTGATATTTAAAAGAAGCTATATTTTGCTAAAGATCCTTTTCAGTTATTTTCTAAATAAAAGAAATAAAAATAATATATCAAACTTTAAAAAAAAAAATTCAAATTACACCGTGAGAAAAATAACACAACTTGTGCATCATCGAGGGCCAAGTTTCAGCTATTTTATTTTAATCTAACCACAAAAAGGCTAGATTGTATCTAGTCGGAGGATGTAGACATTATATTTTTCCATATCCCTTTTCTCTTTACATTTTACAGTTCATTTTATAAAGTATTGTGTTTAAATTTTTATAATTTTTAAGATTTTTGTACAAAATTTTTCATTTTTGACAAGTAATTTTTATATACAATTTTTACAATCGATTTAAAATTAAGTTTTTTTTTTGTAATATTTAATGCAAATATTTTTATAAACAATTAAAACATTTAAATTTTGGAGCGAGACGATTTAAGTAAAATTTGCGTGTTACTCCAATCTGAAACGGATTCTGTTTCTAGATGGTGTATAAACTAGTTTTCAGTGAAAACGCAAAGAATCCAGGTGGTGCTTTTTTTAGCGACAATTTAAAATTTCGCCTGCCTTTAGTTTAGAGGCACTTCACACGAGGCTTAAAATGTATTTGCTTTAAGTTTTAATTTTATGAAAAATTACTTATCTGTTCGGTAAAAATTGGAAAGCTTGTAAAATTTCCTTTCCTAGGTTATATATACATATTTTTACTTTCTAGAGATTGGAGCGTGTTATCTCGTAAGACTTAGATATTCGTCCAAATTGCAAATTGTTAAATACCAAATAAAATTTCACTTAAAGAAAGGACGTCTTACAATTCAGAACATTCAACAAACATTGTCAGTTGTCCCAAATGTAGTAAAAACTAAACAAATATTTATTTTTTTTTGTTTTTTTTAAATAAAAAAAAAACTACTGTATAAAATTAATGTAAAATCATAATACAGTAATTTGATGTGGTTTGTTTTTTTTAAATGAACTACAATTGTAGTCAAAACTGAAATTTCTTCTACAAATGACTGTTTTTTCACTTAAAATAAAAGATACTGTATTACAACTGAAACAACTACAAATATTTTCAACTACAAATGGTATTAAATACCATTATTTGTGTTCATAAAAAAATGTATTCATAAAATAAACTTATGGAAGTTTTATTAAAATAAAGGGTCCACCAAATAACTTTTTTTTTTTGAAAATGCTATAAAAAAAACTACTGAATATTTTCTCAAATTGCTTTTTTTATTTGATTCAAATGGCTGCCTCGGCTGGCCATGCAGTAGCCTACACGATCGGTCCAATTTTTAAGCACATTATCAATTGTGTGCAGCTGTATTTCACCAATGGCTTCACGAATATTGTACTTTAAAGCGTCAATTGTCTCTGGCTTGTTGGCGTAACACTTATCTTTGACGGCACCCCACAAATAATAGTCCAACGGTGTCAAATCGCAGCTCCGAGGTCAAACGACATCAGCTCTGCGGCTGATAATGCGATCTTCAAAAACAGGGCGCAAAACATCGAGTGTAGCTTCGGCTGTGTGGCACGTAGCGCCGTCCTGTTGAAACCAAATGTTGCCAATATCCTCCTCTTCAATTTTTGTGAAAAAAAATTCGTTCAACATGGCTTCTTCCAAAATCCGTACGCAATTTTCGCACACATTCTGCAACATTACCATGATTTTCAAAGTAATGTCGCAATATTTCCCAGCATTGTTCAAGCGTATACACAACCATATTCGTTCAGCGGAAGGATAAAACTAATTATCTGTCAAATCAGACATGAGCTAAGTGTTACCATTCACGAAATGAAAAAAACGTTAGATGGCGGACCCTTTACTATTTATGTGTGTGTCTTGACAATTCGATTTTGGACGTCCAAAATTGATCAAATGTGAACTGTTCATCGTGGACTATAAAGGAAACTAGCGGTTATGCAAAAAATTGTATTTTTCGGCTATAAATTTTTATTTTTTTTTTTTTACGTTGAACCAACACTCAGGGGATGTCCCCTACTAATGCAGTGCATTGTGTTGATATGTGGAAAATAGGTTATGGGGAGGGGGAAAGAGGGAGTTGTGGTTGACATTGTGGACATTTGACTTAAATTTTTCTAAATTGTAATTTGCAGGGAAGAATTCCACATACGGCTAGTGCGACTGAAAAACAAATTTTCTCTGTAAAATTAAAGCATTGTTGGAGCTTTTAAGTATCAACGTTATTTGATCGGCGATGACTTGTCATTTACGTCGAAAGCTGGACAATAATTTTAAAGTTAAAACCTAGAAAACACAAAAATGATTAATAAAAAATATCTGTATTCCCCGAAGATTTTTAGTTGAGCTATTTGGAATCAAATAATTATCTTTATGAAAAACTAAGTAAAAAAAAACACTAAATTGACATCACTTGCAGTGTGAGTGTCAGCATTCAGTACAATTTTATATGTAGCACTCATTGTATGAGTAGCAAAGTTCGTTGCCTGTGTTTGTGAGAATAATGCCACTGAAAAAAAATGGCATCAGGTGTTGCACGTTGTACAAAAGCTTATCTCAAATGATTTATAAACTACCAACAGTGGTGAGGCCAAAGCCATTGTCATTGCATAAAATATGCCAACAAATATTGTGCAAGTAGAGGTAATGGGGCAGCAGTAGCAAAAGGAGTAACAGTGGGAGAAATACCAGTATGTAGCGAAGTAACAGTATAGTTTCGTTTATATATTTGCCAGCCTTTTTATGGTTGATTTTATGCAAAATTGTATATTTTTTTCATTATCATTGTTGTAGAGTGTAGTAGTTGGGTAAAGAAACATTTACATAAGGCCAAACACCATAAAGAAAGTATGAATATGAAAATATGTTCATTGTAAAAAATAAAATATAAAACACAGCAACAACAAAATGATATTTAATATATGATATTAAAAATTTAAAAAAAAATAAAAAGAACTATAAAAATTCATATAGTGCAATTTTTTCATATCATATGTATAGGCTTGCCAGATGTACTGTTTTCAGCAGAACGCGTACTTTTTATCCCCAACTGTACTTTTTTCTGCATAACACCTAAAGAAGTACGCAAAAGTACTTTTTTGTATCCTCTGTACTTCTTTTAATACTTTTGGTTTTGATAAAAATATATATTTAGAAAATTTTTTATTATTTAATAACAGAGTGTTCAGAGTTCACAAAATCAAATTCATGTTATTTGAAACGATTTGTAAACAGAAAAAAAACAAAAACGGGTTTCGATTAAAAAATTTATTGAATCAATTAATACTTTACATGATTTTGTACATATCACGGCAATGACGTTGAAAATAAAAAAGAAAAAAAGTTACAAAAAAAAGTATGATACTCAAAAAAAAAGTGTGTGAACGACACGTTTGTATGTATATGCGTTTTTGGTAATGCTGTGTATGTTGGCTTATTTGCCTGTGAGCTTGCTTTGTGTGTAAACTACAAATGTATTTGGCACAGCTGTAAATTAATCATTCTTTTTTAATTTCAATTCATTACGAATTTGAATTGAATTTTGAATTAAAAGAATTGAATGAAATTTGAATTAATTGAAATGAATTTGGCAAAAATAAATTGAAATTCATTTCCAATTCAAATGAATTCGGCAAAATGAATTGCAATTCATTTTCAATTCAAACGAGTTTGTCGAAATTAATTGCAATTCATTTCCAATTCATTTGACTTGAATTGATTTTTAATTAATTCAAATAAATTAGAAAAATGAATTGCAATTAATTTTCAATTCATTTGAATTGAATTTATTTTGAATTAATTCAAATGAATTAGAAACAAAATTGCAATTCATATTAATGAAATGAAAAATGAATTGCAATTAATCAAAGTAAACATGGTGGTTGGAGTTTGTTTCTTCAAGTATTACTTATTTTGATGAACTTGACTCCACAACTGACACAGGTAGCATGTTTTTAGCAATTAACTTAAGGACAAGTAAGTCAAATGCTGATTGTTTGCTTGCAGCTGTTTTGTCGGCTTTCATCATCGACTCGTACTCAGCATATATGTTTTTATGTTGCGTGCAAATATGGCGAAGAAAATTTGACGTCACATGCAATGTGCCTGACAACACCTTATCGCAATTGTTGCACTTTGCCATGACTTTTGCTTTATTATGCTTACTTTTAGTCTTGTATAGAAATAATGTGATATTTAATAATTTATAATTCGTAATTTTCCAAGCAATTTTGAAACCTTTGTTGTAATTGAAAAGAAATGTTTAAAAAGCAAACTCCTAGGCGAGCATTTAGCCGATTCTGACGATGTTAGTTCCAAGAACGAGTTGCTATCTGTCAGATCTGACAGAGCTCCACGGGAGGTTTGGGAGGAAGACGGTTTATCTTCATTTGTATCATCAGAAGTAATAAATCGTTTTCGCGTTATTTGTGGAACGAATCATGGATCCATCAAATTATCATCATTTGAAAAATCACTTCCCGAAGACTGCAAGTCAACTTCAAGAGAAAACTTTTTGTGAAAAAAATGTAGCTGCATAGCTACTTATTGCACTTTGACAACTCAAAGGCAAAGAAACAATAAAAAATCACCATAATTTAAAAAAAATTGTTAGTTACATTAACAATTTTGAACAGATTTCAAAAAACAAGGTGTCACTTTACGCATTATTAAATGTCCTTTAAAATAAAAATAAGAAAAAGCTAGGTTTTCAAAGAATGTTTAGGAAAAAAGGCGTTAAGAGGAAACAATTAAAAAAAAATTAAAGTTCGAAATATTTTGGATAATATTTTCACATTTGCTTATTAAAATTATAAACAGATATATATATGGGTAATTTTCAAAATTTTTTCATATTGATGAAACTGACTTAATTTTGCAATAACTTTTGTATTTTTTAACTTAGAGCATAGCGGTTTACGGGTTTTTGTTAACGATTAAAAAAACATTCTTTTGGCAAATTTTCAGAACATTTGAGGCAACAGGCTCGTAGTTATGTACGCTCAAAGTTAAAATTTCTTAAAAAATCGTTTGAGTCAGCGTCAAAATTTGTCAGTCTAAAGGGTATATTATTTGCAGCTTATGACGTAGAAGTCTAAATCATGGAATATAAACTCACTACACTTGAAGTAATTTACACTATATGTAAGGAAGGTGTGCCACCAATATGTAAAAAGTTATATGGTGGTAATATTTTGAAACCAAATTTTTTCGATATTTACTTTTTTTGAAATGATTGGCCAGCAAATGCGCGGCCCTTTACGTATCGTATGTTAAGAAAGTGTTTATAAAAGACAACTAAAGTTTGGTGCATGTCGCGATAATGTGCCATTAACACAACCAGAGTTAGGGTTCCACAAACATGAAAAAAAAAAACGTGATTTTTTTAAAAAACTGTTATTTTCGCGAGGCACATTCATAGTTTTAGTGTCAGATGGTCCGAATATGGTGTGATCGTAATATTATACCATTTACACATATGTGCAAAAGGCCGCTCTGAAATGTTGCAGTTTTGTGTTTTTCGCATTTTTCCATAAATTGTGCAAAAACTGATTTTTTAATTAATTTGTTTTTAGCGGAATAAAGCATTAACGTTACCGTTTTTATCCATAAATATTTGTGTCGATAACTATTAAACAATTTAGTGTGCAAAAATTTTGATCAAATGTCATCGTAAGTGAATTACGCGATAATCTTAATTTAAGAGTTTTTGCCTGGGCACACTCAAACCGTTGATGACAATGCTGAAGTAAATAGAGAAATCTTAATAGCTTTAATAGTGTTACCAACAACCAAGAGGCCGCAAAAAAATTTTGAGGAATAAGGCGTATATGGATCTTTCAATATTTTATTGATCTTATTCAGCATCACTTAATAGAATAAATAATTAGTAAAACAAATAAGTGTTCTTTATGTCACATTCTATCAATTTGGTCGTGCTTATTTTAGTTATGCCATCAAAAATTGTTTATCTGCTATAGATTTCGCGAAAATCGCGATTTTCTTAAAAAAAAAAATAATATTTCAAAAGGACATGGAACACTAAGTTGACCAGTTAATAAATCCACTTAAAGATTAAAACGAAGTTTTGCATTTGGTTTTTAGCGAATTAAGTCATAAAACGATACCACTTCGTGGAAATGATTCTAATTCTAGTTTAAAAAATTACTCATAAAAAATTTTAAACTGCTATAACTTTTGGTAATTAATTATGGTAAATAGACTCAAATTTTAATCACCTGTGCATAGAAAACATTATGACATGTAACCCTTGTTCTTTGTTTAAAGAAATCATTTTTGACAGTTCACTAAATAATTTTAAAAAGTTTATAAACGTTTCAACTTTTAATCAGGAATATGGTATCTAATAAAGCTATAAAACTGCGGGAAAAGCGAAAAATTGCATCCGAACGTCAAAAGAAAAAAAATGAAATTAAACGAAATTTACGTAAAAGTAAACGTGTTAAGTCAGACAAAGTGATAGTTCGGGATAAACCAACAAAATTGAAAAGACTGCAACAAAAACATCAATTTGTAGATGTTACAAATGAAAATGTTGAGGAACTTTTAATCAAAAAAGTATTAGGAGCTAGTGATTTTGAATGCGAAGAAAGCCAACTTCATGAAAGCCTTTTGGATGAGCACAGCGGTACTGATGTCAGAAATAACATTGAAAATGAAAAGGAACAGCCAGAAATAAGTAACACTATCGATTTTGATGACTCCAATAACGAAGAGGATGATCAACAAACTTTAGAATGTAATACTTGTATATTAAATATTAGTGATGACTGTAAGGAAAAGGATTTGAATTCGTTTATGTCAATGGAAAAACAACTTAAATCCGCTCGAAAAAGAGAACAAGCTTTACGTAGAAAAGTTAAAAACCTTGAAGTGGCCATGGAAGAAAAGAAAAAGGAAGTTCGGTTTTGGAAGCAAAATATTACAGAGCGATAAAAGCAGAGGAAACAACTCCAGAAAAAAAAGTAAAAAACACAATGCGACAAGGCCATGAGGCAGTCCGCAAACGGCTTATGTTTTGCGAAGTATTGGAAAGTCAATTAACGGAAAATCTTAAGAAAGTTGGCCAGCAGAAAGAAAAAGCTATATTTTCTAAAGTTGTGTCTGGAAGAATCATAAAAAGCATAAACTCTCACAACGTGTATCAAATTTAGTCAGTCCATATTTGCAAAAGAAGCACTTAAACATGACTAATCTAAAAGTAAGTAGATCAAACAAACCAAAAACAATTAAAAATGTAATAAAAGAGTTTCTGGAAAAGGATGAAAATTCTTCACTTGCCCCGGGAAAACGTGACTTTATTAAAAAATTTGGAAAGACCATGCGTAAGAGGTATTTGCAAGATACAGTTACAAATTTATACAAAAAGTTTCGTAGTGAAACTAGGTCGAAAATTTCATTAACAACATTTTTCAGATTTAAACCATTTTATATTATTTCTAAAAAAATGACAGCACGCGACACTTGCTTATGCAAACAACACGCTAATTTTAATTTCATGATACAGAAACTATCTAGATAAAGATTTTTAGTTCAGCTAGCACAACTGCCTTTACAAATTCCGTAACTTGTAATTCAAGCTCAAAAGATTGTATGTACGGTGATTGTCAGATTTGTAAGGATAAACGTATACCTTTGCCAGATAATTATTCTATGTCAACCTTTTATTATCAATGGAGCCAAAAAACGGTAGATAGAATTGGAGCAAAAAATGTAAACTACCACGTAAAAATTACATCTAAGCATATAATCGAATGTAACGTAAAAGAATTGGTTGAGGAGTTGAACTCGAGAACTGCAGTTTATTTAAAACACGTATATGATACTGGCCATCAATATAAGTCTATTGATAACATTAAAATTAATTTGGATTGCAATGAAGCATTATTAGTTATAGATTTTTCAGAAAACTACTATTGCAAATGCGCAACTGAAATTCAAAGTGCTCATTTTGGAGCTTCCAAAAAACAAGTTTCTCTTCATACGGGAGCTTTTTTTTATAAAGACAAAATATCGAACACAATAAAATGTATTTCATTTTGCACAGCGTCAGAATGTTTGCGTCATGACGCTGCTGCTATATGGGCCCATTTGGGTCCTATTTTAAAACTTCTTAAAAGACATGTTCCACATTAAAGACTCTTCATTTTCAAAGTGATGGCCCATCGACTCAATACAAAAACAAAAACAATTTCTTCCTTTTTGAATATCATTGTCAGCTTCTTAAGTTAAATTTTGCTTCGTGGAATTTCACAACATCTGGCCATGGTAAAAGTGTTGCTGATGGCGTTGGTGGTTCCGTGAAGGGTCTTTGTGATAGAGCAGTGTCTTTTGGAAAAGACGTAACATCTGCTCAAGATATGGTTAATATTATTTCTGCTAATAGCTCAAAAATAAATATGTCTGTAATTAATGAAAACGACATGCAAAACATCGATAAGCTGCTTATAAAAAATTCTCAACAAGCTCCAAATACAAAGAAAGTCCACCAGATTATTTGGACAAACAAAGAGAAAGGATCGCTGTATCTTAATTACTTAAGTTGTCCACAGTGCACTAAAAATCCACCTTGTATTCATTATGGCTTAACTCCAAACAAATATTCAGTTGTTGGAAAAGAAAAGAAAACAAACAAAAATAAATAAATACCTACTCGTTTTTTTGTAATTATGTATTGTTATAGTCGCTTAAACTTTAATAATATAAATAATTTAATTTATGCTAGTTTATACTAAAATCTTTATAAATTTTTTTTTATAAATTTTAATCCAAAATAAATTTAAAAAATAAATATAAAAAAAAAAATTTAAAGGTATACTTTATTTTTTTTCCAGCTTGTTCCATTCCAGCATACCACATTCTTGAAAATAATTAAAATTCTCGTTTAAAATGACCCAAAAAATTTTAAAAACCGCTATAACTTTCGCGGCCCTTGCTCAAATTGATCCACGCTAACGGATTTAAAATTCTTATGTTTAGTATTTCAATTGTACAAAACATCATTGATGTGCTGTCACAAAAAAAAAAATAATTTTATCTCTTTCATACTAAAATTGTTTATAAAAATTATAAAAAATATTATATTCAAACCCCTATATTTTCTAAACCAATTAAGATATTACCTTAAAAAAAACTGCGAAAACTTTAGCATTGTTGGCAAAATGTGACGCATATTTTGAAATTTTTTTCAATTATAATTTACTATGTTATTTTTAAAAATAGTGTAATTTAGGCATCAAAAAAAACTTTGGATCCCTATATCTCTTTACGCTGAAGAGATAAATCAAAAATTTAAACGCAGTTTTAAAGATGGTAATGATTTCAATACATACCGCCAACAACTTTTGAAATTTACAAGCAATTGTAATTTTGAAAATTTTTTTTAATTTGCATCTTTAAACCGCTATAACTTTCGCGGCCCTTGTCCAAATTGATGCACGCGAGCGGTTTTAAGTTTATTATGCCTACTGCTTCAAGTGCACAAAGTGTCATTAATGTGCCATCAAAAAAAAATTGATTTTTTTTTTTTTCATAAAATGAAAGGATTTTGAAAATTACCCATATATTTGTAAAGCTTAACTATACATCTTTCTAAAACTGTTCAAAAATTTAAAATCGGCTTAGAAGTAATTAAGTTAAAAATATTTTTTTTTTTTATAGTAATTAAATGTGCTAAAGTCCCAAAACTTATTAACAAATTGTGAAAAGCAATCTGATCTAGGCGTGTCCCTATCCGGATTTCATTCCTGCCTAAGGAAATCTTCAGGGGACTTTGTTATTAGAATTTCTAGAGATATTTGTTATGTAAATCACAAACTCAATGAGAATTTCTTGTCCTCGTCTAGGAGCGAGATTCAAAATTTAAAATATCAAAGAAAAACCAAAACAACAACAAAAAATTGTAACAATTGGCTTTGTCGTCTTCCAAATACTACTCTGTTTTTTTGACAGATTTAGCAATGTAGTGACGTTTATTCAAGTAAATCAACAATAGAAAATCATATGTTTTCTATTAGTGTCAGTTACATTTAAATTTGCACAAGCACCTGCATATTTGTTATTTAAATTTATTTTCATCGGGATAAACATTAATTGCATTATAGTAATTAAATGTGCTAA